>OZ012741.1:171629717-171970825 GCA_963859935.3 Lathyrus sativus
ATCCACACTTGTTGTGTTTATATGACGGGTTGGTTTTATCTATCTACCTATCAAGGCTGGCTTGAAAAGAAAAGAAAATGACTCGGCAAAGAATCGCGTTTTATGCCTACGTATTCTCATCAGAGAATGAGAAATCAGAGTCAATGTAGTTCGACTAACTACGGGTTACGGGGAAGGTGGCTCGCCAATACATCAGTATTGTGCCTACGTACTCTCAACTGGTATGAGAGATCAGAGCTTACATAGTTCGGGATAATACGGATTACGGGAATTCAGATTCATCTGTTTTATCGAGTAGGGTTAACAAACAGTTCCAGCAGTTAGATGTACGCAGCTCGACCCTTGGAGACTTAGGCGTTACCGTTTGCGGTAGAACTGGGAGTTAACGAAACTCTTTTCTTCAGAAAAGCTTCCTTTGAATTATGGGCCCACGGGGCAAAAAGGTTTGAGGTTTGTTTTCTGTCTTTTACGGAAGAACTATTTTTTTATGGTGTTTGCAACTAGTATCGCACTAGAGACTATGACCTGAGAGTGAATGCGTCGCATGTCACCCAAAGGGTGCCATACTAAACATCCAGACTGTTGAAAAGAAACTCTCCAACAATCCTTTCTCAGATAGCTTAAGGCTCGTAACGTACGACGTCAGTTAACCTTTATTACCGTATTTTAATTTGTTTTGAGATGAGAAGAGAGAACGAACAGGTTCAACTAAGGGGAGACTATCAAGTCCTAATGTTGTCATGCCAAGGATTCATCTTATGGTTAAGGTTTGAAACAGGGAACTCCTAGAAGTTATCATGCATAGGTTTCAACCTAAAGTTCTAACCATCACTTCTTTATCAAAGGAAGTGAGATTCCTAGGGGATCATGTCAATGATAAACAGAAACAGATAAAGCATCGGCTTAAACAGTAAACAGTAAATGACTGTAAAATGCATGCAATGCAAGTGAGGGAGGAAATGTGTGTGGGGCATCAGCCTCCACAAGCTCATCTCAACCTCAAGCCAGATATGAATAACTGCAATCATACAGAAGAAATACCATGCTATCAAGCAAGATATAAGTGACTGTAATCATACAGAAGAAATGGAATAAAATGCCATCAAGCAAATCACAAACCACATAGGCAAGGGAGTAGGGCTCTACCGAATACCCGCAAGCAAAGCCATACAGTAAAAATACAAGCAGAGGGAGCAACTCAACCTCTAGTGCAATCATGCCCCTAGCTCAAGTCAGTCTACATATGAACTTATTCTAATGCATCAAGCAAATCAAACAAGTCACATCAATACAATTGCACAGAAAGAAAGCAGACAGGAAAGAAAGCAGATCAACAGCTCCCACAGCCTTACAGCAAAGCAATCTTCTGACAGCAGTTTAGTCTTCAAACTTCAACCACCCTTCAAGTCTATCATCTTCAATAGCAAGTATCAACTTGCTTCTCCAAGCTTCTAACCCATCAAACATAAGTATCAACTTATTCTTCCTTCTCCAAGCCTCATCTCTTCAGTCAATTCCACCTTCAGGCTTCACTCCTAACTGCAAGTATCAACTTGACACCTTCAGGCTCTCAATGTATCAACATAAGTATCAACTCATCCTTTAATATTCTTCAATCAAGGAACTCCATCCTCTAACAAGGGAGAAAGATTCATCTATCAAGAGCAAAGTTTGGATGATTGGTAGCAGAGTGAAGACCAAAGGTCACCACTGAGCATCCTATCATCAGAGAAAGGGACCCTCAAAGGTTCTACCAATTTGCAAAGAGCCACAGATCCTACCAAAGGAGGGATGAGGCCTTTACAAAGGGACCTTACATCATAGGGAAGAATGGGAGTGATCAACATCATCCATGTTTATGAAGGAAGAGAATCTATCTAGAAGCTCTGCCTACAAACCCTAATCTTAACACCTAAACAAAGCTACACCAAAAGAAGGGAAGATCTTTACATCCAAGCCTCTTCAAGCAGTCCAATGCATCTTCAACTTGCCTTCATCATCATCCAAGAACAAGCAAAGCAAAACCTTAATCTAAGGGAACTAAAGAAGTTAATCTAGTTGAATTAGTGCCTCAGAATCATCTAAAACTAGCACTTAAACTAAAATCAAGAAAAAATAGAAAACTACCTTGAAAATTCATACGACAATTCCTAAGGGACCCTAATTTAATCATGAATCTACCCTACAAAAATCAGAGGTTGAATCATCCACCTAGTCCTAAAAATAAAATCTAAACCACAAGGTATTAACCATAAACCCTAAAAATGGAGCTTCTAAAGGTTTCAACCTAAACTACCACTTATGTTCATCACAAAAATGTGATAAAAATCTATGGGGAGCATGCATATCTATGCTAACTACTCACAGAAAAATCAAGACCAAAATCATCTTCACATGATCAAACCAAATTCCACAAAATCAACCATCAGGCATGATTATTTTAATGTCAATTAAAATGTAAAAATTCCCATAAAATCAGAAAATGCATGAAATAAAAATATTTTTTATCCAAAAAATATTAGACCCTATCATGAATCCAATACAAAAAGAATGGGATCAATTGAATTATTTTTCCATTTTTTATGAATTAATCAATAACCATGAATAAAATGAAAAATAATAGAAAATCAAGAGAAAATAACCAAGCGCGTGGTGCAGATAGTAAGAGGATCCAGTTCATTTTAACAATTGGGCCACAAAGGGGGTGTGATTATCACTTGGATTCTTAAGCCCAAAATCATCAAATAAATGAAACGCATCGTTTCATTAAAGTTCAGAAATCCTTCACAAAATGAGAAGCACGCGTGGTCGTTGGATGAGGTCTTTGGTCCAAGTCAAACCTTGATCTGATGGCTATCAAGTCATCTTCCTCAATTTAAACTTCTGCAACTCAGGCCACCTGCGCGCCCAAAGCCACCGCCGGTGACATTCTCCGATCACCATTCCACAACCCTAGCTTGCTATAGAGTCCACCATAGGCCACGATCCCTTGATCAAACTTGTCCCAAATTTCACAAGGAACTCAATTATACCACTAATTCAATCTAAATCCTCAAGATTTGCAAGAACCACATCTCACCCGAAAATGCCAACAACCCTAATTGGTCACTAATTCTCAAATTAATGATCTGAAAACCTTCCTACACCATTCTACTATGCATCTACCATAACAATTCATCTTAATTCTACCTAATTTAAGTCGTAGCACAAGGATTGCATACCTGGTAAGCTTGAGCAAACAGAAGGGTTGGATCTTCAAATCAACCTTCAAGAACTTGCAGAATCCTTCACTGAATCACAATCGAGCTTCTGTATGCAACAAACTTGATTAAAATGGCTTCAATCCTTGGATTCGATTCTGAGTTGCAGAGGAATTTCTTCAATGGCTCCCACACGATTCTCCACCAATCTTGCTCAATTCTCCATCTGGATTCATCCACCAATGCTAGAGCAAGCTTCTGGGATTGAAATCTTGGATTGAAATGGCTTCAAACCTTGGATTCGATTCTGATTTGCAATGTGAAATCTCAAAGTGCAATCTCAGTTTTCTCTCTCAATCATCACCAACCTTGGCCTTGGATCACCTCATTATCATATATAGAACATGTGTGGATGATCTAGAAACCTCTAGATCCTTCTAGTGAGAAATTCAATCTCTCATGTCATGAGAAGTTCAATCACATGCCATGGTATGCATAGTTCTGCTAACAGCTTGAAATCACACTCATTCCCTTCCAATTTCTCCCCCAATGACATTTTGGATGTGTTTGGATTGCAAGAGGCCTTGATCATGCCTTGAATTTAGGTTTGGCAAATGTTACTTAAGATGTAAGTAACTACTTTTCAAAGCAAGTCCACAAATTAAACTTCAATTCAAAATTGTGGCTAAACCAATGTTCTTAAAATGTTTTTTAGAATCAAAATGACATATTACATGCCTTGGTTTGGACATGTAGATCAAAAATATCAATTTCCAACTTTGGTTCATTTGAAAATCATCCTTATTTTAGGTCATTTTTGCAACTTTGAGCTACAAGCAATTCCACCCTCTCATGACCTCTTAGTTAGCCTTAAATCATCATTTTGAACAAGTTTGATGTTGAACATTTTCCCATTTGAAGCTTGGAAATAGGAGTTATGGCCTTATGCTTGAAATGACCTATAATCTCCAAATGACCAAAATGCCCTTGACTTGTCAAAGCCATAACTTGAGTTCTACAAATCCTATCAAGGACTTCTAGTACTCTCTAGAAATATAAGAGGATAAGGAACAACATTCGTGTTGACCAAAATTTCATAGGAATCATCCTTCTAGGGCAAAAGTTTCATGCAAGTTGGGCAACTTTCAAGCCCCCAAATTCACATACCTCAGATGACCTGAAACTTGTCAAAGTCATAACTTGAGTTATACAAATCCTATCAAGGACTTCTAGCACTCAAACTAAAGCTAAGATCATTCTCTACAACATTCATGTTGGGGGCAAGAAGAGATGAAAATCACATCTTGAGCTAAACTGCCTTGAAGATAGGGGTCAAACTAGGGGATTTTACACTGTCAAACCTTAGAAACCCTAGCCTGAAACTTCTCAAACTCTTCAATATTGATGATTTAACCTTGGAATCATCCTTATAACATCTCAATATATCAATCCATGATCACATGGCTCTTGAATTAGGTCTCAACCTTCTCCAAATCATCAGTTGACCTAGGGTTGACCCAGTCAAACCCTAACTGTACCACTCATGGCTGAGGCTTCTCAATCTTACACAATGACCTGTCTAGGCCTCAAAGTGATCTTCAACACTTCTCATGAGCTCTATCAAGACCTCAAGTCCATCTTCCTGACCTCAGAATCATCTGATGGCTTCCCACAACTCTCAAGTTAGGAGACACACACACTTGGTTTCAACCACTCTCTCTGAGGATCTTTTAACTTCTCTGGCAAGGATATCAACCCTTGAACACTTGAATAACCTTCTTAGCTAGCTTCAAAGTCTTGTGTAGCCCTTGATTGGTAATCATACCTCTTGATCTTCTGCATACATGTCAATGAAATGCAAATGATAATGCTAATGTGAATGAAATGAAACACAAGCTAGGTAAAGAAAAGTTGAGCAAATTTTGGGGTGCAACACCTATCACGATCCCAAAGTACGGAAAATGACCCCAATGGTCATTCACCATAGATTTGAAATCGAGAAGGTTATCAACTTCGATACGCGACGTTTACGAATAAAAGACTTCATCGATCCAAATATCAAAATAAAATCGGAGAAAGAAGGTGGTCTCAGATCCTTTGTTTCACGCCAATAATTTGATGGCTAAACGGTGGTAATCTCGTCATCGACCTAAACGGATGAGAATGGGACAAAATGCCCAATGACAAATGAGAAATAAATCCAATTTTAAAAAAAAAGTTTATGTATAAATCCTAAACTATAAGTTAAACGAGATATTTATAAAGTTCTAAGTAAAAGAAATATATATATAAAAAAACTTTAAAGAAATGTTAAAAGAAAATAATATATAAAAATTAATTACAAATCAGTCTGTTAATTGTTAGAAAAAAATAAAATAAAAACAATATTAATATAACATATTCAAACTAATTTATATATACATAGTAACAATAATAATATCAATGGAGAAGACAATTAAGCATGTTTGTTGATAACAGAATAACAGTCTGCTCGTTGGATTTCTATCCCATTTAATGCCTTTGGATCAAAACGCAAATCAACAGAAAATGCATAGAATACAAGTTAATTAATCCTACCATAATAAAAAACTATCATATTCTAAAAAAAAGATCAATGTCTAATTAATAAGAAAAGCTGAATTTTAAATTATTAGTACTTTGAAATAATATGTAAAGTCATATATACAAATAAAACCATGATCTATTCAACAATTATCAACACCAGAATTTAAAAAAAGAAAAAACAAGAAGATAAGTTTAAGTTTAACGCAATCCAAACACATTTGTAACTGGAATGAAAATAAACAGTACCCATTTTAATTTGTATAGTAGCAAAGAAAAACAAATAAGTTCCAAATCCATTTGAAATTAAACAAAACTAGCAGCAACACAGTTTGACAATTATTCACAACATTGTCATAGAAATTTAACAATACCAGCACAACTTCGACACACAGCAGCAAATTCAAAACAAATCAGTATCAAATATCCGTCGCACAAAAATCCAATTTCGACACCGTAAATATAAGCAACAACAATATAATATATTACACAACTCAAACCCAACGACATGAGCAAACCCAATAAAATTGCAGCAGACGGTAAACTTACGCCTTCAACCTATAAACCAAAACAGTAATACAACTTTCGGCACCGAAATTCAGCACAAACACAACATAGTCGACGCAACTATCAGCACAAAGGAAAACCTTACATTTTATAACAACTGCAATACCAAAAACTTAACACTAACGACATTTACACACACGATATCTACAGCAAATTAAGAAAAAATGTGAAAGCTTGAGATAACATAACAACTAAACAACAATAAGATACACGGAAAGAGGGAAAAAAACCGCTAAGTCCACACCACCTTGGATCGATTCGAAATGATACCTAGAGCTTTTTCGCTACTATCGCCGAGTTGTGCTTCGAAAGAACTGAGTTCTTATTCAAAATGGAGTGAAAGGGAAATGATGGTTTGCGTATGAGAAAGAAAACAATGGTAATTATTTTTATGGTTGATGGAGTTTGGAGGTTTGTAATGGTGAATGTTGAGTTGGTGAGGTTTGTTCTGATTTGTGTAGGGTTGTTGAAATGGTGGATTTACGGTGGGTTTTTGAGAGCTTTAAGGAAGAAGAAGTTTAAAGTTACATTTAAGGGTTTCAGTTGGTTTGAAGCTTTGTCAACGGCGGAAGCAAGGTTGAAGAAGCAGGTTTTGATGGAGGTAGAGTTGCAAATCTTCGATGGATCTGAAGTTTCTAGTGTAAGAATGGAGGATGCAGTGCGCTGAAGGTGTTATAAAAAAGATGAAGTATATGGGGCGGCTAGGTCTTAGAATGAAGAAGAAGAACAATACTGCTATTATATACAACTGTATTTCCTTTCTTTTTCTTTTTTCTTTTTTCTTTTAATTTCAAATTAATTAACTAAATTAAAAAGTCTAATCTAATTATAATGAAAATCTAACTTACATTTTAATCCTAATTCTAACTTAATCTCTAACTTAAGCTACTTAACTAAAATTATTTCTAAATCCAACTATTAATTAATAAATCCTAATTCTAACTAAAATCTATTCTATTAAAAACAATTATATTATATAAAAAAACTATTCTACGTAATTATGTAAGACAAAATAGCAATAAAAATGCAAAAATGCTATGGAAAACAAACGAGTACCAAAATGTGCCGATAATATCAACACGGACCGAATTATCAAGAGGAGAGCGACTTTTGCTCGATTTCGACGCTGAACTCATTATTTGAAATATTTGGATCACCTGAAACGCGAGCAAAATGGCTAAAATCCTGATAAATTCAATCCGGGTAAAATGCGACCTAAATGATATGCAGATGAAAAACGAAGCAAAAGCCAGTCAAAGCTAGAAAACAGGTGGGCAAATTTAGGGTATGACAACAGGATGAAAGTGATATACAGAGGTATGACAAATTTGGGATATGACAGATGCCCCTATCTAATTGGCTTAAACCAAAGGAAATGAATTGCTGCAGCGTTCATTCTCCTGAGGTAGAAGTCAATTAGATATGAAGAAGACCTTAAATTTGTCCAAAAAGAAAAGAAATGCTCGGGAATTGAACATGCTGGATGAAGTATACCTCTGAGTAAACTATAAGCAACTGGAAAAAAGGTCATCATCACCAAAAGGATTATGGGATGAAACACACATGGCTACTACCACCAAAAGGATGATAGAGCAAACACACTCGCACTATCTGACATTAATGACTATGACAGACCCCCCACCAAAAGGATGACGGAGCGAAACACAAACAAACTATCGCACAATCTATCACCAATCCAAGTGACAGACCCCCCACCAAAAGGATGACGGAGCGAAACACAAACAAATATCGCACAATCTATCACCAATCCAAGTGACAGACCCCCCACCAAAAGGATGACGGAGCGAAATACAAACAAACTATCGCACAATCTATCACCAATCCAAGTGACAGACCCCCCACCAAAAGGATGACAGAGAGAAACGCAAACAAATATCGCACAATCTATCACCAATCCAAGTGACAGATCCCCCACCAAGAGGATGACGGAGCGAAACACAAACAAATATCGCACAATCTATCACCAATCCAAGTGACAGACCCCCCACCAAAAGGATGACGGAGCAAAACTCACACAAAATAATATCGCACAATCTATCATTAATGGCTATGATAGACCCCCCAACAAAAGGATGACGGAGCGAAATACAAACAAAATCGCACAATCTATCATTAATGACTATGACAGACCCCCCCACCAAAAGGATGACGGAGCGAAACTCACACTAAACATATTGCACAATCTATCATTAATGACTATGACAGACCCTTCACCAAAAGGATGACGGAGCGAAACACACGCCAAACGATATCGCACAATCTATCATTAATGACTATGACAGACCCCCCCACCAAAAGGATGACGGAGCGAAACACACGCCAAACAATATCGCACAATCTATCATTAATGACTATGACAGACCCCCCACCAAAAGGATGACGGAGCGAAACTCACGCTAAACAATATCGCACAATCTATCATTAATGACTATGACAGACCCCTCACCAAAAGGATGACAGAGCGAAACTCAAACACTATCGCACAATCTATCATTAATGACTATGACAGACCCCTCACCAAAAGGATGACGGAGCGAAACTCACGCTAAAAAATATCGCACAATCTATCATTAATGACTATGACAGACCCCTCACCAAAAGGATGACGGAGCGAAACTCAAACACTAAACAATACCGCACAATCTATTATTAATGACTATGACAGACCCCCCACCAAAAGGATGACGGAGCGAAACATACACAGGTTGCTATCACCAAAAGGATGATAGAACGACACAAATTGAAAGTTACCAACACCAAAAGGATGCAGGCTAGGTTGAACCGACGAAGTTCGGCTATCACCAAAAGGATGATAGTGAGGCAATTGACAACGATCACGCTTGCTGGGTACAACTCATTGGGGAACACCCAAGAGGAAGATTGGGTTGAAATGAATCAACGGGGTACGCCCACCGTCTTGCTTGGAAATCGTAATTGTTGAAATGATTTCATGGTTACGCCCATGAATTCTGAAGAGGATGCCCCTGACTGGACTGAGTTTGTCGTGATGTCTTGTCTTGCTCAACAAAAGGCTGAACAACTTCATGAGGAATGCTCACAGTTTTGCTGAAGATGTCCCTGCTCGGGTTGGATCTTGCACTGAACTTCTTGGATTTGTCCAACAAAAGGTTGAACAACTTCATGGGGAACGCCCACGGTCTTGAATGGTATGCCCCTGACATGGCTGAATGTTGATTTGAAGACTTGATATACCACAAGGTTAAAATACATCATGGGAGACGCCCATGGTCTTTGAAAAACGCCCCTGACTGGGCTGAATCTTGCTTTGAATATCCTTTGAATTTTGTGGGGGAAACCCACAATGGCAGAAGATTGCCCCTGACTGGGCTGATGATTGCCTTGAAACTCTTGAAATTCGTGGGAGAAATCTACGACCTTTGTGGAGGATACCCCTGACTGGGCTGCCGATGGTCTTGGAAATCTTCGGGATTGATCCTGGACCTTGACTTGCATATGTGAATGCTTGATGATATGATGTTCCATAACGGATGGAAGCGCAAATGCAAATGCTGACGCGCGGAGATGCAAGAGCTGGGGAAGTATGGTATGATTGGAGTATGCGTATGATGCAAGATGCTTATGATGTTGAATGCGATGCGTATGATGCACATGATTGCAAATGGGCGATTGGAAATGCAGGGAGGCACCAGCGTGGTGGACTTTGGGTAGTTGCCAAAGCGAATTGGACTTCGGGTGGTGGGAGGGATTGACTTCCTCGACACGCAGTTTGTTGAAGACGCCATGATTGACACAGGCGAAGATACTCTATATGCCCCAAGTCTGGGTACTTGATGATTTGTTGTGAAATTCCTTCAGAGAAGGTTGCAACTTTGCTTGATGGTCAGGATGATCTGGTCTTGCCCCAGTTTGAATATGGCAATGGTCTGCCCCCAGATCAACCAGTTCTGACATATGGAAGTTGAACTCGGATGACTTGCCCCAGCATGCGGGTCTTGAGGTAGCCTTGCTTTGTGCCAACCACTGAAAGTCAAGTTCCTCCTTGGTTGCCCCTCGTTGAGATGTCCTTGAATACCTAGCACTGATTTGCAATTAAAATTGTACATTCACAAATGGTAATAATTAATGCAAAGTTTGATGCAAGTTTGAAAAAGTATCGTTTATTTGAAAGTGTTGTGGTAGTGAGACGAATGGACAGCTAGCCCAAACGTTGTGCTAACTTTGATTGGTGTAAAAGATATTGCAAGGATAATGACACCAATGCTAATGATTAACAATCATGTGAGGAGTCAGGTTACGCAACCTTGCAATAGTATGCTTTCGGAATAAACCTCGCCTCAATTAGGTCTTTCGAGGGTCGTAACGTGGTCTGGTTTGCGGTTATGAAACAAAGGATATTAGGCTCAAAGTATGATTTGTACCCACCCCTTCTTCTTAATGATCTCCAGTCCTACGCTCAGTTAATTCTACACTTGTCTTGACGGTATAAAACTTGATGATTCAAGGTTTGCTCGTCGTGGCAGTCACCTTATTTTGGTTTTTCGATGGATGTCAGTGCCCCTTTTGATTTGGGTGGCCACTGAATATTATTCTGTTTTTGTTGAGGGTTTCAGGGTCCTCTTTTGCTTTTGTTTTTGATCCCTAACTTTTGCATGGATTGACTTTGCTTGTCAGATCCATCGGGATTGCCTTGATTTTGCCTAAGTCCCCTCTAAGGTGTCTGACTTAGCAGGCTCTTGATGTTTTTTTGGATTTTGTTGGAAGGTTGTGACTGCCATGTTATGGGTCATTGAAGAACAACCGTCTTCTGGATTTTTCTTATTGATTCGAGTGCGGGGTTGAATTAACTGAACTCTACCCTGGCCCAGGTTGAGTGTAAAAGGTTTGAATATCCGAAGGAAACTGCTACTCCTAGGCTCGAAGTTGTTTACTAGGGATTAACTCCTTATATCTCTGGTGTTTGGGGGATTGAAGCAATGCCTGTACATCATTGACGAGATTCTATCTGAAAGCATACGGTTTGCAATTATGGGTATCTCGTTCTCATCATCCTCCCTCAAATCACGCTAAACAACAGTGAATAGAGTGAAGTGAATAAATGTGTCAGTGATAAGTGAAAAATGAGTGAATACGACATAACTAATTCAAAACATGCATAAACGATACATTAATGAAAACCAAATACGAATGGCAATTGTTCAAAGCATACAATACTTAAACAAACAAACACAAAATATAAGAACTGCGAATAATAAAATGGCAGCATGACTGCCTTCTTCGAGGAATGAACTTGACTGGAATCGATCTGATGTTGGCACTAGTTGACTAGTGGCATCAGATTGTTGATGACATTTGGAGACTTCCCATTAAAGTTGATAGCATCCCTGTCGATCATGTCTTGAATTATGTGCTTGAAAGCTCTGCAGTCCTCAATGGTATGACCTGGAGCGCCCTTATGAAACTCACAATGAGCATTTGCAACGTAATCGGCAGGAATGACAGTTGGAGGAGCCAAATCTCTCGGAACAACAACTTTCTTCTCCATCAACTGAGCAAATATTTTAGCATATGTCATTGGTAGACGATCAAAGACTCTATCTGGCCTCCATGTTCTCTGCTGACGCTGTGGGCGAGTACCTTGTCGTTGCTGAGTAGCTTGCATCTGCTGTTGCTGAGGAGGATACTGATATCTTGCTGGTTGTAGGCTTGTGGCTGAGGAGCCTGTTGTCGTGGCATCTGAGCTTGCACTGCTTGAACAGCTGGCTGATAAGGCATTGGAGCATATTGCGCAGCAGCAACATACGGATACTGATAATAGGGAACTTGATAAGGTATAGGAGCGGGAGCTTGTTGAGAAGCTTGCCCTTTCTGCAAAGAGATGGCATTTGTTTCGCCCTCCTTCTTCTTGTATCCATTGAAAGGCTTCTTGGCATTGGCCTGGTTGTTAGGACCTCCTGGGATCTTTCCACTCTTCAACCCTTCTTCAATTCTCTCACCAACAAACACCAAGTCAGAGAATCCAGCGGAGACACTACCGATCAACTTCTCATAGTACTGGCCTTGCAAGGTACCCATGAAGATGTCAATTAGTTCACGGTCAACAAGAGGTGGATGCATCCTTGCGGCTAGCTCTCTCCATCGTTGCACGTACTCCTTGAAGGATTCGTTGTCCTTCTGAGTCATACTCTGAAGCTGAGTAGATTCGGAGCAAGATCCGTATTGTACTTATACTGCTTGACAAAAGCATCAGCTAGCTCGGCCCAAGTGCGCACACTGTTACGTTCCAGCTGCATATACCATTCAAGTGATGCCCCAGACAAACTGTCTTGGAAGCAATGAATCATGAGCTTTTTGTCTCTGGCATAGGCAGCCATCTTGCGATAATACATCTTCAGATGAATGTTTGGACAACTGAGACCTTTGTACTTCGAAAATTCCGGCACTTTGAACTTGGGAGGAATGACAACATCAGGCACCAAGCATAATTCCAAAGCACTGAAAGAACTTGAACTGTGCCCTTCCATGGCTCGGAGTTTCTCGGCTAGATCTCAACACATCTTCATGGCTTCTGAATCCTGAACAGCAACAAGACTGGCAATGGGGATAGCAGCATGATAGTTCTGAACGTCGTCATACGGATCCATCAGAGTATTTCGATATCAGGAACTGGGATTTGCACAGCAGTACGCTGGGCCTGCGGGATAGCTCAATGGTAACTCCGGGCGCTGAGACTGGCTGAGAAGTGTTCCCTTCGGCTATGTTATTGAAGTTCAACGGCATCCCATGAGGATTTGGAATTGGAACCAAAGGGATGGTAGTAGACCCTTGTCCTTGACCATTGTTGTTGACGACAGCAGCGGCTTCACGCTGTTCTTCCTCTCTTCTGGCCGTGAGGATGGCTTCGAGGATCTGGTCAATCTTTCCTTTCATAGAATCCAACTTTTCCCTGAAAGCAGCTTGCTCCTGTTGAATCTGCTCCATCATTCGTCTTGTATTGGCTCTAGTCGCGTACTGGTGTCGAGGAATCAGCTTGATTTACTGGATATGAAGGAAAGAGAAACATGAGAAACTGCTTGAAGGAAGGAGAATGCAAGATGCACAACAAATGAAATACAATGCAAATGATATACAATGCAAGATGCAAGATCCAGGATCACAGGATCACAAACTCAAATAATTCTGAGATTTAGCCGGGTGAACGGTTCAAAGATCACAGTCACTGCTCAAAGAAACCCCCACAGGTAGGATTCTAAAATGGGTAGGTGCCTAGAGTCATGGATATCTTTCAAAGATATTACAGCCATGACAAAGCCTCATCACGATGATAATGTCCTCAATAGAATCTCCTCTATGTGAGGTTCTCGTATCTTCCACGCGAGAAAGACTTCTCGGAGGCATCAACTACACAACCATCGACACACGGATTCTAGAAAAGGTTCTCAGAGTCATAGATCGAGGTTGAAAATATTACTGTAAGAAAGTAATACGTTCAAGGGATCTTATCTGATTGGGGCGTTCGTATTAATTCACAATGAATTAACACTACCAACCACCATGGATAAAACGGTTTATGGTCCTTGGGATCAACGATTCAAACTTAAAACATTATTGTCATGGCAAAGACTCACCACAACAATAATATCTCCAAGGAATCTACTCCAAGCGGGGTTTTCGCTTCAACTTAACGTGAAAGACTCCACGCAAGTCTCCACTACACAACCACCATCCTAATCCCAGGGTTTTACTCAGACTCGGGTGTAGAGCCATCTCACAAAGTAACCATAAGTATAGCAACCCCCACAATGCCTCAAGCATAAGTAACCAAGATAAGGATACAAATAGAAAGCGAGAAGAAATAAAAAAACAAAGAGCTAACAACTCAAACTAAGATAGGCTCGACTCTCTCTTGCATGGAGCAAAGTGTTGCACCCTAAAATTTGCTCAACCTTACTCACTTGGTTTATGTTTCAATATCATTAGCATTTGCATATAGAGTCATGTACATAGATTACTCATCTGCATAGCATAAGCATAGCAAGTCAGTAACAGGGTACCAATCATTATTCTCATCTCTAGAGGCCTATCAAGAGGTTATTATCCTGATTCAATCTCATTCAAGTCATCAGAAAGAATTGGGAAGCTATCAAGTCAATGGATCAAGCAATTCATCTATCTCCTAACTGAGTGTATCTGGGGATCAATAAGGAAAGTATGGGCTGTGAATTGAAGGCATAGGGAGTATTTAGACATCTTGGAGGACTTAGAAAGTCATTTGGAGAAGGAGACAAGTCATTGGTATGATCACAAGAATTGCAGTTGAAGACAGTCAACTAGGGTTTCATCTGGGTCAACCCTGGGTCAACTCTAGGTTAATTGACTGATTGAAAGGCATTAAAGGCTATTGGAGAGATGTGGGGTTCATCATTTTACATGAAGAATAAGGATATGATGATATGCTAAGAAGAATTCAAGAGAAATCAAGGAGAAGAGGAGTTTCTAAATTAGGGTTTCTGTGTAAAATCCCCTAGTTTAGGTCAAATTTCCAAGCAAGATAAGTCAAGATGCAAGCTTCAAATAGATCCTTGGCCAACATGAAACTTGTAGAGGATCTCAAGACCTTTAATTTGAGTGGTGGAAGACATCAAGGAGATTTATAGAACTCAAGTTATGGTTCTTGCAAGTTACAGGTCATCTGAGGTATCTGAAATTTTGTCTGTGAAAGTGACTTGACCTCCAAGCTATTTTTACCCCTCAAGGAAATTTCAAATAAATTTCTGGTCAACATAAGAGTTGTTCCTCATTGTCTTAGCTTTATATAATGGTATAGTATGCCTTCATATAATTTGTGGAACTCTACTTATGGTCTTGGCAAGCAAAGGGTATTTTGGTCATCTGAGAATTACAGGTCATTTCAACCTATACCCAAAACTCATACAAGGAAGCTTCAAATGGAAAACTTTACAACATCAAACTTGTTCCAAATGCCATTTTGAGTCTAGAAAAGTGACCATGAGAGATTGGAAAGATTCATAGCACAAGGTTTCAAAATTGTTGGATTTAATGAATAAAAATGGACTTAAAAATGAGATTTTTCATATCTTGGCCAAATGAAGCAAAATTATAGGTCATTTTGAATGGAAAGATCATTTTAAAGACATTGGATAAAGTAGAATTTTGAGCTTAGTTCACATTTTGGGAGTTATCCATGGTTACTTGTAATGGAAGATACATAAACCAAATCCAAGGGAAATTGAGCAAGGGAAGCTTCTCCAAGTTTCTAGGAGTTTCTAACCTCATGTATATATTGATGTGAGATGGTTCATGCCATGGTTGGTGATCTCATTCTCTCAAAATCACAAGTTTCACTCACTTTCTTCATTTTGCAAAAGCTTCTCAAACCCTCTCAAATCTCCATCAATTTCCATCTCTCTTGATTTGATCATCATTATCATCATCCAAGGATCAGAATTCACATATTCATTTGGTGGAATTGAGCAAGAATCGTGCCATAGAACTTTAACATCCAAGGTGCAAGAAGAACTTTGGGATTGCTGAATTCAGAAGGATTGGACAAGATTCATTGCATACAGAATTCATAATCAAGCTCCTTGATCATTTTCCACTCATCACAAGCATCAGATTCAAGGGTTTTGGTACCTGTTTTCAAGAATTTGCACCAGGTATGTTTTCCTTCGAATTAGCTAGCATAGTGCTCATGGCATAGGATTGTTAGTATATTAGAGACCTAGGTGGTTAGGTGATGATTTTCACAGAGTTTGGAGAGGTTTAATGGAGATTATCAATGGTGCCCTAATTCTGTTGGAGCTTAGAACATCAAGAATAATGCGAGATAATCTTAGATTAGTTGCTTATAATGATCAGTGAAAGTTGTAGATTATGCTAGGGTAAAAATTGGCAAGGTTTGGTATGGTTGATGACAGGTGTTCATGGTGGATCCTATCTGTTACCTCTATCGGGTTTGCTTTTTGAGTGGGTTTCAGAAAGGGATAATGGTATGGTTGTGTAGAGGAGAGTTGATAGAGCATCTTTGCTCTTTGAATTGTGTGATTTCATGGAGGGACGAAGGAGAACAGAGGAGTGTAAGATTCATGCATGGTTAGGGTTTTCTGAAACCCTAGGGTTGCTCAAGGTTGAAGACGATGGCTGAACCACACGATGGGGTATTTGACCTTGACCGGGGATCTAATCCAATGGCTCTGATTTAAAAAGAAAACGGAGGGAAGTCATAGGAGTGAAACGCCCCGTTTCACTTAAATTTCTGAGTGGGATTTGGGATCCCTTGCTAATGACACCCCTCCCAGCGCAGGCCCAATGATATTCAACTGGAAATAATGCTATCTGCATCGTTTGTGTTTTTTGCTTTTTTGTTGAAATTCTGAAGTGCGCTGGGCCTATTGTTTTGTTCTATTCGCACCCCTGTTCTGTGGCCCACCTGAAAAAACAACTAGGCGCCCTTACTTTTCATACCCCCCTGCTTTTATTTCATTTTAATTTTCTTTTCATTTTCATGCATTTTATAAAAATCATAATAAATCATATATTTCATATTTTTTGATGATTCTTTTTGCATTAATTTCTTTAAGATGACTAGAAAATTATAAAAAATAAAAATTGCATTTTATTTTTTATTTGACATTTTTCCCATATTTTCCAAATAAATGCCTATTTTAGGTGTTCCATTTCATACATGATTTTGGTAAATTTTGTTCTAATAGTTGCTTTAATATTTTTTGCCCATTCTTTTTAGGTTGATTAATAGACATTGTTAGCTTGTATATTCAATTTAGTTATCATTTTTAGGAATTAATTTTAGGTGATTGGTAGGTTTGAATAACATGAATAAAATTAGGGTTTTAAAAAACAACTTAGGTGAGATTAATTCTTTTAGGAGATTTTCATTTTTTTTTTGGGTATGGACTATAGGGGTTATGGGTATAGGATAGATCCCTCAGAAATCACCAGGATTCCCCTACTGCTATTAGTATACTGCTATGTTTGATTGATTGGTGTGGTGTGCCCTCTGGGGATTATTGATTTGTCTGTGTGGGTATTGGGTTTGTCTGGGGATTGGGGAAGCTGAAGACTTGTGATGATGGAGCCATTAGAGATCCAGAGACTGAAGGCCAAATTCCAGAGATTGTAGAGGAGATTCTTGCTAGCAGCTGCTGAGGAGATTAGGGTTTAGGAGCTAGGCAGAGCTCTAGATTAGAAAGCTTGTTTCTCAAACATAGAATGCCTTGTCTGCATCCATCCTTTCTCTATGATTCAAAGTCTCTTTCAAATATCCACCTCCTTCCTTTGGAAGGATCAGTGAATGTATTTGAAAGATAGAACTTTTGAGAGGAAACTGTCTGTTTAGTGTTAACAGTTGATGAACCACCCTTGGTAGGTAATTAACTGTCTAACATTCATTCACTTCATCTGGTTGACTGATGTTTCTCCTGGAGATTGAGACTTGAAGAAAAGCCATTGCAGATGGAAGATTGATGATCAAGACCTTGCTGGAAGGCTGTGGAGATGGAGAGTGATGCTTGCTGAAGCTTGTAGCTGATTGGAGATGACTTGAAGACTGGTGTGATGAAGAGCTGCTGATGCTGTTTATTCTTCTGCTGTATTTCATTTCTTGATGTATTGATTGGTTTTCCTGACTGTATTGTTTGCTGTTTACCCTGTTGGGTTGAAAGTGAAGCCTGTTCACTTTTGCCTATTGTTTTCTAGGTTCGAGGTTGAGTGGGACTCCCTTGCCTCGCTTGTATTGTTGCATCCATGCATTTTACTGTTTTACTGTATATATCTGATATTGTTTCTGTTTCCGTCTATTCCCTTAGGATCTCTGTTTCTCTCTGTGCAAGAGAGGAGCATGATAGACACTAGGCCTTAACCCATGCATGATAACATTAGGTTAGTTTGATTCCCTTCGCAACCGTAGGTTAGAGTTCTGTCTCTTCTTCCTCAAAACAAACAGAAAAATACAATAAGATTTCAAACACAATAAAAGACACTTCTTCCGTAAAAGAATGTGAACTCATCAAGACGTCATTTTTGTCCGCTTGGACTGCTAATCAGAAAAACCTTTTTCAGAAGGAATAAAATCAATCAAGACAGACTTGTGTCGTACGTGGCCCGAACTACGTTTGCTCTGATCTTTCATGCTGTATGAAAGTACGTAGGCATAGGATACGATATCCTAGCGAGCAACCTTCCCCTCCTTTCCCGTAGGTAGGCGAACTACGTTGACTTTGATTTCTCGTTCCAGACGGGAATACGTAGGCATAAAGTGCGATACTTTGCCGAGTCGTTTTCTTTTTTCTTTTTAACCCTGACCTTTAGTTTAGATAGAATAACAATCCATATCCGAAAACAAGCCAGGATCCCGTCGAGTACGACGGACGTGAGGGGTGCTAATACCTTCCCCTTGCGTAACCGACTCCCGAATCCAGGTTTTGGTTGCGACGACCATACCTTTCCCGTGTTGTGCGATGTTTACTCTGAGCGTTTCCTTTCCCTCCCGTGGGATAAATAACGCACGGTGGCGACTCTTCTGTTCAGCCGGCGCCGATTTTCGCAGTAGCGACACAAAGGTCCCAAGCAGAGTCGCCACCTGTCGCACCTCGAAAATTCGTTTTCGAACATACGACCCTCGCGCGAAAGGCGCGAAAATTGCGGTTCGACAGAGTCGCCACCGAACTTTTTTTTTCCCGAATAAACGGGAGAGGAAAATATCGAAAAAACCTCATAGACGCGGAAGGAACACGACCGTCGCAACCATATTCCTGGGTTCGGGAGTCGGTTACGCGAGGGGAAGGTATTAGCACCCCTCACGTCCGTTGTACTCAACGGGAACCTCTTAATTCGAGTTGTGATGGATGTTAGCTAAACTTAATTCTTCTCTTCTCACTACTAAATTCTAAAGGATACTATAAAGGGATAAAGACACTAGGGGAAAGGGGATGGTTAGAGGATAGGGTGCTCGCCAAGGATTGGGGCCCTTGTGCCTACGTATGCTCATTCAGACGAGAATGAGAAATCAGAGCGTCGTAGTTCGACTACGGGAAAGGATAGGGGGAAGTGGAAGATGGAGGGGATTGTGCTCGCCAAGATCATCGCAATCTTGTGCCTACATATCTTACATTCAAGGGTGAATGAAGAATCAGAGCAGTCGTAGTTCGTGGTAACAACCACGAAAGAAACTGGATTAGAATTGGATTTAAAGGGGGACAGATGACGATTACTCGAAGCTTAAGAAAGACTTCTCGGACCCACGTAATCGGGAGAGCGAACCAAAGACTTGGAACACTCTCTTTTTCATCATGAAAGAATGATGTGTTCGAAAGGATAAGGTTGAAATGATGACGATCACTTGAAGTTTAAGAAAGACTTCACAGACCCCAAGTAATCGGGAAAGCGAACCAAAGACTTGGAACACTTTCTTTTTCATCGCAAAAGAGGGTTGTTTGAATTTGAAATGGTGTATAAAAAGATGAGATTGGTCGGATGACGACTACTTGAAGCTTGAGAAAGGCTCCTCGGATCCAAGTAGTCGGGAGAGCGAACCAAAGACTTGGGACACTCTCTTTTTCATCGTAAAAGAAGTTGTTTGAAAGGTGAGTGAAAGGATGAGTAATTGAAAGGTGGTTGAATGTTGTCGAGTTTGTTAATATTATTTAAAGGCGTCAGTTGCTCACACACGAATAAGATAACTCGCATATAAACAACTGAAAGCAAGATCAAAGACTTGAACCTACTCTTTACACCTTGAAAAGAATTGAATAGTTGTTAATTGATTGATAGTTTGTTACGAAAATCCACTTGACGTTGGATCAAGGGTTTGACTTATTATCGCGTGCAAAGCGTGTAATGGAGATGGTTTGAGAAATGTGACCGACTTGACTTACGCATCAAGGGTTGAGTTGTAATAGGTTGATGGCGAATGCGTATGAGCACTCGACTTACAAGGGTTTGAAAATGGCTCGATGATGAATCGAGAATTAGTTTGAAAATAGTTTGAATCCGCTCTAGTCCCTATGGGTGCTCCTAGGAGATAAACTAATAATCAAAGAAATACGAAACATACATCGGAATGGGAGAGGGGTACATGTAATTTACACGGGATTGCACGAAATAAACGGGTCTCATTGTAAGGTAGCCCAAGAGAAAGCCGTGTGTGTGCATTTGTGTCCTAAACTACGCCTTGAGCAAAGTCAGACACGATTCAAAATTAGGATACCTGCAAATGACCAAAGATCCAACAGTCCACCAAATCGGCTTTTAGCGGTTTCGATATTTTATTAGGTATTTTCGAATATGGGTGAATAAATATGAATAAATATGATATGATAATAATAATATGAATAAATAATATGACAATAATATAGTAAGATAATATAACAATAATATCCACAATAATATTTCACGGAAATTAAATTCAATGGTCAATGAATCGAATCGGGACTCGAAAGAATAGGATCTCGTCTTAATCGCAAACATAATGCCGATTAATCAAAGGTAGCCTATCACGATCCTAAAGTACGGAAAATGACCCCAATGGTCATTCACCATAGATTTGAAATCGAGAAGGTTATCAACTTCGATACGCGACGCTTACGAATAAAAGACTTCATCAATCCAAAAATTGAAATAAAATCGGAGAAAGAAGGTGGTCTCAGATCCTTTGTTTCACGCCAATAATTTGACGGCTAAACGGTGGTAATCTCGTCATCGACCTAAACGGATGAGAATGGGACAAAATGCCCAATGACAAATGAGAAATAAATCCAATTTTAAAAGAAAAGTTTATGTATAAATCCTAAACTATAAGTTAAAAGAGATATTTATAAAGTTCTAAGTAAAAGAAATATATATATAAAAAAAACTTTAAAGAAATGTTAAAAGAAAATAATATATAAAAATTAATTACAAATCAGTCTATTAATTGTTAGAAAAAAATAAAATAAAAACAATATTAATATAACATATTCAAACTAATTTATATATACATAGTAACAATAATAATATCAAAGGAGAAGACAATTAAGCATGTTTGTTGATAACAGAATAATAGTCTGCTAGTTGGATTTGTATCCCATTTAATGCCTTTGGATCAAAACGCAAATCAACAGAAAATGCATAGAATACAAGTTAATTAATCCTACCATAATAAAAAACTATCATATTCTAAAAAAAAGATCAATGTCTAATTAATAAGAAAAGCTGAATTTTAAATTATTAGTACTTTCAAATAATATGTAAAGTCATATATACAAATAAAACCATGATCTATTCAACAATTATCAACACCAGAATTTAAAAAAAGAAAAAACAAGAAGATAAGTTTAAGTTTAACGCAATTCAAACACATTTGTAACTGGAATGAAAATAAACAGTTCCCATTTTGATTTGTATAGTAGCAAAGAAAAACAAATAAGTTCCAAATCCATTTGAAATTAAACAAAACTAGCAGCAACACAGTTTGACAATTATTCACAACATTGTCATAGAAATTTAACAATACCAGCACAACTTCGACACACAGCAACAAATTCAAAACAAATCAGTATCAAATATCCGTCGCACAAAAATCCAATTTTGACACCGTAAATATAAGCAACAACAATATAATATATTACACAACTCAAACCCAACGACATGAGCAAACCCAATAAAATTGCAGCAGACGGTAAACTTACGCCTTCAACCTATAAACCAAAACAGTAATACAACTTTCGGCACCGAAATTCAACACAAACACAACATAGTCGACGCAACTATCAGCACAAAGGAAAACCTTACATTTTATAACAACTGCAATACCAAAAACTTAACACTAACGACATTTACACACACGATATCTACAGCAAATTAAGAAAAAATGTGAAAGCTTGAGATAACATAACAACTAAACAACAATAAGATACACGGAAAGAGGAAAAAAAACCACTAAGTCCACACCACCTTGGATCGATTCGAAATGATACCTAGAGCTTTTTCGCTACTATCGCCGAGTTGTGCTTCGAAAGAACTGAGTTCTTATTCAAAATGGAGGGAAAGGGAAATGATGGTTTGCGTATGAGAAAGAAAACAATGGTAATGATTTTTATGGTTGATGGAGTTTGGAGGTTTGTAATGGTGAATGTTGAGTTGGTGAGGTTTGTTCTGATTTGTGTAGTGTTATTGAAATGGTGGATTTACGGTGGGTTTTTGAGAGCTTTAAGGAAGAAGAAGTTTAAAGTTACGTTTAAGGGTTTCAGTTGGTTTGAAGCCTTGTCAACGGCGGAAGCAAGGTTGAAGAAGCAGGTTTTGATGGAGGTGGAGTTGCAAATCTTCGATGGATCTGAAGTTTCTAGTGTAAGAATGGAGGATGCAGTGCGCTGAAGGTGTTATAAAAAAGATGAAGTATATGGGGCGGCTAGGTCTTAGAATGAAGAAGTAGAACAATACTGTTATTATATACAACTGTATTTCCTTTCTTTTTCTTTTTTCTTTTAATTTCAAATTAATTAACTAAATTAAAAAGTCTAATCTAATTATAATGAAAATCTAACTTACATTTTAATCCTATTTCTAACTTAATCACTAACTTAAGCTACTTAACTAAAATTATTTCTAAATCCAACTATTAATTAATAAATCCTAATTCTAACTAAAATCTATTCTATTAAAAACAATTATATTATATAAAAAAAACTATTCTACGTAATTAAGTAAGACAAAATAGCAATAAAAATGCAAAAATGCTATGGAAAACAAACGAGTACCAAAATGTGCCGATAATATCAACACAGACCGAATTATCAAGAGGAGAGCGACTTTCGCTCGATTTCGACGTTGAACTCATTATTTGAAATATTTGGATCACCTGAAACGCGAGCAAAATGGCTAAAATCCTGATAAATTCAATCCGGGTAAAATGCGACCTAAATGATATGTAGATGAAAAACGAAGCAAAAGCCAGTCAAAGCTAGAAAGCAGGTGGGCAAATTTAGGGTATGACAACAGGATGAAAGTGATATACAGAGGTAGGACAAATTTGGGGTATGACAGATGCCCCTATCTAATTGGCTTAAACCAAAGGAAATGAATTGCTGCAGCGTTCATTCTCCTGAGGTAGAAGTCAATTAGATATGAAGAAGACCTTAAATTTGTCCAAAAAGAAAAGAAATGCTCGGGAGTTGAACATGCTGGATGAAGTATACCTCTGAGTAAACTATAAGCAACTGGAAAAAAGGTCATCATCACCAAAAGGATTATGGGACGAAACACACATGGCTACTACCACCAAAAGGATGATAGAGCAAACAAACTCGCACTATCTGACATTAATGACTATGACAGACCCCCCACCAAAAGGATGACGAAGCGAAACACAAACAAACTATCGCACAATCTATCACCAATCCAAGTGACAGACCCCCCACCAAAAGGATGACGGAGCGAAACACAAACAAATATCGCACAATCTATCACCAATCCAAGTGACAGACCCCCCACCAAAAGGATGACGGAGCGAAACACAAACAAACTATCGCACAATCTATCACCAATCCAAGTGACAGACCCCCCACCAAAAGGATGACAGAGCGAAACACAAACAAATATCGCACAATCTATCACCAATCCAAGTGACAGATCCCCCACCAAAAGGATGACGGAGCGAAACACAAACAAATATCACACAATCTATCACCAATCCAAGTGACAGACCCCCCACCAAAAGGATGACGGAGCGAAACTCACACAAAATAATATCGCACAATCTATCATTAATGGCTATGATAGACCCCCCACCAAAAGAATGAAGGAGCGAAACATAAATAAACTATCGCACAATCTATCATTAATGACTATGATAGACCCCCCACCAAAAGGATGACGAAGCGAAACGCAAACAAATATCGCACAATCTGACACCAATCCAAGTGACAGACCCCCCACCAAAAGGATGACGGAGCGAAACACACACCGGCCACTACCACCAAAAGGATGATAGGACAAACCCTATCGCACAATCTGATATCAATCAAGATGCCAAACACCCCACCAAAAGGATGACGGAGCGAAACATAAACAAAATCGCACAATCTATCATTAATGACTATGACAGACCCCCACCAAAAGGATGACGGAGCGAAACTCACACTAAACATATTGCAGAATCTATCATTAATGACTATGACAGACCCTTCACCAAAAGGATGACGGAGCGAAACACACGTCAAACGATATCGCACAATCTATCATTAATGACTATGACAGACCCCCCACCAAAAGGATGACGGAGCGAAACACACGCCAAACAATATCGCACAATCTATCATTAATGACTATGGCAGACCCCCCACCAAAAGGATGACGGAGCGAAACTCACGCTAAACACTATCGCACAATCTATCATTAATGACTATGACAGACCCCTCACCAAAAGGATGACGGAGCGAAACTCAAACACTATCGCATAATCTATCATTAATGACTATGACAGACCCCTCACCAAAAGGATGACAGAGCGAAACTCATGCTAAACAATATCGCACAATCTATCATTAATGACTATGACAGACACCTCACCAAAAGGATGACGGAGCGAAACTCAAACACTAAACAATATCGCACAATCTATCATTAATGACTATGACAGACCCCCCCCCCCCCCCACCAAAAGGATGATGGAGCGAAACATACACAGGTTGCTATCACCAAAAGGATGATAGAACGACACAAATTGAAAGTTACCAACACCAAAAGGATGCAGGCTAGGTTGAACCGACGAAGTTCGGCTATCACCAAAAGGATGATAGTGAGGCAATTGACAACGGTCACGCTTGCTGGGTACAACTCATTGGGGAACACCCAAGAGGAAGATTGGGTTGAAATGAATCAACGGGGTACGCCCACCGTCTTGCTTGGAAATCGTAATTGTTGAAATGATTTCATGGTTACGCCCATGAATTCTGAAGAGGATGCCCTTGACTGGACTGAGTTTGTCGTGATGTCTTGTCTTGCTCAACAAAAGGCTGAACAACTTCATGAGGAATGCTCACAGTTTTGCTGAAGATGTCCCTGCTCGGGTTGGATCTTGCACTGAACTTCTTGGATTTGCCCAACAAAAGGTTGAACAACTTCGTGGGGAACGCACACGGTCTTGAACGGTATGCCCCTGACATGGCTGAATGTTGATTTGAAGATCTGATCAACCACAAGGTTGAAATACGTCATGGGAGACGCCCATGGTCTTTGAAAAATGCCCCTGACTGGGCTGAATCTTGCTTTGAATATCCTTTGAATTTTGTGGGGGAAACCCACAATGGCAGAAGATTGCCCCTGACTGGGCTGATGATTGCCTTGAAACTCTTGAAATTCGTGGGAGAAATCCACGACCTTTGTGGAGGATACCCCTGACTGGGCTGCCGATGGTCTTGGAAATCTTCGGGATTGATCCTGGACCTTGACTTGCATATGTGAATGATTGATGATATGATGTTCCATAACGGATGGAAGTGCAAATGCAAATGCTGACGCACGGAGATGCAAGAGCTGGGGAAGTATGGTATGATTGGAGTATGCGTATGATGCAAGATGCTTATGATGTTGAATGCGATGCGTATGATGCACATGATTGCAAATAGGCGATTGGAAATGTAGGGAGGCGCCAGCATGGTGGACTTTGGGTAGTTGCCAAAGAGAATTGGACTTCGGGTGGTGGGAGGGATTGACTTCCTCGACACACAGTTTGCTGAAGACGCCATGATTGACACAGGCGAAGATACTCTATATGCCCCAAGTCTGGGTACTTGGTGATTTATTGTGAATTTCCTTCAGAGAAGGTTGCAACTTTGCTTGATGGTCAGGATGATCTGGTCTTGCCCCAGTTTGAACATGGCAATGGTCTGCCCCCAGATCAACCAGTTCTGACATATGGAAGTTGAACTCGGATGACTTGCCCCAGCCTGCGGGTCTTGAGGTAGCCTTGCTTTGTGCCAACCACTGAAAGTCAAGTTCCTCCTTGGTTACCCCTCGTTGAGATGTCCTTGAATACCTAGCACTGATTTGCAATTAAAATTGTACATTCACAAATGGTAATAATTAATGCAAAGTTCGATGCAAGTTTGAAAAAGTATCGTTTATTTGAAAGTGTTGTGGTAGTGAGACGAATGGACAGCTAGCCCAAACATTGTGCTAACTTTGATTGGTGTAAAAGATATTTCAAGGATAATGACACCAATGCTGATGATTAACAATCATGTGAGGAGTCAGGTTACGCAACCTTGCAATAGTATGCTTTCGGAATAAACCTCGCCTCAATTAGGTCTTTCGAGGGTCGTAACGTGGTCTGGTTTGCGGTTATGAAACAAAGGATATTAGGCTCAAAGTATGATTTGTACCCACCCCTTCTTCTTAATGATCTCCAATCCTACGCTCAGTTAATTCTACACTTGTCTTGATGGTATAAAACTTGATGATTCAAGGTTTGCTCGTCGTGGCAGTCACCTTATTTTGGTTTTTCGATGGATGTCAGTGCCCCTTTTGATTTGGGTGGCCACTGAATATTATTCTGTTTTTGTTGAGGGTTTCGGGATCCTCTTTTGCTTTTGTTTTTGATCCCTAACTTTTGCATGGATTGACTTTGCTTGTCAGATCCATCGGGATTGCCTTGATTTTGCCTAAGTCCCCTCTAAGGTGTCTGACTTAGCATGCTTTTGATGTTTTTTTGGATTTTGTTGGAAGGTTGTGACTGCCATGTTATGGGTCATTGAAGAACAACCGTCTTCTGGATTTTGCTTATTGATTCGAGTGCGGGGTTGAATTAACTGAACTCTACCCTGGCCCAGGTTGAGTGTAAAAGGTTTGAATATCCGAAGGAAACTGCTACTCCTAGGCTCGAAGTTGTTTACTAGGGATTAACTCCTTATATCTCCGGTGTTTGGGGGATTGAAGCAATGCTTGTACATCATTGACGAGATTCTATCTGAAAGCATACGGTTTGCAATTATGGGTATCTCGTTCTCATCATCCTCCCTCAAATCACGCTAAACAACAGTGAATAGAGTGAAGTGAATAAATGTGTCGGTGATAAGTGAAAAATGAGTGAATACGACATAACTAATTCAAAACATGCATAAACGATACATTAATGAAAACCAAATACGAATGGCAATTGTTCAAAGCATACAATACTTAAACAAATAAAGACAAAATATAAGAACTGCGAATAATGAAATGGCAGCATGACTGCCTTCTTCAAGGAATGAACTTGACTGGAATCGATCTGATGTTGGCACTAGTTGACTGGTGGCATCGGATTGTTGATGACATTTGGAGACTTCCCATTGAAGTTGATAGCATCCCTGTCGATCATGTCTTGAATTATGTGCTTGAAAGCTCTGCAGTCCTCAATGGTATGACCTGGAGCGCCCTTATGAAACTCACAATGAGCATTTGCATCGTAATCGGCAGGAATGATAGTTGGAGGAGCCAAATCTCTCAAAACAACAGCTTTCTTCTCCATCAACTGAGCAAAGATTTTAGTATATGTCATTGGTAGACGATCAAAGACTCTATCTGGCCTCCATGTTCTCTGCTGACGCTGTGGGCGAGTACCTTGTCGTTGCTGAGTAGCTTGCATCTGCTGTTGCTGAGGAGGATACTGATATCCTTGCTGGTTGTAGGCTTGTGGCTGAGGAGCCTGTTGTCGTGCATCTGAGCTTGCACTGCTTGAACAGCTGGCTAATAAGGCATTGGAGCATATTGCGCAGCAGCAATATACGGATATTGATTATAAGGAACTTGATAAGGTATAGGAGCGGGAGCTTGTTGAGAAGCTTGCCCTTTCTGCAAAGAGATGGCATTTGTTTCGCCCTCCTTCTTCTTGTATCCATTGAATGGCTTCTTGGCATTGGCCTGGTTGTTAGGACCTCCTGGGATCTTTCCACTCTTCAACCCTTCTTCAATTCTCTCACCAACGATCACCAAGTCAGAGAATCCAGCGGAGACACTACCGATCAACTTCTCATAGTACTGGCCTTGCAAGGTACCCATGAAGACGTCAATTAGTTCACGGTCAACAAGAGGTGGATGCACCCTTGCGGCTAGCTCTCTCCATCGTTGCGCATACTCCTTGAAGGATTCGTTGTCCTTCTGAGTCATACTCTGAAGCTGAGTATGATTCGGAGCAAGATCCGTGTTGTACTTATACTGCTTGACAAATGCATCAGCTAGCTCGGCCCAAGTGCGCACACTATTACATTCCAGCTGCATATACCATTCAAGTGATGCCCCAGACAAACTGTCTTGGAAGCAATGAATCATGAGCTTTTCGTCTCTGGCATAGGCAGCCATCTTGCGACAATACATCTTCAGATGAATGTTTGGACAACTGAGACCTTTGTACTTCGAAAATTCCAGCACTTTGAACTTGGGAGGAATGACAACATCAAGCACCAAGCATAATTCCAAAGCACTGAAAGAATTTGAATTGTGCCCTTCCATGGCTCGGAGTTTCTCGGCTAGATCTCGACACATCTTCATGGCTTCTGAATCCTGAATAGCAACAGGACTGGCAATGGGGATAGCAGCATGATAGTTCTGAGCATCGTCATACTGATCCATCAGAGTATCTTCGATATGAGGAACTGGGATTTGCACAGCAGTAGGCTGGGCCTGCGGGATAGCTCCAATGGTAACTCCGGGCGCTGGGACTGGCTGAGAAGTGTTCCTTTCGGCTGCGTTATTGAAGTTCAACAGCATCCCATGAGGATTTGGAATTGGAACCAAAGGGATGGCAGTAGACCCTTGTCCTTGACCATTGTTGTTGACGGCAGCAGCGGCTTCACGCTGTTCTTCCTCTCTTCTGGCCGTGAGGATGGCTTCGAGGATCTGGTCAATCTTTCCTTTCATAGAATCCAACTCTTCCCTGAAGGCAGCTTGCTCCTGTTGAATCAGCTCCATCATTCGTCTTGTATTGGCTCTAGTCGCGTACTGGTGTCGAGGAATCAGCTTGATTTACTAGATATGAAGGAAAGAGAAACATGAGAAACTGCTTGAAGGAAGGAGAATGCAAGATGCACAACAAATGAAATGCAATGCAAATGATATGCAATGCAAGATGCAAGATCCATGATCATAGGATCACAAATTCAAATAATTTTGAGATTTAGCCGGGTGAACGGTTCAAAGATCACAGTCACTGCTCAAAGAAACCCCCACAGGTAGGATTCTAAAATGGGTAGGTGCCTAGAGTCATGGATATCTTTCAAAGATATTACAGCCATGACAAAGCCTCATCACGACGATAATATCCTCAATAGAATCTCCTCTAGGTAAGGTTCTCGTATCTTCCACGCGAGAAAGACTTCTCGGAGGCATCAACTACACAACCATCGACACACGGATTCTAGAAAAGGTTCTCAGAGTCATAGATCGAGGTTGAAAATATTACTGTAAGAAAGTAATACGTTCAAGGGATCTCATCTGATTGGGGCGTTCGTATTAATTCACAAAGAATTAACACTACCAACCACCATGGATAAAACGGTTTATGGTCCTTGGGATCAACGATTCAAACTTAAAACATTATTGGCATGGCAAAGACTCACCACAACAACAATATCTCCAAGGAATCTACTCCAAGCGGGGTTTTCGCTTCAACTTAACGTGAAAGACTCCATGCAAGTCTCCACTACACAACCACCATCCTAATCCTAGGGTTTTACTCAGACTCGGGTGTAGAGCCATCTCACAAAGTAACCATAAGTATAGCAACCCCCACAATGCCTCAAGCATAAGTAACCAAGATAAGGATACAAATAGAAAGCGAGAAGAAATAAAAAAACAACAAGCTAACAACTCAAACTAAGATAGGCTCGACTCTCTCTTGCATGGAGCAAAGGTCCCCAGCAGAGTCGCCACCTGTCGCACCTCGAAAATTCATTTTCGAACATACGACCCTCGCGCGAAAGGCGCGGAAATTGCGGTTCGACAAAGTCGTCACCGAACTTTATTTTTCCCGAATAAACGGGAGAGGAAAATATCGAAAAAACCTCATAGACGCGGAAGGAACACAGTCGTTGCAACCATATTCCTGGGTTTGGGAGTCGGTTACGCGAGGGGAAGGTATTAGCACCCCTCACGTCCGTTGTACTCAACGGGAACCTCTTAATTCGAGTTGTGATGGATGTTAGCTAAACTTAATTCTTCTCTTCTCACTACTAAATGCTAAAGGATATTATAAAGGGATAAAGACACTAGGGGAAAGGGGATGGTTAGAGGATAGGGTGCTCGCCAAGGATTGCGGTGCTTGTGCCTACGTATGCTCATTCAGACGAGAATGAGAAATCAGAGCGTCGTAGTTCGACTACGGGAAAGGATAGGGGGAAGTGGAAGATGGAGGGGATTGTGCTTGCCAAGATCATCGCAATCTTGTGCCTACGTATCTTACATTCAAGGGTGAATGAAGAATCAGAGCAGTCGTAGTTCGTGGTAACAACCACAAAAGAAACTGGATTAGAATTGGATTTAAAGGGGGACGGATGACGATTACTCGAAGCTTAAGAAAGACTTCTCGGACCCAAGTAATCGGGAGAGCGAACCAAAGACTTAGAACACTCTCTTTTTCATCATGAAGGAATGATGTGTTCGAAAGGATAAGGTTGAAATGATGACGATCACTTGAAGTTTAAGAAAGACTTCACAGACCCCAAGTAATCGGGAAAGCGAACCAAAGACTTGGAACACTTTCTTTTTCATCGCAAAAGAGGGTTGTTTGAATTTGAAATGGTGTATAAAAAGATGAGATTGGTCGGATGACGACTACTTGAAGCTTGAGAAAGGCTCCTCGGATCCAAGTAGTCGGGAGAGCGAACCAAAGACTTGGGACACTCTCTTTTTCATCGTAAAAGAAGTTGTTTGAAAGGTGAGTGAAAGGATGAGTAATTGAAAGGTGGTTGAATGTTGTCGAGTTTGTTAATATTATTTAAAGGCGTCAGTTGCTCACACACGAATAAGATAACTCGCATATAAACAACTGAAAGCAAGATCAAAGACTTGAACCTACTCTTTACACCTTGAAAAGAATTGAATAGTTGTTAATTGATTGATAGTTTGTTACGAAAATCCACTTGACGTTGGATCAAGGGTTTGACTTATTATCGCGTGCAAAGCGTGTAATGGAGATGGTTTGAGAAATGTGACCGACTTGACTTACGCATCAAGGGTCGAGTTGTAATAGGTTGATGGCAAATGCGTATGAGCACTCGACTTACAAGGGTTTTAAAATGGCTCGATGATGAATCGAGAAATAGTTTGAAAATAGTTTGAATCCGCTCTAGTCCCTATGGGTGCTCCTAGGAGATAAACTAATAATCAAAGAAATACGAAACATACATCGGAATGGGAGAGGGGTACATGTAATTTACATGGGATTGCACGAAATAAACGGGTCTCATTGTAAGGTAGCCCAAGAGAAAGCCGTGTGTGTGCATTTGTGTCCTAAACTACGCCTTGAGCAAAGTCGGACACGATTCAAAATTAGGATACCTGCAAATGACCAAAGATCCAACAGTCCACCAAATCGGCTTTTAGCGGTTTCGATATTTTATTAGGTATTTTCGAATATGGGTGAATAAATATGAATAAATATGATATGATAATAATAATATGAATAAATAATATGACAATAATATAGTTAGATAATATAACAATAATATCCACAATAATATTTCACGGAAATTAAATTCAATGGTCAATGAATCGAATCGGGACTCGAAAAAATAGGATCTCGTCTTAATCGCAAACATAATGCCAATTAATCAAAGGTAGCCTATCACGATCCTAAAGTACGAAAAATGACCCCAATGGTCATTCACCATAGATTTGAAATCGAGAAGGTTATCAACTTCGATACGCGACGCTTACGAATAAAAGACTTCATCGATCCAAAAATCAAAATAAAATCGGAGAAAGAAGGTGGTCTCAGATCCTTTGTTTCACGCCAATAATTTGACGGCTAAACGGTGGTAATCTCGTCATCGACCTAAACGGATGAGAATGGGACAAAATGCCCAATGACAAATGAGAAATAAATCCAATTTTAAAAGAAAAGTTTATGTATAAATCCTAAACTATAAGTTAAAAGAGATATTTATAAAGTTCTAAGTAAAAGATATATATATATATATATATATATATATATATATATATATATATATATATATATATATATATATATATATATATATATATATATATATATATATATATATATATATATATATATATATATATATATATATATATATATATATATATATATAAAACTTTAAAGAAATGTTAAAAGAAAATAATATATAAAAATTAATTACAAATCAGTCTATTAATTGTTAGAAAAAAATAAAATAAAAACAATATTAATATAACATATTCAAACTAATTTATATATACATAGTAACAATAATAATATCAAAGGAGAAGACAATTAAGCATGTTTGTTGATAACAGAATAACAGTCTGCTAGTTGGATTTCTATCCCATTTAATGCCTTTGGATCAAAACGCAAATCAACAGAAAATGCATAGAATACAAGTTAATTAATCCTACCATAATAAAAAACTATCATATTCTAAAAAAAAGATCAATGTCTAATTAATAAGAAAAGCTGAATTTTAAATTATTAGTACTTTCAAATAATATGTAAAGTCATATATACAAATAAAACCATGATCTATTCAACAATTATCAACACCAGAATTTAAAAAAAGAAAAAACAAGAAGATAAGTTTAAGTTTAACGCAATTCAAACACATTTGTAACTGGAATGAAAATAAACAGTTCCCATTTTGATTTGTATAGTAGCAAAGAAAAACAAATAAGTTCCAAATCCATTTGAAATTAAACAAAACTAGCAGCAACACAGTTTGACAATTATTCACAACATTGTCATAGAAATTTAACAATACCAGCACAACTTCGACACACAGCAGCAAATTCAAAACAAATCAGTATCAAATATCCGTCGCACAAAAATCCAATTTTGACACCGTAAATATAAGCAACAACAATATAATATATTACACAACTCAAACCCAACGACATGAGCAAACCCAATAAAATTGCAGCAGACGGTAAACTTACGCCTTCAACCTATAAACCAAAACAGTAATACAACTTTCGGCACCGAAATTTAGCACAAACACAACATAGTCGACGCAACTATCAGCACAAAGGAAAACCTTACATTTTATAACAACTGCAATACCAAAAACTTAACACTAACGACATTTACACACACGATATCTACAGCAAATTAAGAAAAAATGTGAAAGCTTGAGATAACATAACAACTAAACAACAATAAGATACACGGAAAGAGGGAAAAAAACCACTAAGTCCACACCACCTTGGATCGATTCGAAATGAAACCTAGAGATTTTTCGCTACTATCGCCGAGTTGTGCTTCGACAGAACTGAGTTCTTATTCAAAATGGAGGGAAAGGGAAATGATGGTTTGCGTATGAGAAAGAAAACAATGGTAATGATTTTTATGGTTGATGGAGTTTGGAGGTTTGTAATGGTGAATGTTGAGTTGGTGAGGTTTGTTCTGATTTGTGTAGTGTTATTGAAATGGTGGATTTACGGTGGGTTTTTGAGAGCTTTAAGGAAGAAGAAGTTTAAAGTTACGTTTAAGGGTTTCAGTTGGTTTGAAGCCTTGTCAACGGTGGAAGCAAGGTTGAAGAAGCAGGTTTTGATGGAGGTGGAGTTGCAAATCTTCGATGGATCTGAAGTTTCTAGTGTAAGAATGGAGGATGCAGTGCAAATTTAGGGCAAAAGCCAGTCAAAGCTAGAAAACAGGTGGGCAAATTTAGGGTATGACAACAGGATGAAAGTGATATACAGAGGTAGGACAAATTTGGGGTATGACAGCGGTGTACGTGGCTCGTCGATCATCTCGCTATACCCTTCCAACGCATAACTCCAGTTGGAAGGATCGTGCACACTGGTCACAACTGGGTCAGGTAGAGTGAAATAATGGACAGTTTGGTAATCAATGAGAAGTTTTAAAGCATCAGGCTGAAAAGAAGTTCTCCTCATCAGTCATTTATCCAAGCAGAAATCAATGTCAAGCAATGTAGGTCCACAATAAGGGGTCAGATGCAGCAACTGGCTAGTCAGTCCCAATGCAGTGGCTATATGAGTGACAATGCCTCCCACATGAATAACTCCTTCGAATGATCTAGTTATGCCTTCGAAATTATTCAGCAAGAAATTCCTACATGCCACTGAGCGTAACCTGTTTGTGCAGAATAGGAAGAATATCTCTTCCTCGCTAACATGCATGTCAGAATCTTCCTTTCCAAGGAAGGTGTGAGCCCGGGTCATCTGAAAATACCTCATAGCTGGGTTATGAATCACCGGAGACAGCTGAGTCGATGGATCTAGGCTCCTTCCTCCTGTAATATCTCGCCAGAATTAATCAATGTCTCTACTCATAAAGTAGCCCATCGGGAGGTCAGGAATGGAATCAGGGGTGGTCGAAAATCCAAGTAGGTCTCTAAATCCTTTATTGGTGAAGGCGTACTCTCTCCCAAAAAGTCTGAATGTAGCCAGCCCTCCCTCATTGACGTATGGCTCATGGTGGAACAAGCTGAGAAACTCTAATGTGAGGTGCCTATAAGTCTGGTGCAGCTCGTCAGCATATTCGCCGCATTGGAGTTGATGATAGAGGAATCGTACGCTGGGCTCGACCCCTAGAGCCTCCATGCATGCCTGACCCGGATACCGGGTCAGTGCCATAGGACGCTGTCGAAGAATCGAGTATCTCTCTCTCTCTCTCTGCCTGTCGTCTCTGAAGGTGGCGTGCATGTCATCGTGCTGCTACAACCTGAAAAATAAAACTCAGAAAACCTAAAAGCATAATCATCATAGACCATCAGTTGACACTTAAAAGGAAACAACATAAAATAAAATAAAAACAAAATAATAAAAAGGATGAAAGATAAAGAAAACCATGGGTTTCCTCCCAGGCAGCGCTTGTTTAACGTCGTTAGCTTGACGAAAAACACCTATATGTCTGAAGTAGGCAATGGTGGATCAATCAAGGTATGACTGGAGTAATTGTCGGGAATGTCTCCTCCTTCGTAGAGTTTTAATCTCTGCACATTTGCAATGAATGGGCAACATGACTAGTTCTGGATCTCGACTGCTCCTGATTGTAAGACTTTAGTAATTGTAAAGGGACCTGTCCACCTTGAACGGAGCTTGCTAGGGAAGAGTCGTAATCTGGAGTTGAACAGGAGAACAGGGTCTCCTACATGAAAATCTTTCTTTACGATCTTCTTATCGTGCCAGGCCTTGGTTCTTTCTTTATACATAATTGCGTTTTCATAGGAGGATTGGCGGAGTTCTTCTAGTTTATACAAATCATGGATGCGGTTTTGTCCAACAGTCAAATAGTCAAAGTTTAGGGTTTTTATGGCCCAATAGGCCCTGTGTTCTAATTCAAAGGGGAGATGACAAGATTTTCCATAGACTAGTTAGTAAGCGGTTGTTCCAATAGGGGTTTTGAAGGCGGTTCTATAGGCCCATAGTGTATCCTACAACTTTTGAGACCAATCTTTTCTTGATATAGAGACCGTATTTTCTAAGGTTTGTTTTATTTCTCTATTGGATACTTCTACTTGGCCACTAGTCTGTGGGTGATAAGGTGTTTCTATCCTATGCTTGACTCCATATTTTCTTAAAATTTGTTCGAAGATTCTTGATATGAAATGTGATCCACCGTCGCTGATAACAAGACGGGGAGTTCCGAATCTAGGGAATATGTAATTCTTAAACAGCTTAATGACTACATGGGTGTTGTTTATGGGAGAGGCTATGGCCTTGATCCATTTAGACACGTAATCAACTGCAACTAAGATGTATTTGTTTCCTAAGGAATACGGAAATGGATCCATAAAGTTTATACCCCAAACATCAAAGAGTTCCACCTCTTGAATGTTTCTTAAAGGCATTTTGTCACGTCTTGAGATGTTTCCAATGCGCGGGCACCGGTCACATTTGGCTATATAGGTGTGTATATCACGCCACATTGGTTGCCAAAACAGGCCTGCTCTTAGAATCTTGGCGTGAGTTTTGGATGTGCTAGAGTGTCCTCCAAAAGGTGCAGAGTGGCAGTGTTCTATTATCTTTCTTAATTCTTCTTCTTCTGGGACGCAGCAACGGAAAATACCGTCCATGTCTCTTTTAAAAAGGAGCAGCTCGTCCCAATAGAAGTGTCTTACATTGCTAAAGAACTTCTTTCTCTGCTGGTAATTAAGATCAGGGGGTATAATGTCGGCAGCTAGGTAATTTACAAAATTAGCATACCAAGGTACGTTGCTTACTACCAGAGATCTCTCAGGGTTCTTAGAAGGATCTAGGTTACTTTCTTCTATGGTTTTTATCCTAGCAATTAACCTGTCATATGTGAAATCATCGTTAATGGGGAGTGGGTCTGGTTTTAGATACTCGAGCCTAGAAAGGTGGTCGGCAACTACATTTTCCGTGCCTTTCTTGTCTCTAATATCCATATCAAACTCCTGTAATAGGAGGATCCATCGAAGTAGCCTAGGTTTGGCATCCTTCTTGCTCATAAAGTAACGGATGGCAGCATGATCTGTATAAACTATGATTTTGGCTCCTACCAGATAAGATTGAAACATATCCATAGCAAAAACTACGACAAGAAGTTCTTTCTCGGTGGTAGCGTAGTTAAGCTGAGCAGCATCTAGGGTTCTACTGGCATAGTATGTAACATGTAATTTCTTATCCTTTCTTTGCCCTATAACAACTCCTACAACATAGTCGCTAGCGTCACACATGATTTTGAACGGTTGGTCCCAATGTGAAGGTTGAATGATGGGTGCCGAGATTAGGGCTTGTTTTAGAAAGTTAAATGCTTCCAAGCATTTTTTGTCAAAGTCAAACTCGACATCTTTCATTAGGAGGCCGGTTAAAGGTTTGGTTATTTTAGAAAAGTCTTTAATAAAACACCGATAAAAACCAGCGTGTCCAAGAAAACTTCGGACTTCTCTGACAGTGTTAGAGGGTTTAACGTTTTCAATCACTTCTATTTTGGCTTTATCTACTTCGGTACCTCTCTCAAAAACTATATGTCCCAAAACTATACCTTCGGTGACCATAAAGTGACATTTCTCCCAGTTCAACACTAGGTTGACGTTAACACATCTTTTCAGGATCTTCCCAAGGTTTGCGAGACAATTGTTGAAATTAAGACCGCATACCGAGAAATCATCCATGAATACTTCCATGATTCCATCAAGGTAATATGTGAAGATCGCCATCATGCAACGTTGGAAAGTAGTAGGTGCGTTACAGAGACCGAAAGGCATTCGCCTGTATGCGAAAGTTCCATAAGGGCATGTAAAGGTAGTTTTCTCTTGGTCTTCTGGATGTATGGGGATTTGGAAAAATCCTGAATATCCATCCAGGTAGCAAAAATAGGAGTGTATGGCCAAACGTTCCAGCATTTGGTCTATAAATGGTAAGGGAAAATGGTCTTTCCTAATGGCTTTGTTTAATTTCCTATAATCTATACACATACGCCATCCTCCTTTTATCTGTTTTGCTACATGTTCACCTTTATCATTCTGCACAACCGTGATGCCTCCCTTTTTAGGTACTACATGCACAGGGCTTACCCACTTACTATTTGAGATTTGATAAATTATACCTGCTTCTAGTAACTTGAGAACTTCCTTCTTAACAACATCACTCATTATAGGGTTTATTCTTCTCTGGTGTTCTCTAGAGGGTTTTGAGTCTTCCTCGAGCGAGATCCGGTGCATGCACACAGATGGACTTATACCTTTTAGATCAGAGATGTTATATCCTAAGGCAGAGGGATATTTACGTAAGATAAATAAGAGTTGGTCGGTTTCTCCTTGGTTTAAGGTAGCACTGACTATAACTGGACGATTCATTTCTTCGTCCAAGAATTCGTATCTTAGATTCTTAGGTAGTCCATTAAGTTCTAAAGCTGGTTTTTTTGGGCATGATATAAGATCTAGGGTAAGGGATAAAAATTCGTACAAGTTATCATCAATATAGGGTTCTATAAATCCATCGTCCTCCTTTATGAAGGTTGAAGGTAGTTTAATGGTTTCTTCTAATTCTAACTCCCTAACGCATTCATCGATGATGTCTATGGCGTAACATGAATTTCCTAATACTGGTGCCATAAGAAACTTCGACAGAATAAATTCTATCTTTTCATCACCTACCTCAAAAGTCAATTTCCCTTTCTTGACATCTATTATGGCTCCAGCGGTTGATAAGAATGGTCTGCCTAGAAGGATTGGAATGTCACCATCTTCTTTAATGTCTATGACAACAAAATCGGTTGGGATGAACAACTGACTAATCCTAACGGGGACGTCTTCCAATGTGCCAACCGGATACTTGACGGATCTGTCAGCTAATTGAAGTGACATCTTCGTAGGTTGTAATTCTCCTAGTTTTAATCTTTCAAAAACTGCCAGGGGCATAAGGCTTACGCTAGCTCCTAAATCTAGAAAAGCTTTATTGATGACATGACTTCCCAAAATACAAGGTATGGAGAAATTTCCAGGATTTTTCTCCTTCTTGGCAAGTTTATTTTCAGAAATGGAATTGCATTCTAAGGGTTTTGGATTGTCAAGTCTACGTTTATTGGTAAGGATGTCTTTGAGGAATTTTGCATATGACAGTATTTGGGTGATGGCTTCTGTTAAAGGGATTTCCATATGAAGTTTCTCTATAACTTTGATAAACCTCTGATATTGGTTATTGATCTTGGTTTGTTTTAGTCTTTGCGGATAGGGTATGGGAGGTTTATATGGTGGTGGTGGTTCGTTAGTTTTGTCCTTATGCTCCTGCTTTTCAGATCCTAATGGTTCTTCTACTTCGCTCGTGGGTACCACGCTTTCTTAAGGAGTCTTCGGTTCGCTCAATTTCGGGTTAACTGGTTCATTATAAGCGGTCCCACTCCATAAGGTGATTGCATTGGCTTGCCCTCGGGGGTTCTGTTGAGGTTGACCAGGGAACTGTCCTCCGGGTGTAGTCTCAATAGCTTGTTTTAAAGCTATTTGAGATATCTGGGTTTCAAGCATCTTATTGTGGATGACTATTTGGTCTACTTTGGTTCCTAACTGGGTAATCAATTCATTCACATGAATGTTCTGGTTTAGGAATTCTTTGTTTTACTGGGTTTGAGTCGTAATAAAGTTTTCCATGATTTTCTCAAGGTTCGGCTTAGGTTGCATAGCTTGCATAGGCCGGTTTTGTCTTTGAGCTTGAAAACCGGATGGTCTCGGGGGTGCGGGGTTTTGGATAGGGTTGTTATTTTTGTAGGAAAATTTTGGGTGATTCTTCCATCCAGGGTAATAGGTGTTTGAAAATGGGTTTCCTTGGGTATAGTTGACCTCTCCTGAATGAGTTTCATTCAGCAGATTGCATTCTGCTGATTGGTTTCCTTGAGTACCACATAATTCGCACTCAGTTGAGACTGCTACTGCAGCTACTGGGTTTGCGTACATATGTTCGACCTTAAGGGCCAAGGCGTCCATTTTGGCTTGCATCATGTCCATAGAACTTATCTCATGTATTCCTACTTGGGCTTCTTTCTTTTCCACCGCTGCTCGCTCTATCCCCCATTGACAATAGTTTTGAGCCATATCCTCGATTAAAGCGCAAGCTTCAAGGTAAGGTTTATTCATCAGAGCGCCACCTGCAGCTGCATTGATGGTCATTTTTGTGTTATAGTGAAGTCCATTATAGAAGGTATGAATGATCAGCCATGATTCCAGGCCATGGTGTGGACATATTCTCAACAGGTCTTTATATCTTTCCTAAGACTCGAAGAGAGATTCACCTTGGTTTTGGGTAAATCTGGTTATCTGGTTCCTAAGAACAACTTTTTTGCTCGGGGGAAAATATCTAGCGAGGAAAACTCTCCTAAGGTCTTCCCAAGTTGTTATAGAATTGGCCGGAAGGGAATCTAGCCACGTAAGGGCTTTGTCTCTAAGGGAAAAAGGGAATAATCTTAACCTAATCGCCTCAGGGGTAGCACCATTGGTTTTAAAACTGTTAGCTGGTTGAATAAAGGTTTTTAAATGTTGGTTTGGGTTCTCAGTAACGAGTCCTGCGAACTAGTTTTGTTGTACTAATTGTATAGGTATGGTTTTAGCTCGAAATTATAAGCAGGAATATTGGGGTTCACAATACTAGAACTAGGTTTGTCATTAGATGGTTGAGCGAAATCCTTAAGGGGTCTTTGGTTACGGTCTTCGTCCATAGCTCTCTTAAATCTACGAATTAAAATACGTGCATGAGTGTAACATTCAGGTTCCTCTAAAGGATCTATAAGGGTACCGGTGCTGCGAGTTCTTCACATTAACTGGTTGGTATAGCCTTAGTCTAGATGGTGTAACAATAGGGTACGAAATTTTGACGTAATTGGTCCCCGGCAATGGCGCCAAAAACTTGATGGGTGATTCTCAAGTGCACGAGTAGCGTATAATATAAAAGATTATCGATCCCATAGAGACCAAATGTCAATCTATCGATTACTATTGTTATGGTGTTTATCTAAGGCAAATCAAATAAAGGATTGGGTTGTGCGAAATAAAAGTAAAGTGCGAGAATAAATTCAATAATAGAGCAACAGGCATAGATGCAATTCATATAGCTACGTAGTATTCCAGATGTGTACATATATGATTCTTTATGGGGTAATACTTTTGTCATACCCTAAATTTGTCCTACCCGTGTAAATTTTATCTGTACATTCATTTCAGAAAAGTTCAAAAATATGAAGTTGTTTTCACTTGAGGATGTCAGGTCAGACGTGTGGATAATGTTGATTGAGGAATGGTGCAAATCACCTGGTTGAAGCTAATTTTTGCAGAGTTTTAACACAATGCATATTTGAAGGCATTATTTTTGGTATCAAGGCATTATCCCTTGATTTCAAGGCAATGAGTTTTTGTGTCATGGCAATGCGATTTCGCTCCCAATTTAATATCAAGTTTGAAGATGGATTTATTATTTTGATTCTTTCAATTTCATTCAAGGCCAATTTGGAGTTATGAATTTTTTCCGGGCTCATTCAAGTGTCTTTCATTTTCAAGTGAGAAGTCAAGTGAAATGGACTTTGGTTTTTGAATTCATATGGGAATTTCATCATAAAGTTAATCGTGAATTCAGGGATGTTGTTCCAATCAAATTACAAGTGAAAATTCATCCAAAAGCCATTCCGCAAACAAAATCACAATTAGAGACCCATTTATATTTTCAAGAAATTTATACAAAAAAGTTGTTCTCAACAAAATATGATCCACAAGCCATATTCGCAGCACATATTTAATTGGTGTTAATTGCAAAGCCCATCCCATGTTAAGCTCATATTGCATACATAGTTTTTTTTTGTAACTCCATCATGAAGAAGATTGGTACAGTAAAAGGGTAATGACAAGGAGTCATAAAAGACCCACTCCAAAACAAACGCAGCGCGCCATGAAATGCAAAAACCAAAAGCTGTTTTGTCTCATTTCTTTTACATGACAGCTACTTCAATCTCATAAGGCTTCAAATAGAAATATTAATGCAAGAAACCATAAATTCCACACAAGCTAAGCCATACAACCGACCTACAAAAGTCCTCTGCCTTCACGCGAGTTTCACGGAATGACGCGTTCCCCAATTCACAGCATAACGCAGCCCGTACATCAGCCTTCACATCGTACAACACCAATAGGACTTGACAAACCGACAATACCACCTTGTGGCACATAGTGTACGATCCCGCAAAGTTGTGCGTACGACGTCAAAATGCAACAAGCCACTACCAATTTCACGGGTTGTACCTGCACACAACAAGACCAAACGAACAACACAAAAATCCAATGATATCTATCTCAAGCTTCTCGTCAAGCTTTACCGTTTCCTTGTTCGGAGGGCTCCCGGTAATTTCAATGCGGTTATCCTTAAACATCTTTTCATGAGCAGAGTCAACAGGCCACCACTATCTCTCTCTAGGTTGATTCGCTTCATGAAAGGAAATGAGGGTAAGATTGTTGTAGTTGTTGGAGCTGTGACCGATGATATTCGTGTTTATGACGTGCCTACAATGAAGGTAGCTGCTTTAAGGTTCACAGAAACTGCCAGAGCTAGAATTGTGAAGGCTGGTGGGGAGTGCCTTACTTTTGATCAACTGGCTATTGAAGCTCCTCTAGGCCAGGACACGATTCTTCTTAGAGGTCCCATAAATGCCCGTGAGGCTGTCAAGCACTATGAAGAGCCTCAAAACAGTCGTAGACCATCACAACCATGCGCGGAAATTTCACCCAAAGCCAACAACCATTACGGAGCAACTTCGCATCCCACACGTTCAACAAAAAAGGGTAAAACGCAGCAGCTATCTCGTGCCAAACTTGCACCAACAGACCCCATAAGCTGCACCAAAGTGAGGGAAGGCACACTTGCTCCATAGAAATGCAACAACATTGCAAGAGCACAAAAGTCTCAAATTATAGTGGACCTGTAAAGAAAACCGTTCATCATGTACCATAACTTGTGCTTGCGTAAAAAGAAGAAGAAAAAATAACAACAGTTGAAGCCATAGTACACTAGCTGCTAAGAGAGAAAAATTATTTAAAAAAAAAAGGCAAGTTGCCAAACGATGGCCAAAACACAGTCACCATAAACAACAAAGAAAAAAGAACCAAAGCATACCTTTTTTTCGTTTTGATATTGCCTCCACTGTTATAGCTTTCTCCAATCTTTCAAACCACTAAAACCTGTCACAAATAAAGCGCAACAATAACGTATGGCAAACCACTTCATTTTTCTTGTTGTCGCCGAACTTTCGCCGCCACAGAGCCAGATGATTAGAGATTCTCTTAATCCTAACAATAAATGTTCGGCAAATCCAGATCAGACAGGGTCGCCATTGAATAAAATCATGGCGTGTTGACAGGTTGTGTGTAACCTAACAACTGTCATTAATAACAGAAGCAAGAAGGAGATGCGAAAACGGTTTGAGAGTAACTGAAGAGCTTCAAATAACAATACGGTCTTGCCCGCAACGATATTCATAGAAGGCAGCATGGAATCAAGAATCTTACAACTCTGGATTTACTCTTTCCACCAGCTCCAGTTAATAACTCCAACAATCAACAACAGAAGAGCAAAATCTCAATCCTTGACTGTTTGAATAATTGAGCTCATACAAGTTTTTAACTCCCACAAACGGATGTTACCGAATCACAAACAAATTTGGTTCCTCTCAAAAAATAGACCTGAAATCTTCAGTGTAAAATCTCCCCCTGTCGAAAAATGCACCCTCATTTCCTGATCTATTGATTCTGAAGATGTTTGGTTCAACTTCTGAAGTAAATGTTCATGGATGGACTATTAACACTAAATACTATATTGCTGATGTTTTTGTTTGGATGGCTGAATCTTTGTGATGAGTTTTCTGTCGAGAATGCTCTTGGATTTGATCAAGTGATTGCTTTGGTGTTGGTCTTTGATATGAGTAATTTAACTTCGCTAACTGCACTTCAAGAAGACGGTTGTTGAAACTCAGAAAATTTCCTGCGGAAGAATGCTCTGAGTATGGAATATTTAAATATGAAGGATCTAGTTTGTTGGAGGATGAAGAACTGTCCTGGGACATCAAAATGGTTTAATGAGTCTAATTTTGTGCTCACCGAGGCTTGCGCTCCCAATACTAAACATGTCAAATGCCTGCCCCCAAACTGTACAACACACAACCCCACTCATAAAACCAGCGACAATACTATAACCCACGGACCGCATGCACGAAAACCTCGTCATCCACTACCAATGCAGGTCATAAATCCGCAGCCTGCAGTAAAGTTACTTTGAGGCCAATTCGTTCGAGATAATTTGGAACGACTTTGCAAAATAGAGGTTGTGCTTTTTCAACTTGTACGACTTCGCTACGCAACTTCACTGCAAGCCACCTTCGTTCTTATTTTTTTCTCAATAAAACCATACAGCCAGCATATGCAAGGAATTCGTATGAATTCCATTCCACCACGCTTGAGGACACCTACAATATTGCACAACAGAAGGAAGAAAAAACACTACCTGCAATAAGACTAATATGAGATTCTCTTCCTTACAAGCAGAAAACAGCAGGGATAAATATTTTTTTAAAAGAAAAAAAGGGGACAAGGAGTACAACAGGAGATTACACGTTTTTGGCAAAACACGTTCTCAACAGGGAAAGACAAATGCAGACTTACCACAAAATTTTTTTCAGCAAAAGTCCAAATTTGCAAACCCTAATCAGGGAGATATAAAAAGGGGTTTTTGATTCATGAAAGAGGAGGCTGGAAAAAAAAACCCTAGCGGCCCTCTCTCACAACTCCACCTTCATCATTCTGAACAACTCACCATTTCAAAAACTTCAAAAACACTTCCCTCCTTCGAACCACCGCAACAAACCTCATTCTTCTTAACCTCCAAATCACCATTAACGTACCACAAATAGTCCTCTTCTTCTCACCAACAAACCCCAATCTTTTCACCTCCATCTCCACTGTCCATCCGAATCCAACCCCCACACCTCCATAAACCCATTTCCACCAAGACCCAGATTAATCTCTCAGCAAAACCTATCCCAAACAGAATGAACAAGATGAATCCGAAAAAGTTTGAGATGAGTTAGAAAGATTTAAACCCAAGTCGAACATACCCATCTCCAATCGAAAAGAGACAAAACAGACCACGAACCTGAGAGAGACGAACGAAAAGAACAAGTTTGGGATCGAATTTTTTTTCCACACAGAATAAGGTAGATTCTCGTGGATGTCGTTTTTGTTTTGTGAGCTTGTTTGTTTCTTTTGGAAAGTATTGAACCACCCTGTTTGTAACCTGAAGAGCTTTCTAACATAACCCTTTTTTTATTTATTTTATTTTATTTTAGTTATTTTATTTTTTTGTTTTACTATGTTGTGTTGATATTGGTTTGGGCTTCATAGCCCGTGTCTATTGTAGATACTCCCTAACTCAACTTTTACACCTCTGTTTTCTTCTTTTTTAAAATAAAAAAAAATGTAAGTTATTTTATGTTAATACTTCTATACATCAGTTATTGTGAATTTTTTTATTTATATTTTATACATTTTCTTTTAGAACTTTATATATAGCATATTGTTAAGATATATACTTTATTTTCTAGTTTATGAATATATAAGTTTATATAGTATTTTCTTTTTCTAGAGATATATTTCATCTCTCTTTTTTATTGGGCGTTTTGTCCCACTTTATTTGTTTTGGGTCGATGACGACATTTCCACCGTTTAGCCGTCAAATTATTGACGTGAAACAAAGGATCCGAGACCAACTCTTTTCTATCCACATTATGTCCCGATTCGATTCAAAATACCATCAAACCATCTCGGAAATAAATTACCTTTGTATTGAATTAAAAAGAGAGGATTGGGTGTAGACCTCTTCCTCTCCGAGTGTCGAGATGCTCACTGTAGTGTGAACGGTTTAGACACTCGTCTTTCAATGCGAAGACGATTTCTTTTTTTTAAACCTTTCCTCCTAAAAAACCTCGGCCCCGCGCCGAGTGCATTTTCAAAATCCCTTTCAATAAGAATCAGCTTCTCTTTGTATTGGACTAAAGAGAAAGGATTAAGTGTAGACTTCTTTCTTTCCGAGTGTCGAGATGCTCACTGTAGTGTGGGTGGTTTAGACACTCGTCTTTCAATACGAAGACGCAACTCCTTTCAGAAACCTTTCTCACCTAAAACCTCGGTCCCGTACCGAATGCTTTTTTCAAACTCTTTTCTTAACAAAAACTTGAATGGTCGTGGAGTGGTTAGGCGTAGGACTTCTCCTATCCCGAGTGCTGACGTTTACCGTAGGGTTCTCTGTCGCAAAGTACTTACCATTCAAAACCAAAAACATCTTTAATAAGAGAACAAAGTTATCTTTGCATTGAATTAAAGAGAGAGGATTAAGTGTAGTCTTCTTCCTCTCCGAGTGTTGGGATGCTCACTGTAGTGGGGGTGATCTTGATACTCGTCTTTCAATACGAGGACGCTACGTTCGCCACACCATTTTCATAACAAAAACCTTGAGATAAATAATTGGGTTCTACTCGTAGGGGTTCCTATCTAAGGACTTATCTCACCCTTAAAAAACAATTTAACCAATCAAACGTGACATCTTGCCTCGCCTGACAAAAACCTAATATCTTTCAAAAAGGATATGTTACGTCCGTTCTACCGCAAACAGGTAACGCATAAGTCTCCTCACATGCGAGCAGCAAAAACACCTAAACTTCTAGAATGCGCACAATAGCATCATCCATAAAAACATTAACAAACCGTAGGCCGAACTACGGCTGCTCTGATTCTTTACTTCTTTTAAGTAAAGATACGTAGGCACAAGGGCCACAATCCTTGCCGAGCATATTCCCCCTATATCCGTAGCCCCGAACTACGTCGACTCTGACTTTCTCATGCCTGTTGAGAATACGTAGGCCTAGGACTGGGAATTCCTATCGAGTCTGTTCTTTCTCTTTTCTTCCTCGTTCTCTCTTTCCTCTTAACCTCTCATCTTCCTATTTCTAACCATTTCTCTTCCCCTTTGGAACACTCTTTTATAGCATAATTTTTAAGCAAATAAATTCACACATGCGATAAACAAATGGTTCCCATCGAGTACGATGGATGCGAAGGGTGCTAATACCTTCCCTTTGCATAACCGGCTTCCGAACCCGTTCTTGGTTACGAGACCATCTTATCCATTTCTTTCTTAAGGTTTTCTCGATATTTTCCTTTCCCCTCATGGGAAATTGCTTGATCTCCTCCATTCTAGGGTCTATACTTGGGCTTTGTTCGCTATGGCTCAGTTCTATGATGCACCTCTCAGATGTTTCACTTTTCAAAACTATCAGTTGGCCCCTACTCTTGAGGAATATTCTCACATTTTGAATATCAATATTAAGGTTCAACCTATCTACACCGGCTTGGAAGAAGAACCGAAACCTCCCGCCATTGCTCTTACTCTACGTATGACCAAAGAAGATGTCAAAGAGGGGCTAGCCAATAAGGGAGGGGTTCAAGGCTTTCCTTTGAAGTTTTTGCTAGATAAAGGTGCTCAATACAAGACTGTGGGAGATTGGGAAAGGTTTGGTATTGTTGTTGCTCTAATGATTTATGGGATTGTCCTCTTTCCAAATGTAGACAATTTCGTAGACATCGCTGCTATCATTCTCTTCATGCAAAAGAATCCTATTCCTACCCTCCTCGCTGATGTTTACCATTATATTCATTGGAGAAGCGAAAAGAAGTCAGGAATGGTCCAATGCTGTTCTCATCTACTATTCAAATGGTACGCCTCTCATCTACCGAAGAAGGGACCGTTCGTAGAAAACAAGAAAAAGCTGAAGTGGTCTCAACGCATTATGTCTCTAGAGGCCAATGATATTGCTTGGTACTCTCAGGAGTACTACAATGTGGAGATTATCTTTAGTTGTGGGGAATTCGGTAATGTACCTCTAATCAGTAGGGCTGGTTGCATCAACTACAACCCAGTCATGGCATTGCGCCAATTGGGCTATGCTATGGAAGATGAGCCCGAAGCAGAGAAAGTTCAAAGCTTCTTTTTGCTTGCCACGACAGAAGATCCTGCATTTGCCAGGAAGATTGCTAAAGCGTGGGGCAAGATTCACACGAAGGGGAGGAAAGAGTTGAAGGCGAAGAACTGTGTGGCGAAGGAGTCATACAACCAGTGGCTACTAGCCCGAGTGGCCGAAAAGTTGCTGACATTTCCCTCAGAACCATCTATGCGAGAAGGACCTCCTGCTTCCACCCATGTATCTATGGAAGAGTACGAGAAACTGAAGCAAGTGGTAGAGAGGTTGACTAAAGAAAATCAAAACCTCGAAGCTGAAATTCACCGAGCAAATGTGGAGAATGGCCAGTACAAAAGGAAAGTAGAGTTTGAATAAGACCGAGCGGTTGAGAATAGCAAGAAATTGAAGTTAGAAACAGACATGAGAGTCAAGTACCAGCAGGGTTTCGAAGGGGCTGATACATCATTGACAACTCTTCGACAATGCCTAAAAGAGACTAAGGCTTCTTGTGATAGAGCATGGCATTTCTTTGAACTAGCTTCTGCTGAGAAAAAGGAGACAAGAGAGAATCTTGAAGCTGATATTGGGGATCTTGAAAAGCAACTGAGAAACGCCTTGACCCTAGTAGAGGATGAACGAAGACTCAAGGAGGAAGCATTAAGGGCTTCATATGTCACTCCTGACACGTGGAACAATAAATGTAAGGAATTAGAGACTGCCCAAGAAACAACTACTCTATGAAGGAATCGTTCCGAGGCCTTGCAAAGGGATAGTGCTTAGTGGCTCTAGAAGGAGGCTCAACTCAATGAATTGTTGGACACCCACGTGGATTCTATTTGCTATTACCAATCGACTCTAGACATGTGTCGCGCTAGGTATAACAATATGGTGGAGCATTGCAACCTCATGATCCGTGATATCCCATGGAGGTTGGAAAGCGCAGTTCAAGACTTGGAAAGAAATGATATCCCTCCTTCTATTCACCACTTTCTCCAGCTCTGCGACCAAATGGTTATAAGATTCATGTTCGAGACGAAAAAGCTTGAAGAACGTCTCCAAAAGAAAGAGTTTTAGTTATTCAGTATTTTCTTGTAGCATGAATTGTTAATTTCAGCTTATTCAGCAATCGTTTGTATTGAATTTTCTCTCAAATTAATGAAAGTTTGATTTTTGGTCTAAATTGTGCATTTCTTTATTATTCAGTCATGATTCTATAATACCAATGATAATCACAAGCCTCGAAAGTCTCTCGAGCACTTTGCATACGTTTGCGCATTTTTCTTTTTTTTTGCATTTCCTACAACCCGACCTTACACGCCGCTTACCCCTTTCAGAGAGAGTAAAGCAAGCTGACTTCACGACATCGGTATAACACAAGGAATAATCAGAAAAGAGTCATGGATCAGATAGAGCAAGACCAGGCTACTATGAGGAGCGAGATGCTAGGCATGAAGACGCAGATGAATCAACTCATGGAGGTGATTCAGAACATGGCCAGGAGTCAAGAGGAGATGAGGCAAGCAGTAGAGAGGAGCGTTAATCAGACTTTGGTTGGTGCAGTTCCCAATGCAAGTGGTGCAGTTCCAATTCCTGTCGTGGCCACCCCAACCCCTGTTGGGGCAATTCCTACTTCTGCAGGTGTAGTACCTATCAACACCGTCCATCCACCAGTCGGTACAACTCATCCTCATGGTAACACGATCCCAACACAAGTCCAGTACGATGATCATGAAGGTTTCTATGAGAATTCAGGGGAAGCTTATGGACCACAGACCGCTGAATTAGAGAAAAAGTTTAATGCTTTACAAGAGGTGGTGAAGGCATTGCAAGGCCCCGATGTTTTGGGACTAGATGCTGCTGAAATATGTCTTGTACCCGAAGTTAAGATACCTCCGAAGTTTGTAATCCCAACCTTCGAGAAATACAAGGGTAACAGTTGTCCTAGGACCCATATAAGGTCTTACTACAGAAAGATGGCCGCATATTCCGATGATGAGAAGCTGTTAATCCATTTTTTTCAAGATAGTTTGACAGAGGCTTCTCTGGAATGGTACATGCATCTTGAACGATCCAATGTGAAAAGGTGGAAGGAGTTAGCAGACGCTTTCGTAAAACATTATCAGTACAATACTGACATGGCTCCAAATCGGATGCAACTCCAGAATTTGACCCAGAAACCGAATGAGTCTTTTAAAGACTTTGCTCAGAGATGGAGGGGAGTGGCTGCAAGAGTACAACCCCCGTTGATGGAGAAAGAGCTGACAGACCTCTTCATGGGCACGCTGCAAGGACCGATCCTTGAGCGTCTAGCGTCTACAACCTCTACGGTGTTTTCTGAACTTGCCATGTCTGGGGAAAGACTAGAGAGTTTTATAAAGGCAGGAAAGATTCAGAATGCCGGCGGATCTTCAGGTGGGGTCAAGAAGCCCTATCAGGGTTTCGTTAAGAAAAGGGAAGGCGAAGCTAGTGTTGTGTTCACAAGTAGAGGGAGAACTCACCAAGGTTATCACCATATTGCTGCCATTGCTCCACAGCAACCACTTTCCATTCCAACAAGTCATCCTGCGACTCAGCAGAATCGACAACAACAACCCTATCAACCAAGACAAAATCAGTATCAAGGGCCGAGAAAACCAGAAAGAAGGCTTGATCCAATTCCATCCACCTACGCCAAATTGCTTTCGTTCTTGTTGAAAGGAGGTCTCGTTCAACTTAGGGAAATGAAATATCCTCCGGCTGTTCTCCCCTACGGTTACGACGTGAATGCGAGATGTGAATTCCACTCTGGCGCCCCAGGCCATAGCATTGAGAATTGTAAGGCTTTAAAATACATTGTGCAGAATCTTATTGATTCAAAAGCGATAAACTTTACCCGAAATACTCCGAACATCAAGACTAATCCAATGCCACCTCACCACTCAACAAACATGATTGAAGGCTCTAAGGGGATCCGATTAATTTCGGATATTGAGAAATTGAGGACCCCTCTTTCCACTATTAAGGAGCAATTCTTGTTGAAAAACATTTATCCAGGATGTTAAACTAATTGCCATGTTTGCATGGACGGATCTCAAGGATGCACTGAGCTGAAGAAAGGCATACAAAGCCTGATTGATCAGGGTGTATTAGTAGCAGAACAACTATCAAAGATTGAGGAAGTTGCTACTCTTGAAATTTCGTTCGAAACATTGGAGATACCATATGATGATGGATATGAGCTTTGGATTCCATTTGACAATTCGACTCGCATACCATTGACCATACCGTGCGATGAGGAAGAATGGGACAACATGTATGGACATACTTCTATCCCACTGCAGATCCCGTATGATCCAGTTGAGATACCTATGTCTCCACCATCAATGAACCAACTTGTCATTTCGGCCCCAACTCCGTTTCCATACGAGAGCACGAAAGTTGTACCTTGGTTATACGATGAAACTGTTTTTCTCAACGGATAGAAGGTGGTAGAAGAAGATATATTGGAAGGAAAAAAGACTGTAGAGAACATCGTGGGAACCGGAGGCGTTACTAGAAGTGGTCGAATCTTCACTCCAACTGCACCTCCTGTCAACAGCAGTGACAATACAAGGAAAGATACTGCCATACCTAGCACCAATGAACAGGGGCAGTCATCTAAACAGAAAGGCATCCCAAATGATGAAGCAGAGGAGTTTCTAAGAATCATTCAGAAAAGCGATTACAAAGTGATTGACTAACTCAATCAGACGCCCTCGAAGATATCCATGTGTCGCTACTGCGAAAATCGGCGCCGGCTGAACAGAAGAGTCGCCACCGTGCGTTATTTATCCCACGGGAGGGAAAGGAAACGCTCAGAGTAAACCTCGCACAACACGGGAAAGGTATGGTCATCGCAACCAAAACCTGGGTTCGGGAGTCGGTTACGCAAGGGGAAGGTATTAGCACCCCTCACGTCCGTCGTACTCGACGGGATCCACGCTTGTTTTCGGGTATGGATTGTTATTCTATCTAAACTATAGGTCGAGGGTTAAAAAGAAAAGAAAATGAAAATAAAAATGACTCGGCAAAGTATCGCACTTTATGCCTACGTATTCCCGTCTGGAACGAGAAATCAGAGTCAACGTAGTTCGCCTACCTACGGGAAAGGAGGGGAAGGTTGCTCGCTAGGATATCGCGTCCTATGCCTACGTACTTCCACACGGCATGGAAGATCAGAGCAAACGTAGTTCGGGCCACGTACGACACAAGTCTGTCTTGATTGTTTTTATACCTTCTGAAAAAGGGTTTTTCTGATTAATAGTCCAAGCGGACAAAAATGACGTTTTGATGAGTTCACATTCTTTTACGAAAGAAGTGTCTTTCATTGTGTTTGAAATCTTTATGTGTTTTTCTGTTTGTTTTGAGAAAGAAAGAGACGGAACTCCAACCTACGGTTGCGAAGGGAAATAAACTAACCTAATGTTATCATGCATGGGTTAAGACCTAGTGTCTATCATGCTCCTCTCTTGCACAGAGAGAAACAGAGATCCTAAGGGATAGGCAGAAACAGAAACAATATCAGATATATACAGTAAAGCAGTAAAATGCATGAATGCAGCAATACAAGCGAGGCAAGGGAGTCCCACTCAACCTCGAACCTAGAAAACAATAGGCAAAAGTGAACAGGCTTCACTTTCAACCCAGCAGGGTAAACAGCAAACAATACAGTTCAGAAAACCAATCAATACATCAACAAATGAAATACAGCAATAAAACAAACAGCTTCAGCAGCTCTGAGTCAACAACTGACTTCAAGCAATCTCCAATCAACTACAGGCTTCAACAAGCATCAATCTCCATCTTCATGGCCTTCAGACAAGGGCTTTGATCATCAGTCTTCCATCTGCAATGGCTTTTCTTCACGCTCAAACCTCCAGGATGAGGGATCAGTCACAAGAGTGAATTGGGTGTTAAGCAATCAGCTGACTACCAAAGGTGGTGAACAGACTGCTTCTAACACAAGAGACATTTTCTCTCAAGAGTTCTATCTCATAGACACTGTCACCAAGCCTTCCAAAGGAAGGGGGTGAGTGTCTTAGAGAGACTCTGAATCACAGAGAAGAATGGATGCAGACAAGGCAATCCATGTTTGAGAAACAATCATTCTAATCTAGAGCTCTGCCTAGCTCCTAAACTCTAGTCTCCTCAGCATCTGCCAGCAAGAAACTCCTCCTCAACTCTGACAGTTGATCTTCAATCTTTGAATCTCCAATAGCTTCATCTCCACAAATCTTCAGCTTCCCCAGGGCCCCAGACAAACCCAATACCCAATCAAACAATCAACAATCCCCAGAGGGCACACCACACCAGACAGCAGATATACAGACAGTAATAGTATCAGTAGGGGAATCCTAACTGTTCTCTAAGGAATCTAATAGCTACCCATAGCCCATATAGTCCCATAACTAACCTATTCAAACCCTAAGTCCTAAGGGAGAAAATTGAACTTCCTAAGTTGTCACCTAAAAACCCTAGTTTTGTTCATGATATTCAAGCATTTATTAATCACCTAAAACTAGCCTCTAAAAATGGGAACTAAAATATTTCTACAAGCTTAATATCTCCTCTAAACAATATGAAAATAATGATCAAAAAATATTAAAGCATGTGAGAGAACAAAAATCATAAAAATAATGCATGAAATGTAACTATTTATTATGCTATTTATTTAGAAAATATGTAAAAAATATGAAATAAAACTAAAAATGAAATTTTATTTTCCTATAATATTCTAGACATTTTAATGAAGATATGGTAAAAAGAATGAATTAAAAAGCATTTTTTATGAATTTATTATGATTTAATGAAAATGGCAAAAATTAGAATGAAATAAGAAAAATAAAATGAATTAAAATAAGAGAGAGGGGGTCAGAATAGAAATCTCGCCCAGTTCAAATCAGGATGGGCCTCCTAAAGGGGGGTGTTGGTAGCGTTTCACACTGGGCCCAATCAACCATCAGAATTAAAAAACAAAAGGGAATCAGCTGGGGGTGAGAAAAGCAGCGAAAACGCGTTGGAAAATGGTTTTGGGCCTAACTCGGGGGTGGGGATAACACAATCATCTGAGGCCCGCCCGTTTCAATTAATGAAACGGTGCGTTTAGGGCCAGGGTAATCTCCCTCCAATTCAGATTGAATATAGGCCATTGGATCACTCTAAAAGTCAAGAGTCTTACACCAAACGAAGGGCCACGATTTCGTCTTCTTCCTCATTCAACCTGAAACCTAGGGTTTCTGCCATGCGAGCTCATGCACGAGCTACCTTACACCAAACCGTTCTCACTCCACACGCAATGAATCCTCATGATGTAAACATGAAATCTGCTCAGAATTCCTTCCTCTATAATCCTATGGCCTTAGATCAAATTGAAACTCACCACAACACCAAACCCGCGCGCATCAAACTCTGGTTATCATGAGATTACTCTGAGATGCACCAAGATAATTCTCTCTCAAACCTATCCTAAACTGCTCTATGCATCATGGTGATTAACCTGATCAATCCAACTAACATTCTAGTGCATTAACATAAGAGATATTGATCCAAACAGTTTATGGTACCTGCTAACAATGGACTCCAAATCACTCCAAATTCATCTAAACTAATCTCCTAACCACCTAGATCAATTCTACACTAACAAAATCATGCCTAACTAACTGAATCGAGCTGTGTGATTGAAAACTTACCTTGTGCAAAATCTTGCAAACAGCTATGGAGATTGTGGATCTGAAGCTTTTAAGTGTTGAATCTTGATCAATCCTTGAGGAACTTAATTCTGTATGCACAAACTTGGAGGTTCCTTGCTTGAATCATGCAATCCACTTGAACTTGTAATTTTGATGATCTTGAGAAAAGCACTCGAAAATGGATGATAACTACCAGAAACTTGCTTCAATTATGATCTATGATGATGATGGAGTGAAATTGAATTGATTATGATGAAGATTGATGAAGAATTTGAGAGATTTGGAATGAAACTTTTATGAAAAAGTGTGAGAAATCTTGTGAATTTCTTGGTGCAAATGAGGCCAACCCTTGCCAAATTCTCCTTTCATGAATATATAGACCCCAAATGAACATTCTAGATCCATCTTGCACATTCCCTTGTTTTCAAACTTTGGCTCATTTTTGATTATGTTTCTTAAATGATAAGCAACCATGGATAACTTCATTTTTTCCTTCTAAACTCAAAAAAGTGGGTGAACCATTGTTCTTAGAATTGTTTTTCCATTCAAAATCATATATTGGAAGTCTCCATTTGGACTTGTAAATCTCCCAAACCACTTTTCAACTTGAAATTATTCACTTTATAAGCCTTTTTAGTTCATATTTTGACCTATCATGCAACTCCATGCTATGAGCTTCTCCAATAACTTGTGACCTTCTTTCTAGACTTAAAATCCCATTTGGAGCAAGTTTGATGTTGTAAGTTTTTCCATTTGAGGCCTCCTTGTATGAGTTTTGGGTATAGGTTAAAATGACCTGTAATTCACAAATGCCCAAAATACCCTTTGCTTGCCAAGACCATAAGTTGAGTTCTCCACATCATATGAAGGCATACCATACCATTCTAGAAAGCTAAGACAATGAGGAACAACTCTTATGTTGACCAAGAATTCATTTGAAATCTCCTTGAGGGGCAAAACTAGCTTGGAAGTCAAGTCACTTTCACAGACAAAAATTCAGACACCCCAGATGACCTGTAACTTGTAAGGACCATAACTTGAGTTCTATAAATCTCCTTGAGGTCTTCCACCACTCAAATTAAAGGTCTTGAGATCCTCTACAAGTTTCATGTTGGCCAAGAAGCCATTTGAAGCTAGCATTTTGACTTATCTTGCTTGGAAATTTGACCTAAACTAGGGGATTTTACAGAGAAACCCTAATTTAGTAACTCTTCTTCTCCTTGATTTCTCTTGAATTCTCCTTGTCATATCTCCATATCCTTCTTCATATGTTCAATGATGATCCCCACATCTCTCCAATAGACTTGAATGCCCTCTTAAGTCAGTCAATTGACCTAGGGTTGACCTAGGGTTGACCCAGATGAAACCCTAGTCGACTGTCTTCAACTATAGCTCTTGTGCCTTCATCAATGACTTGTTTTCTTCTCCAAATGACTTTATAAGTCTCTCAAGATGTCTAGATGCTCTCCATACCTTCATTTCACAGCTCACAACCCTCTTGTTGATCCTCAGATACCCTCAGCTAGGAGATGGACTCAAGGCTTGATCTGCTAAACTCTTTGCTTTCAAATTCTTTCCTGATGACTTGAATATGATTGAATTAGAATAATAACCTCTTGCTAGGCCTCTAGAGATGAAAATAATGATTGGTCCCCTGTTGAATGACTTGCTATGCTTATGCTATGCAGATGGTTAGTCTATGTACATGACTCTACATACAAATGCTAATGATGATGAAACATAAACCAAGGAATAAGGTTGGGCAAATTTTAGGGTGCAACAGCTGCCCCTATTCAAGCGACTTGGACCCGATTGGATGAAGAGCCCGGAGCCTTCAGACATTCGCGGTACGAGACGGTTGAATACTAGTGAAACCAGAAATTTGCCAACCGCAGAAATAAACTGCGCTCCTGCTTGATGAATGACATTCGTCAGCTGAATCTGACTGTTAGAGCAACCCGCTGATCTCGCGCGACCGTGCTGGGGATTGGCTTCATCGTTCTGAAGAGGATTCTGTCATAACAGATTGCTTGCTTGTCCACGTTAGGACTCTGTCTGTCGTCAATACAAAGAAATCTCAACTAAAACCTGTCCACGTTAGGACTCCACTTACTGTCAACCCAGGAAAATCTCGGCAACTCTGCTGGGGATAATTCATCTGCATTTCCGTAAACTGAATCGCCCACGTTAGGAACAAACTCTTCCACGTTAGGAGTAACACCTGTCCACGTTAGGAATCACATCGTCCACGTTAGGAGTAACGCTTTTATCTTTCCACGTTAGGAAGCAATCTTCTTTCCATGTTAGGAAACTGTATCAATCTGTCCACGTAAGGACTCCAATGCCATTTGACATGTCCGCGTCAGGACTCCGATCTTTCCACGTAAGGAATACAACTATCTCTGAACTTGTCCACGCCAGGACTCCACTTTTCTTGCATCTGTCCACGTAAGGACTAATTTCCTTCTTCCACGTTAGGAATATCTTCTTCGATCTGTCCGCGTCAGGACTAAACTCTCTTTCCACGTCAGGAATAATCCATTTATTTCCACGTCAGGAATCAATCTTGATATGTCCGTGTGAGGACTCAATCTTTCCACGTAAGGAATAAACTCGTCTTTCCACGTAAGGAAACCATTTTTTCTTCCACGTAAGGAATGCTCTTGATATGCCCCCGTAAGGACTCTGATCTTTCCACGTAAGGAATACCAACTTCTTTCTGATTTGTCCGCGTCAGGACTCATTTTTTCCACGTAAGGAAACCATCTTTTTCCACGTAAGGAATCATCTTAATCTGTCCACGTAAGGACTCTCTTTTTTCCACGTTAGGAATACTGTCATTTCCACGTTAGGAATCACTTCTGATACGTCCGCGTAAGGACTACATCTTTCCACGTTAGGAATAATAATCTCTTTGATCTGTCCGCGTTAGGACACTGATCTCGTCTTGATTCGTCCACGTTAGGACTCAGGCGTCTTCGACTCACTGGGGAAATAAGACTTGTCCACGTAAGGAATCACACGTCTTCGACTTGCTGGGGAAATATCCGCGCTAGGACTTGCACTTTGCCAACAACCCGAAGAAGGATAAATTTGTCCACGTCCGGATTCTTGTACCTTGTCATCACAAAGAACCACCAACTTGTCCACGTCAGGACGCACATTTCACCATTACGAATAAAGATATCTGTTGAAAACAAAATGATCCTTGTCCGGATGCCAACACGAATAGTAACCAATCTTTTGTCAACGTCATGACCTCCCTTTTTCAAATTTCGAGAGACCGAATCTATCCACGTCAGGATTAACACACCTTACCAACCCGGTAAAACAAACCTGTCCACATTAGGACGCCCACTTCTGAAGAAATCCCGTCATTCTAGGAGTAAATGGTCCACGTCAGGACTTAATTCTTCAATGATCCTTACCTACAAACTTCTTAGCACTGACGTGACAGCGACTTCGAGATGAACTCTACTGGGGATGTCTGAAAACCAACTATCGGACACCTGCTTCGAAATTCTGATTCTTGCGACTCGTTGATGACAAGCAAACTCTGCTTGGGAATAAGGAGATTCTTATCCTGGCCACTCTGGCTGGGGAAAATCAGATACATTTGCATAAATGACTCTGCTGGAGACAAAGAGAGTTTTATCACGATAACCCTGTGGGGGGAATACCGCCGAAACCGACATTGTCATTGAATATCTCCTGCTGAGATCTTGACTGTTTGGTAATTTATTTGAGCAAGAGCTCTCTCCGCCTGAACTACTAGAGTACAGAAACTGCTTCAGCAAAATAAATGCTGGAAGGATAACGCCGACTCGCCGGGGATAGCCTGATGCTACGAAGTTATTCCAGCAAAATAAATACTGGTAGGATGAAGTCGACCCTGCTGGGAATTTGGGAACTCAAACCACACGTCTTGTTGAAGTAACCCCTGCTGGGGAATATAACTCAAACCAAATACCTTGCGGAGGTAACCCCCTGCTGGGGAATATAACTCTGCTGGGGAATAGCAGATGCGCACAGCACGATCGGACTTTCTGCTGGAACGTGAACTGATATCACCGGTATCTCTGACAAAATAAATGACAGGACCCACCATCAACTCTGCTGGGGAGAGTCTTGATCTTCAGATTCCACTGGAAGGAAAGAACACTTGCTGAAAAGAGAACTCCTCTGGGGATGGGGTGATTCTCTCGGGGAAAATTAACTGACTCCACTGGGGGGAGAGTGCCTGACCCTACGGGGGAAGATGAACCTGTCTGAATACAGCCTTACGATCGCGGAATCACCCAACTCTGTTGAGGACGAGTAACTTCTCTGGAGCACGTCCTTTGGATAAGCTACGGCTAGCTGGGGAATTCTACCCTTCTTCAGGAAGAACATGCCTGACCTGCGTGGGGATCAAGCCTCTCGTTGTCGCAATCTTTTGATCACCTTCTTCGTATGGTTATGAACCCTGCAACAACACAAACAAGACACGACAAGCCTATGCAATCCAAATCGATTCAGGTTAGTGACGTTACACTCAGTTAATTCAAAGCTTTAGCAATTGTTGGCAAGGGCCAGTGATGTTATACTCATGCTAGCTTCAATAAACTTAGGCGTTTTATCATGCGCAAAACAGTAAAGAACAGGCATCAAGTACTGAATAACACATTTTCATTGATTGGGCCCCTGAATGGGCGGAGTTTTTGTACACGGGATGTAACTCCTGAAAAGAGGAAGCTACACAAAGCAAATATACGAGTATGCAAGTATTCACAAGAAGCATAAATACTGACAAATTAAATTTTGTACACATGTCGGCAACTGGATGCAGATGAACATCACGAACTGATCCTCCCATGACTCGTCCGACTCTAATGCTTTCCCGGTATCCGTCTTCTGAAGAGGTTGTATCCGATAACTAATTCCTCAAATATATTCTCCCGCACTGATGCTCATTGAATACCAAATTCGGACCGCAGTCATTTGCTTTTCTCATCCCTAACTTTTGCGTGAACCGCCCTTTACGGGTTTTCAGTTCACCGGGATACCCCTTTTTGCCGAAGCCGCCCAGTGTAGGTTTTCAACTTCGCGGGTGTACATTTTTTCAATTTTATCCCTAACTTTTGCCCGAACCTTTCATTCTGTTTTTGGTTCGCCAGGATGCCCCATTTTTGCCTGGACTCTCTTTTTTCTGTCCAGCGGGTCTATTTTAAGCAAAGTATTTTTTAACTGCGTCCGAATTCACAGGTGATGCAAAGTCTTCCCCGTCCATGGTGGACAACAATAAAGCTCCTCCTGAAAAGACCTTCTTGACAACGTATGGCCCTTCGTAGTTGGGGGTCCACTTGCCCCTGTGATCTGCTTGCGGCGGGAGAATCCTTTTCAGCACAAGGTCGCCCGTCTGAAAGCTTCGCGGAAGTATTTTCTTGTCGTACGCTTTCTTCATTCGTCTTTGATACAAACGACCGTATGCCAGAGAAGCTAGCCTCTTCTCATCCATCAAACTCAATTGGTTCAATCTGTTCGTTACCCATTCTGCCTCGTCCAGCTGAACGTCTCGCAATACCCTTAGAGAAGGGATCTCAACTTCCAATGGTAATACCGCTTCCATTCCGTATACCAACGAGAATGGAGTTGCCCCGGTTGATGTGCGTACCGTCGTACGATAACCGTGCAAAGCGAAAGGTAGCATTTCATGCCAATCTTTATATGTCACCACCATTTTCTGGACGATCTTCTTGATATTCTTATTGGCCGCTTCGACAGCGCCATTCATCTTGGGTCGGTAAGGGGAGGAGTTGTGATGTTCGATCTTGAAATTCTGACAGAGCTCCTTCATCATTTTGTTGTTCAGATTAGAACCATTATCCGTGATTATCCGCTCGGGAATTCCGTATCGGCAAATGATATCTCTCTTGATGAATCTAGCCACCACTTGCTTCGTTACATTTGCGTAAGACGCTGCTTCCACCCACTTGGTGAAATAATCGATTGCTACTAGTATGAACCGATGCCCATTAGAAGCCGTCGGCTCAATCTTTCCGATCATATCGATTCCCCACATCGAAAATGGCCATGGAGATGACATCACGTTTAGAGGACTCGGAGGCACATGTATTTTGTCAGCATATATTTGGCACTTGTGGCACTTTCTTGCAAATTTGAAACAATCAGTTTCCATCGTCAGCCAAAAGTAACCTGCCCGCAGCAGTTTTCTCGTCATAGCATGCCCACCAGCATGCGTGCCAAATGCACCTTCGTGAATTTCCTCCATGAGAAGCTTTGCCTCCTTCTCGTCCACACAACGCAACAACACCAAGTCGTGGTTTCTTCTGTACAAGATGCCATCCGGGTTCAAATAGAAATTACCCGCTAATCTCCTGAGAGTCTTCTGATCTTGACTGGATGCCCCAGCCGGATACTCTTTATTCTTCAGGAAATTAAGGATATCAAAATACCACGGTTTGCCATCAGACGCTTCATCAATAGCAAATACATAAGCTGGCCTGTCCAACCGAGAGATAGTAATCTGGGGAGCTTCGTTCCAGAAATTGACCTTGTACATGGAAGACAAAGTGGCAAGGGCGTCAGCCATTTGATTTTCTGCCCGTGGCACGTGATGCAATTCAACTTTGTCAAAGAAAGGCAACAATCTCCTTGCATAATTCATGTAATGTACTAGATTGGGCTGACGTGTCTCCCATTCCCCTTTGATCTGATTCACTACCAGAGCTGAGTCTCCGTATACGTCTAAATGTTTGATTCGCAAATCAATGGCTTCTTCAAGCCCCATTATACAAGCTTCGTATTCGGCCTCATTGTTGGTAACGACAAAGGTCAATCGGGCAGTAAACGGGATGTGCGACCCGTGCGGCGTAGTGATAATTGCCCCGATTCCGCTACCGTAAGCATTCACAGCTCCATCAAATATCATCTGCCATTTGGACCCCGGCTCTGGTCCTTCGTCTGGTAACGGCTCTTCACAATCCTTCATCTTGAGATACATGATATCCTCGTCAGGAAAGTCAAATCTCATCGATTGATACTCTTCAATAGGCTGCTCCGCCAGATACTCAGACAACACACTCCCCTTTATTGCCTTTTGCGAGACGTATTGAATATCATATTCAGTCAAGATCATCTGCCACCGGGCAATTCTACCTGACAACGCCTGCTTTTCAAATATATATTTGATCGGATCCATCTTCGAGATGAGCATGGTTGTATGATTCAGCATGTACTGCCTCAAACGCTTGGCGGCCCAGGCTAGCGCGCAACAAGTTTTCTCCAGCATTGAGTATCGAGATTCACAGTCCGTAAATTTCTTACTCAGATAATAGATTGCATGCTCTTTTCGCCCCGTCTCGTCGTGTTGACCGAGAACACAACCCATGCTTCCCTCAAGAACCGTTAAATACATTATCAAGGGTCTCCCTGCCACTGGGGGTATCAAAATAGGAGGCTCCTGCAGATACTTCTTTATTTTATCGAACGCCTTTTGACAATTATCGTTCCATGTTACAGCTTGATCTTTCTTTAGCAACTTGAATAATGGTTCACACGTGGCAGTTAGGTGAGATATGAACCGAGCAATGTAGTTCAATCTCCCCAAAAACCCGCGCACCTCTTTCTCTGTTCTAGGCGTCGGCATTTCTTGAATCGCTTTTATTTTAGCAGGATCGACCTCTATTCCTCTTTCGCTTACTATGAACCCCAGGAGCTTACCCGATCTCACCCCGAAGGTGCATTTGTTAGGGTTCAGCCTCAGCCTGAACTTCCTAAGCCTTTTAAACAACTTCAACAGATTCACCAGATGCTCTTCCTCCGTCTGGGATTTAGCAATCATATCGTCAACATAAACTTCAATCTCTTTATGCATCATGTCATGAAAGAGAGTTGTCATCGCACGCTGATACGTTGCCCCAGCATTTTTCAAACCAAAGGGCATCACTTTATAGCAAAATGTTCCCCAAGGCGTTATGAAAGTAGTCTTCTCCATATCCTCTGGCGCCATTTTAATCTGATTATAGCCTGAAAAGCCATCCATGAAGGAGAATACAGAGTATTGAGCAGTATTATCCACTAACACGTCAATATGAGGAAGCGGAAAATCGTCTTTTGGGCTTGCTTTATTCAAATCTCTATAATCCACGCACATTCGAACCTTGCCATCTTTCTTTGGCACCGGTACGATGTTAGCAACCCATGAGGGATACTTCGTCACAGCCAGGAACCCAGCGTCCCACTGTTTCTGAACCTCCTCTTTGATCTTCATTGCCATATCTGGGCGAGTTCTACGAAGTTTTTGTTTGACAGGCGGGCAGTCTTCTTTCAGTGGCAGACGATGCACAACCATATCTGTATCGAGCCCTGGCATATCTTGATACGACCAAGCGAATACATCATTATACTCTCGGAGCATTTCAACCAGTTTTCGCTTGATATCACTCTGCAATGCGGCTCCAATACGAATATTCTTCTCAACCCCTTCCGACCCCAAATTGATAATCTCGATAACCTCGTCGTGAGGCAGAATGGCTCTTTCCTCTTGCTTCACCAACCAAGACAGTTCTTCAGGAACGTCGCTATCTTCGACAACCTCTTCTTCGGTCTGGAATACCGGGTGCTCGAAGTCGGGACGAGTCATAGGTGGTTCAAGGATGTCATCTGAAAATGTTATCCTGCAAAAGAAAGGGTTAAGTGCTTCAAAATGCGTATACAGCGGATAACCACATTGCCCTTTTATTGAAAAATACAAAACAAGAAAGACAGGGATTACAGTATTTACACATGAAAAAAACGCCATTTATTTAATGGTTAACGAAGCAATGTTTATAACAACACAGCCCTAAGCAAATCCTGATGCCCCGGGCAAGACATCAGATTATTCAACAATTAATAAAGCAAAGCATTACTGTTTAAAAGTCACAGGAACAAGCTCCTGAATAGACCAGTTGCACAGTCCTTGTCCTGGCGTGCTTGGCTGAATCCAGGCATCCATATCACAGTCGCTGTCCCCTTCATCTGACTCTGAAGCAGCATTGACAGATTCATGGCATACTCCACTGGCAGAGATGGTGATTGACTTTCTGAAATGAGGGGCCCCCACGGAAGGAGTTGATGACGACGGTCGGTACCCCAGTCCGAACCGGTCCATTTTCACCGGAATGTCCAATACTTTGCCCCAGCCCGTGGCTTCTCCTGCCTTCACTAGCGCTTGAGCCTCTTTATACGAAGAAACAGCTATCTCTGGCACTTTGCTTGGCCCAGGACTCTTGTCCTTTATGCGCAAACCTTCGAATGCTTGGCATGGCGTCTCGTGGATCTCCCCGTCGACTTCCACATATTTAAACGAAGATAGATGGCTGACCAGGATGTCTTCTTCTCCGCACACGGTGACTACACTGTCTCCGACCATATACTTTAACTTCTGATGCAGGGTTGACGTAACTGCCCCTGCCCCGTGAATCCAAGGTCTTCCCAGCAAGCAGCTGTACGCAGGCTGTATATCCATGATATAAAACTCCGTTGCAAACACTTCCGGCCCCACTTGCAGGGGCAATGTGATCGATCCGAAGACTGTTCTCCGCGTGCCGTCAAACGCTCTGACTACCAAATCACTTGGTGTGCACAAAATCCCTCGAACATCCAGCTTCATCATAGCCTTCTTAGGCAGCACGTTCAAAGACGACCCGGTGTCAACCAATACGTGCGACATTGTCGACCCTCTGCACTCAACAGATACATGCAATGCCATATTATGATCCCTTCCTTTCGGAGTCAAGTCGAAATCAGTAAAGCCCAGACTGTGGCCTGCATTCACATGTGCTAATACTCCTTCTAGCTGGTTCACGGAGACATCCTGGGGTACAAAAGAAGTGTCCAGGACTTTCAGCAAAGCGTTTCGGTGAGCCTCCGAACATAACAGCAATGACAGAATAGATATTTTGGATGGTGTTTGCTGCAGATGCTCCACAATTTTATAATCACTTTTCCGAATTAAGCGCATGAATTCTTCGACATCCTTAGATGCTGCTTCTTTTTCATTTGCTTGAACCGGAACATTCTCAACCGCTTTCCCCTTTCCTTTCGCTAGCCTTTCGGCCTCTACTTCAGGAGATATAAAGATCCTGCCGCTTCTCGTCATGCCTCCCGGGCCCACAACATTATCCACAACCTCCGCTGACTGCTTGTTAACATCGATTTTAATCCCGTCACAATACACCTCTAGCCCATATGACCATGGGACCGCTTTCGTGCTCTCATACGGGATTGGCCCGGCTTTAGTTATAGTAATCGGTGGTCGCTGAGCTGGTGCTGAAATAGTGATCGTCTTCCTAGGAATTGTCACTGTGGCAACATCACTCCGATTATCCACTACTGCCCCTGCCGGCTCATCAATTGCTGTTCTATCAAACTGCAATACACCTTCATCAATTAAGGCCTGAATGCCTTTCTTCAAATCCTCACACCCCCCAGACAGGGCCCAACAATCTAAGCAGTACTCATTACAACCCGGGTAAACACCTCCCTGCAACAGTCGGCTTTTTATTTCGCTCAGCGGCGTCTTTAAATCCTCAACATTCATAATCAGATTCAGCCCTTCCTCAGTCAGCACGGCGTTCGCCCCATGATTGGGCATAGGTTTCTGGACTATATTCGCACCGGTCGTTCCGAAGTTGATAGACTTGTTGTCCAAGAGATCCTGCACAACGTGCTTAAAAGCATGACAACCTTCTATATCATGGCCCGGGGCCCCAGAATGAAACTCGCAGCGCCTATTTGCATCATAGCCGAACGGGGGAGTTCCCGTTATCGGTGCCAAGGTTCTTTTCTCCACCAGATTCAACCCCAACAAGGTCTGCAATAAATCAGCATAGTTAGAGGGAGGTTTCTCGAACACCCTTCTCGGCTTACCACCCTGGAATCTTCTCTGAGCTTGCTGTGCCCCCTGCTGAGGCTGCTGCTGCTGTGGCATTGATTGCTGCTGAACCTGTTGTTGTTGCTGGATTGGTTGCTGTTGATACGGGATAGTGACACTCGACACTTGCTGCTGCTGACGATATTGATTTCTTCCCCTGCCTCGGCCTCGGCCTCGGCCTCCAAATACAGCACTAGCTTCGCCCTGACGGCGCCCCCCGTAAGCTTTCCTATTACTGCCAGATGCAGCTGACTCGTCAACTTGGAACTTTCCTTGCTTAATGTTCCGCTCAATCTTTTCCCCCATCAAGATCAGATCTGAAAAACTAGCCAGAGACGTATGAAACAACATATCATGAAACAGCCCGGTGAATGTACCAACAAACATATCGTTCATTTCTTTATCTTCCACAGGAGGACGGACCCTGGCAGCCATATCGCGCCACCTTTGCGCGTATTCTTTAAAACTCTCCCCCTTCTTCTGCGAAAGCCCGGCCAACTGGACCCGATTGGGTGCCAGGTCACTGTTATATTTGTAATGGGCTACGAACGCCTCCGCTAATTGCTTCCAAGTCTTAATATCAGTGGGCTCCAACCCCATGTACCACTCTAAGGAAGGACCCGATAGGCTATCCTGAAAGAAATGCATGAGCATTCTTTCGTCAGTGGAGTATGCAGACATTTTTCTGTAATAAGCTCGTACATGAACCTTCGGACATGTATCTCCTTTGTACTTATTGAACGCAGGCGCTTTGAACTTAATTGGCACCCTCAGCCCCGGTACCAAGCCCATTGTTGCCATGTCCAGACCCACAACACTCTGGTTTAGGACTCCTTTCATTTGCTCTTCCAGCATTCTAATCTTTTGAGAATCATCCATCGGCCCTTCAAAGCCTCCTCCAGAGAAGGCGTCTTCCTGTTGATCCTCTTGCCACATACCGTTTCCAGCCCCGTATCCATCATATGCATTATTCCGTCCAGCTCTGACCTGATTCATCCCCGGAACTCGGCCTCTGTTGCCGTACCCTTGAACACCTCCAGCAGGACCACCAGCCATAAAACCAGCACCGTTTCCGTTTCCAAAACCTCCGTAGCCCTGATTGACCATACCATAACCATCTTGCCCAAAGCCTTGAGCATTAAAGCCATACTTGCCAGTATTGTCGAATCCCTGATCGTTGAATCCGAACCCAGTATTGACAAAGCCATTACCTCCGAGATTATCTCCCACATTGACATCACCCAGCCCAGCGTTATGGACAGCAGTTTCATTTCCACCTCCGACGTTACCATTCACAGCAGCGGTAGCGTTGTTGACGTTAGCAGCATTCACATTGACGACAGGCGGAGCCACTGGCGTTGGAGTGCCATCTCCATGAGCAGTATCAACCCGGACAGACTGATGATCTTCGTTTCCATGACCAGCGTTGCGAGCCAACAGAGGCTGAACCATGGCCTGCAAATTCTCTTGCCCTTTTGCTATAGCCTCCATGGTCTGCATGAAGAGGGCGAGCTTCTCGCGTACATCCTGCATCTCATTCTGAATCTGGTCCATGACTTTCCGACAGTTGGATCGTGTAGAATAGCGGTGCGGATGTTGATCTGGAATCCTGTTAAGTACCTGAATCAAAGCAGGAGATAAGACACCATTCGAAGATTACCTGTTATGCAAGATGAATATGAATGCAATGCAATGTGTCTGTGCATTAGGGAAGTTCATTCCCCCAGTTCTAGTGCGAAGGTGCCGGTGCAGTGACAGTGCTGACAATAAGAATACCGGAGCTGAATCATAGAAAGCCTCATATATTGCAGAGAGAATCAATAATCCCAGGGTACAATATCACTGAGAGTACAAAGATGGCATGACCTCAACCAACAATCCTGGTGATGGTCAGCACTATGCAAATAAAGCATACAAATAATGGAATGATCAGATCCTCCCAAAAGTCTGGTACTCCTCTATCAACTTCTTGGTCTCCGGATGGCTTGGTCGGTCAAGCAGCCCTTCAACAAGCTGGTTTCTCTTCTTAAGGACACGACGTACGTCTTCGGCAGTTTCTTCCCATGCCGCTTCTCCGAAGCAATCTTCTAACTTTCGCTTCTGGGACACTGCTTCATCTCTGGATTTGATCGCCTTGTTCAGTGCATGCTGGACACTATACCGGTTCATCACTTCCTCCTCACACTTCTTGATGCTAGACTTCAACTTCTCTTCGAGGTCGAAAATTTGCTGCTTCAGCTTATCTTCCCTCTTCTTGTTGTTGGTGAGTGTAGCATTCCAAGTCTTATTGCAAGAAGATATCTCTCGGTGTGCTGCGTCAAGCGCCTCTTTTTGGCTTCCAGCATGTCATGGGAACTTCTGAACTCTTGCCCCAGACGTTCGCGCTTCTTCTTTTCCTCGGTCAACTCAGCTCCTAACCTGTTTACCAGCTCAATCTGTTGTTGGAAAGCATATACGGCCTTGTTCTTCTCACTGCGTGCCTGGGCTAGCTCTTGCTCTAACCCTTCATTAATCTTCATTAAGGCTTCTTTCTCCCTCACAACTTGTTCATAGACTTCCCTAGAAACAGTGGTCGGCTCTTCTACCGGAATAGGATCGAGAATTGGTGCATCTGGAAACGGCATCTTCAGCTGACTAGCCCTCTCTTGAATCCAAGCTCTATAAGATGCATAGGCCTGACAGTCATTCTTTCCTAACAACGGCTTCCCTTTGCGGTTAATACGCGTCCAAGCATGTCGCAACTTGGCTAATAACTCCCCCTTCACGTCACCGGTGAAGTACAGAGATTCCTGTACTTCTTCCTCTTGAGGTGGATTCTTCAGCGCATATCCGAACTGGCGAATGAATAGAGAAGGGTTGTAATTGATACACCCTTTTCTTCCTATCAATGGCACATTAGGGTACCCAGCACAACTGAAGATGAGCTCCGATCCCAACAAATCTCTATCAAACCACTCCATATCTTCCGACGATAACCTCATCAAACGCTCCGGCCAACCAACTGGAACTGTAGTCTCTGCAGCAGATCCTCTCTTAGGAAGATGACTCTCAAACCACATACTCAATAAGGGTACACACAGATGAACATTCTTTCCTCTTCCCTTCTCATTCTTGTAATGCAGGGAGTGGTAGAGATCTCCGAGTAAGGTAGGTACAGGATTACCAGCGGCAAACAAGTAGAAAGCATCGAAGTCCACAAAATCCGGTATATTGGGGAATAAAACTATGCCATAAATGCACAAAGCCAACACAGCATTGAAAGCAACCCAGCACCCATTCTTGGCGTACTCTTGGGCTTTACCAACTAAGAACTGAAATGAGAAGCCTGGAACTCCACGGGAAACAGTAGTCACAAGTTCAGAAGCATCAACATGCAAGGCTTTTGCCAATTCCTCCGGCTTGGGTTTGGCATCAAAATGGATGAACGGAACCTGGTTCTGCACAGGCAGCTCAACATACTCAGCGTATTCCTCCAGGGTTGGTCCCATAATAAAGTCAGAGAACGTGAAACACCTCAAAGCAGGGTCGTAGAATTGCATCAAAGCATACAGCCCATCTAACTCTACCTCTGTAGGTTTGCACACCAATCTCAGTAATCTACCATAACTCATCCGGAAACTCCTACGAACACCCTCATCAGCAAGAGAGATCAATCCCAGTAAAGGAACAATATCAGGCGTAGGCAATTTGTAAGCAACTGTTCTCCGTAGGCTAGTCATGATCAAACACTCAGAAGTCTGGGCACTAGAACTAGGGAAATGCAAATGCACCTGCAGCACAGACACACGTTAGTGAAATGCAAATGATAATGTATATGCAAGGATGCAATGCAAGTAACATTCAACAGGGACCAAAGCTGCAACTGCATAGCCTAAACCCAATCAAGAAAGGTCTCAGATAGACCATCCAGAAGTCACCAAACCCTGGTCTCAGATAGACCTAAAAATAAAACTCCAACACTGGTCTCTGGCAGACCTCAAACCATAACTCCAACTGGTCTCTGATAGACCTCAAATCCCATCTATAACTGGTCTCTGACAGACCTCATAACACATCTCCAACTGGTCTCTGACAGACCTCAGAATAAATCTCCACATGGTCTCTGACAGACCTCAGAATAAATCTCCACATGGTCTCTGACAGACCTCAGAATAAATCTCCATAAATAACCAAGATCTCTGATCAAGAAATAACCGGTAGTCTGGAGGTCTAGTTACCTGCATAACCCCAAATCCCCTCACAGGTGGGTGGCCCTATAACTGGCACAAGGTACGGCATCCTATGCGGTCGTCGGCGTCACAGACTTTCAGGGTTGATGATACGATTCCCAGAAGGAGTGGCATCATCAAATCCTGAAGAGGCCTCACTCAGCCAACTTCCAAATGATCGGTCCCCAGAGTCGACAATCCAACTAACCAGCAACCCACGCCAACCAAAGGAAGGGGCAGGAGGCCAACCAGAGGAACCTCGTCTGAGTGTAGATTTCATGGGACACCAAAGCAAGCAAAGCAAGCGGGCGCCCACTAATTTCTACTCTAATTCTAGGTGCACTCAAGCCCAGGTCCGGCTTATCTCTCAATATCAGAACACCCGTCACACCCCAATACAGCAATAATAAACAATATATAAAGCTGAAAATACAAGGTTAGAAATATACAATAACTCCATACAAAATCCTCGACGGGAAAACAAGCGTTAGGATTGACTCTCTCAAGGGACGTTGGATCCCAAATGCATAAGGACCGTCGCAGTCCTTAGCAGCCAGGGGACGTTGGATCCCCAGCAGAGTCGCCAGCTGTCGCTACTGCGAAAATCGGCGCCGGCTGAACAGAAGAGTCGCCACCGTGCGTTATTTATCCCACGGGAGGGAAAGGAAACGCTCAGAGTAAACCTCGCACAACACGGGAAAGGTATGGTCATCGCAACCAAAACCTGGGTTCGGGAGTCGGTTACGCAAGGGGAAGGTATTAGCACCCCTCACGTCCGTCGTACTCGACGGGATCCACGCTTGTTTTCGGGTATGGATTGTTATTCTATCTAAACTATAGGTCGAGGGTTAAAAAGAAAAGAAAATGAAAATAAAAATGACTCGGCAAAGTATCGCACTTTATGCCTACGTATTCCCGTCTGGAACGAGAAATCAGAGTCAACGTAGTTCGCCTACCTACGGGAAAGGAGGGGAAGGTTGCTCGCTAGGATATCGCGTCCTATGCCTACGTACTTCCACACGGCATGGAAGATCAGAGCAAACGTAGTTCGGGCCACGTACGACACAAGTCTGTCTTGATTGTTTTTATACCTTCTGAAAAAGGGTTTTTCTGATTAATAGTCCAAGCGGACAAAAATGACGTTTTGATGAGTTCACATTCTTTTACGAAAGAAGTGTCTTTCATTGTGTTTGAAATCTTTATGTGTTTTTCTGTTTGTTTTGAGAAAGAAAGAGACGGAACTCCAACCTACGGTTGCGAAGGGAAATAAACTAACCTAATGTTATCATGCATGGGTTAAGACCTAGTGTCTATCATGCTCCTCTCTTGCACAGAGAGAAACAGAGATCCTAAGGGATAGGCAGAAACAGAAACAATATCAGATATATACAGTAAAGCAGTAAAATGCATGAATGCAGCAATACAAGCGAGGCAAGGGAGTCCCACTCAACCTCGAACCTAGAAAACAATAGGCAAAAGTGAACAGGCTTCACTTTCAACCCAGCAGGGTAAACAGCAAACAATACAGTTCAGAAAACCAATCAATACATCAACAAATGAAATACAGCAATAAAACAAACAGCTTCAGCAGCTCTGAGTCAACAACTGACTTCAAGCAATCTCCAATCAACTACAGGCTTCAACAAGCATCAATCTCCATCTTCATGGCCTTCAGACAAGGGCTTTGATCATCAGTCTTCCATCTGCAATGGCTTTTCTTCACGCTCAAACCTCCAGGATGAGGGATCAGTCACAAGAGTGAATTGGGTGTTAAGCAATCAGCTGACTACCAAAGGTGGTGAACAGACTGCTTCTAACACAAGAGACATTTTCTCTCAAGAGTTCTATCTCATAGACACTGTCACCAAGCCTTCCAAAGGAAGGGGGTGAGTGTCTTAGAGAGACTCTGAATCACAGAGAAGAATGGATGCAGACAAGGCAATCCATGTTTGAGAAACAATCATTCTAATCTAGAGCTCTGCCTAGCTCCTAAACTCTAGTCTCCTCAGCATCTGCCAGCAAGAAACTCCTCCTCAACTCTGACAGTTGATCTTCAATCTTTGAATCTCCAATAGCTTCATCTCCACAAATCTTCAGCTTCCCCAGGGCCCCAGACAAACCCAATACCCAATCAAACAATCAACAATCCCCAGAGGGCACACCACACCAGACAGCAGATATACAGACAGTAATAGTATCAGTAGGGGAATCCTAACTGTTCTCTAAGGAATCTAATAGCTACCCATAGCCCATATAGTCCCATAACTAACCTATTCAAACCCTAAGTCCTAAGGGAGAAAATTGAACTTCCTAAGTTGTCACCTAAAAACCCTAGTTTTGTTCATGATATTCAAGCATTTATTAATCACCTAAAACTAGCCTCTAAAAATGGGAACTAAAATATTTCTACAAGCTTAATATCTCCTCTAAACAATATGAAAATAATGATCAAAAAATATTAAAGCATGTGAGAGAACAAAAATCATAAAAATAATGCATGAAATGTAACTATTTATTATGCTATTTATTTAGAAAATATGTAAAAAATATGAAATAAAACTAAAAATGAAATTTTATTTTCCTATAATATTCTAGACATTTTAATGAAGATATGGTAAAAAGAATGAATTAAAAAGCATTTTTTATGAATTTATTATGATTTAATGAAAATGGCAAAAATTAGAATGAAATAAGAAAAATAAAATGAATTAAAATAAGAGAGAGGGGGTCAGAATAGAAATCTCGCCCAGTTCAAATCAGGATGGGCCTCCTAAAGGGGGGTGTTGGTAGCGTTTCACACTGGGCCCAATCAACCATCAGAATTAAAAAACAAAAGGGAATCAGCTGGGGGTGAGAAAAGCAGCGAAAACGCGTTGGAAAATGGTTTTGGGCCTAACTCGGGGGTGGGGATAACACAATCATCTGAGGCCCGCCCGTTTCAATTAATGAAACGGTGCGTTTAGGGCCAGGGTAATCTCCCTCCAATTCAGATTGAATATAGGCCATTGGATCACTCTAAAAGTCAAGAGTCTTACACCAAACGAAGGGCCACGATTTCGTCTTCTTCCTCATTCAACCTGAAACCTAGGGTTTCTGCCATGCGAGCTCATGCACGAGCTACCTTACACCAAACCGTTCTCACTCCACACGCAATGAATCCTCATGATGTAAACATGAAATCTGCTCAGAATTCCTTCCTCTATAATCCTATGGCCTTAGATCAAATTGAAACTCACCACAACACCAAACCCGCGCGCATCAAACTCTGGTTATCATGAGATTACTCTGAGATGCACCAAGATAATTCTCTCTCAAACCTATCCTAAACTGCTCTATGCATCATGGTGATTAACCTGATCAATCCAACTAACATTCTAGTGCATTAACATAAGAGATATTGATCCAAACAGTTTATGGTACCTGCTAACAATGGACTCCAAATCACTCCAAATTCATCTAAACTAATCTCCTAACCACCTAGATCAATTCTACACTAACAAAATCATGCCTAACTAACTGAATCGAGCTGTGTGATTGAAAACTTACCTTGTGCAAAATCTTGCAAACAGCTATGGAGATTGTGGATCTGAAGCTTTTAAGTGTTGAATCTTGATCAATCCTTGAGGAACTTAATTCTGTATGCACAAACTTGGAGGTTCCTTGCTTGAATCATGCAATCCACTTGAACTTGTAATTTTGATGATCTTGAGAAAAGCACTCGAAAATGGATGATAACTACCAGAAACTTGCTTCAATTATGATCTATGATGATGATGGAGTGAAATTGAATTGATTATGATGAAGATTGATGAAGAATTTGAGAGATTTGGAATGAAACTTTTATGAAAAAGTGTGAGAAATCTTGTGAATTTCTTGGTGCAAATGAGGCCAACCCTTGCCAAATTCTCCTTTCATGAATATATAGACCCCAAATGAACATTCTAGATCCATCTTGCACATTCCCTTGTTTTCAAACTTTGGCTCATTTTTGATTATGTTTCTTAAATGATAAGCAACCATGGATAACTTCATTTTTTCCTTCTAAACTCAAAAAAGTGGGTGAACCATTGTTCTTAGAATTGTTTTTCCATTCAAAATCATATATTGGAAGTCTCCATTTGGACTTGTAAATCTCCCAAACCACTTTTCAACTTGAAATTATTCACTTTATAAGCCTTTTTAGTTCATATTTTGACCTATCATGCAACTCCATGCTATGAGCTTCTCCAATAACTTGTGACCTTCTTTCTAGACTTAAAATCCCATTTGGAGCAAGTTTGATGTTGTAAGTTTTTCCATTTGAGGCCTCCTTGTATGAGTTTTGGGTATAGGTTAAAATGACCTGTAATTCACAAATGCCCAAAATACCCTTTGCTTGCCAAGACCATAAGTTGAGTTCTCCACATCATATGAAGGCATACCATACCATTCTAGAAAGCTAAGACAATGAGGAACAACTCTTATGTTGACCAAGAATTCATTTGAAATCTCCTTGAGGGGCAAAACTAGCTTGGAAGTCAAGTCACTTTCACAGACAAAAATTCAGACACCCCAGATGACCTGTAACTTGTAAGGACCATAACTTGAGTTCTATAAATCTCCTTGAGGTCTTCCACCACTCAAATTAAAGGTCTTGAGATCCTCTACAAGTTTCATGTTGGCCAAGAAGCCATTTGAAGCTAGCATTTTGACTTATCTTGCTTGGAAATTTGACCTAAACTAGGGGATTTTACAGAGAAACCCTAATTTAGTAACTCTTCTTCTCCTTGATTTCTCTTGAATTCTCCTTGTCATATCTCCATATCCTTCTTCATATGTTCAATGATGATCCCCACATCTCTCCAATAGACTTGAATGCCCTCTTAAGTCAGTCAATTGACCTAGGGTTGACCTAGGGTTGACCCAGATGAAACCCTAGTCGACTGTCTTCAACTATAGCTCTTGTGCCTTCATCAATGACTTGTTTTCTTCTCCAAATGACTTTATAAGTCTCTCAAGATGTCTAGATGCTCTCCATACCTTCATTTCACAGCTCACAACCCTCTTGTTGATCCTCAGATACCCTCAGCTAGGAGATGGACTCAAGGCTTGATCTGCTAAACTCTTTGCTTTCAAATTCTTTCCTGATGACTTGAATATGATTGAATTAGAATAATAACCTCTTGCTAGGCCTCTAGAGATGAAAATAATGATTGGTCCCCTGTTGAATGACTTGCTATGCTTATGCTATGCAGATGGTTAGTCTATGTACATGACTCTACATACAAATGCTAATGATGATGAAACATAAACCAAGGAATAAGGTTGGGCAAATTTTAGGGTGCAACACCATGCTGTCATTGTTAATGTGTTTAAAGGCCCATCAAGAAGCACTACTAAAATTCTTGAAGGCAGCTCATGTGCCAGAGGAGATATCAGTAGTACAGTTTGAAGAAGTGGTGGGAAATATTGCATCAGGTCATATTTTGAGCTTTAATGATAGTGAATTACCTCCCGAAGGTAAAAATCATAACAAGGACTTGCACATTACTATCGAATGTGTGGATGTTGTATTCTCTAGGGTGCTTGTTGACACTGGATCATCGCTGAATGTGTTACCAAAAAGCTCGTTGTGCAAGCTGTCAATTGAAGGACTTGTGATGAAGCCAAGTCAAACTATTGTAAAAGCTTTTGATGGAGCTAAGAGAACTGTGGTAGGCGAGGTTGATCTCCCGATCAAGATCGGACCTCATACTTTCATCATTACATTTTACGTAATGGATATATACCCCGCTTACAGTTGCCTTCTTGGTCGTCCGTGGATTCATTCCGCAGGTGCTGTAACTTCAACCTTGCATCAAAAGATCAAATTTATGATTAACAATCAGATGGTCATCATTGAGGGTGAAGAAGATGTTCTTGTGAGCTATCTTGCTTCTTTCCGCTATGTGGAAGTAGGAAATGAAGTGCATGAGACACCGTTTCAAGCTTTTGAAGTAATCAATGTTGAAATGATTTACGAAAAGCCAACATCTTCAATAGTGACTTGGAAGGACGCGAGGACAATGATAGAGGAAGGACATCTGCGAGGATGGGGCAGGGTGTTGGAATTGCCCGTCAACAAAAATGGAGCTGGTCTAGGCTACAAGCAGAAGAATGCAACTGATAAGGGCAAAGGGCTTGCAACTCCGTTGGTTTTTACTAGTGGAGGCCACCTTGTCGATGGTCAAGTCATGTTTTTGGAAACTGAAGCCGAAGATCATGAAGAGCTGTGTATGGTGTATCCTAGGGCGCCTAATCAAACTTTGAATAATTGGAGAGTCGTTGAAATCCCCGAAGTTACTCTAGTAGACGAGTAATTCCCTGTTTTTTATTTTACCTAAAAAAAAATCTTATGCTCTACCCAAGGCATATGCATCATGTTGTAGGGCTTTTTTGTTGCTTTTAAAGCACAACTTATCATCAATGAATAAACTTTCGCATCCAATTACGCTCTCTTTCTTTCATTTTTACTTTTTTGCACATAAATTTTTTTTAAAAAAAAAAACAATGTTTTGTTTCATTTTTCTTCTTTCTGTCAATCTTTTCTAAAAAAAAATAAAAAAAATAAAGCATGAAGTCATTCATCGTGCAGATCTTCCCTTGCTTTTGCCAATAACGACCCCACTATGGTCCAATATGACTTTTATAACCCGATCTACCAGGCCGACGAAGACTGCGAGGAAGATTGTGATCTCCCAGAAGAGCTAGCTAGACTATTAAAGCAGGAGTCAAAGGTCATTCAGCCCTACCAAGAAGAGGTCGAAGTCATCAACATGGGAACTGAAGAGGATGCCAAAGAAATCAAGATAGGCGCAGCTTTGGAGTCAGAGATTAAGTCAAAACTGGTAATATTGCTTCGAGAGTATGTTGACGTATTTGCTTGGTCTTACAAAGATATGCCCAGTCTAGATGAAGAGATTGTGATGCACAAACTACCTCTCAAGGAAGGTTGCCCGCCAGTGAAGCAAAAGTTGAGGAGAACAAAGCCAGAGATGTCCTTCAAGATCAAAGAAGAAGTGCAAAAGCAATTAGACGCTGGTTTTCTAGCAGTATCCAGCTATCCACAATGGATAGTGAATATTGTCCCAGTACCTAAGAAGGATGGGAAGGTGCGAATGTGTGTAGATTATAGAGACCTTAATAGAGCGAGTCCGAAAGATGACTTCCCTTTACCACACATTGATGTGCTAGTAGACAACACAACCCAGTTCTCTGTCTTCTCGTTTATGGATGGCTTTTCTGGATATAACCAGATTAAGATGGCGCCTGAAGATATGGAAAAAACGACTTTCATCACCCCATGGGGAACTTTCTGTTACAAGGTCATGCCGTTTGGGCTTAAGAACGCGGGCGCGACATATCAGCGAGCAATGGTCACTCTCTTCCATGACATGATACATAAAGAGATTGAGTGCTATGTAGACGATATGATTGTGAAATCCCAGACCGAGGAAGAGCACCTCATCCACTTGGAAAAGCTATTCGCCCGATTAAGGAAATTCCAGCTGAGATTAAATCCCAACAAATGAACTTTTGGTGTAAGATCTGGTAAACTGCTAGGTTTTATTGTAAGCCAAAAGGGGATTGAAGTCGATCCAGATAAGGTCAAAGCTATCCAAGAGATGCCGGCACCCAAAACTGAAAAGGAAGTCCGAGGATTCCTTGGGAGATTGAACTATATCGCCAGGTTCATATCTCATCTAACGGCCACTTGTGAGCCCATCTTCAAATTACTTCGAAAGGATCAAGCTGTGGTATGGAACGATAATTGTCAGAAAGCCTTTGAGAAAATAAAGGAATATCTACAAGAACCGCCGATCTTGATGCCTCCAGTACTCGGACGACCCCTGATCATGTACCTGACTGTGTTAGAGGGATCCATGGGATGCGTGTTGGGTCAACATGATGAAACCGGCAGGAAGGAGCATGCAATTTATTACCTCAGCAAGAAGTTCAACGACTGTGAATCAAGATATTCAATGCTCGAGAAGACATGTTGCGCATTGGCTTGGGCAGCAAAACGCTTGAGACAATATATGCTCACCCATACGACCTTGTTGATCTCTAAGATGGATCCTGTCAAATACATATTCGAGAAGCCCGCTCTCACCGGACGAGTGGCTCGTTGGCAAATGGTGTTAATAGAGTATGACATCCAGTATGTTACGCAGAAAGCTATCAAATGAAGTGTACTCTCTGACTACCTTGCCCACCAACCTATGGACAACTACCAGTCCATGCGCTTTGATTTCCCCGACGAAGACGTCATGTTTGCCAGAGATTATACCACACCAGGGCCAGATGATGGACCCGAACCAAGATCGCGGTGGATGCTCGTGTTCGATGGTGTCGCAAATGCCAAAGGTTGTGGAATTGGGGCAATCATCACTTCTCCAACTGGCTTTCACTTACCATTCACCGCCAGATTATGCTTCAAATGTACTAACAACATGGCCGAATATGAAGCTTGTATTTTCGGGATTGAAGCTGCCATTGATAATAGAATCAAGATTCTAGAAGTCTATGGAGATTCCGCGATTGTCATATGCCAGATTAAAGGGGAGTATGAAACAACTGGACCTCAAGTTAATTCCTTACAAAGATCATGTCTTGAAGCTAATCCCGTACTTTGATGAGATCACTTTTCATCACATTCCCAGAGGAGAAAATCAGTTGGCTGACGCTCTAGCAACACTAGCATCCATGTTTCAAGTCAAGTGGAAGAATGAGGCGCCATCCATCCATCTGGAATATCTGGACGAACCTGCTTATTGTCTGGCAGTCGATGCGGAGGAACCTAAAATTGATAATCACCCTTGGTTCTATGATATCAAGCGGTATCTAGAGACACAGGAATCCTGAAGGCATAACTATCACTGACAAGAAGTATCTCAGAAAGCTCTCCTCGAAGTTCCTTCTCAGCGGTGACATATTGTACAAACGGAATTATGATTCGGTTCTACTCAGATGCGTGGATAAACACGAAGCAGAACGCATCATAAATGAAATGCATGAAGGATCTTTTGGAACACATGCTAGTGGTCATACTATCGTTAAAAAGATTTTGAGGGCGGGATACTATTGGATGACGATGGAAACGGATTGTTGTCTCCATGTCCAGTCATGCCACAAGTGCCAAATTTACGCAGACAAAGTTCATACTTCACCGCTCCCTCTGAATGTTTTGACTTCGCCTTGGCCTTTCGCTATGTGGGGTATAGATGTAATCGGACGCATCGAGCCAACCGCTTCAAATGGGCACCGTTTTATCTTAGTGGCCATCGATTACTTTACCAAATGGGTAGAAGTTGCGTCCTATGCCAACGTCACTAAGCAAGTCGTGACTCGCTTCATCAAGAAAGAGATTATTTGTCGATATGGAATCCCGAACAAGATCATTAGAGACAACGGTTCAAACCTCAACAATAAGATGATGAAAGAGTTGTGTAAAAACTTCAAAATTGAACACCACAATTCAACACCTTATCGCCCTAAAATGAATGGAGCTGTTGAGGCGGAAAATAAGAACATTAAGAAAACTGTCCAGAAGATGGTGAAGACTTACAAAGACTGGCACGAGATGTTGTCGTTTGCGTTGCATGGCTACCGCACCTCAGTGCGCACTTCCACAGGGGCAACCCCGTTTTCTCTCGTATATGGCATGGAAGCAGTATTGCCCATTGAAGTAGAGATTCCCTCCTTAAGGATTTTGGCAGACGTCAAGCTAGATGAGGCCGAATGGATACAAGCCAGACTCGACCAACTTAATCTCATCGACGAGAAGCGCATGACGTCCATCTGTCATGGACAGTTATACCAAAAATGGTTGAAGAGGGCCTTTGACAAGAAAGTTCGCCCACGACACATCCAAGCAGGAGATTTGGTACTGAGGAAAATTCAGCCAACTCACGTTGATCCAAGGGGAAAATGGGCACCGAACTACGAGGGTCCGTATATAGTAAAGAAAGTTTTCTCCGGAGGAGCCTTGATCCTTTCAACCATGGATGGTGACGATCTCCCATCCCCTGTGAATTTGGATGCAGTTAAAAAATATTATGCCTAAAAGATAGGCCCGGTGGACCAAAAAGAAAATCCACGCAAAAATGGGCGTCCTGGTGGACCATAAAAATGGTTCAGGCAAAAATTAGGGACTAGAAATATAAAAAAAATAGAGTATCCTGGTAGGCTGAAAACCCGAAAGGGCGGCCTAGGCAAAAGTTAGGGATTCAAAAAGGCAAAACTGCATCTTGAAAAGACGTGCGAATTCTCCTCCATAATCATCAAGCTCTTGACTGAGAAAGATCAATTCGATCGTGGCGCTCAGAAGCAAGGTGTGAAGGGTCTTCAGAGACATATGGGCCATAGCGGATTTGAAACTTGGCAGGAACCATTTTCAACATTGCCTTAGTCTTTATATTCTCTTTCAAAAGCAGTTACCTCTTTTAGGAATTGCCTCCTTTTGTAATTTTCCCATTTATGGGTTTTCATCAATAAAAATTACATTCATCAAAGTTTTCTCTGTTTTATTTATTTACCCTTTGGTTGCAAGTTTCATTTATTTGATGATGGGTTTTGCATATAATGACATTATGGTAAATTAGATTAAGGGATGGCTTACCCTCTTAGGGTAACTAAAGGGTGACCATGACTCTAAGGAGTACACAGGAACATCGTTCTAAATCTTGAAACGACTTGACTAACAAGGCCATCAAACCCAGCAGAGCAGGCCCCGAGTTGATGGTATCAGCACCTCCAGGTTTTATTACATCATGAAGAAATGATGTCAGGAAGTCAGGCTTGTCCTTCACTTTCCCACCTGATCCAAAGTCCAATCTACATTGGCAACTACCAAAATCCAACCTGCATTTCCAATTGCCTGCCTACAATCATATGCATCATACGTATCACATTCGACATCATAAGCATCTTGTATCATATGCATACCCACAATCATATCATACCCCCCAGCTCTTGCATCTCCGCGTGTTAGCATTTGCATTTGCATTTCCACTTTTTATGGAACATCATTATCATCAAGCATTAGCATATGCGAGCTCAGGTCCAGGATCAAGTTCGAAGATTTTCAAGACCATAATCAGCCTAATCAGGGGCATCTTCCGCAAGACAGTGGGTGTTCCCCACGAAGTTATGAAACCTTCGTTGGGCAAACTCAAGAGCTTTAAAGCAAAATTCAGCCCGGTCAGGGGCACCTTTTCAAGACCATGGATATTTCCCATGACATATTCTACGCTCGTGGCTCATCAAATCTCAAAATTAACATTTAGCCCAGTCAGGGGCATCTTCAGTAAGGCCATGGGTGTTCCCCAGTGAGCTTTCTCCAGCAGACTTGAACGATAAGTGGCAATCTCTTTAGAGAAGCTTATCATTCTTCAGTGATAAGTGGCAATCTCTTGGGAGAAGCTTATCCATCTTCAGCGATAAGTGGCAATCTCTTCAGAGAAGCTTATCTTTCTTCGGTGATAAGTGGCAATCTCTTGGGAGAAGCTTATCCATCTTCAGCGATAAGTGGCAATCTCGTCAGAGAATCTTATCTTTCTTCGGTGATAAGTGGCAATCTCTTTAGAGTAGCTTATCTTTCTTTAGTGATAAGTTGCAATCTCTTGGGAGAAGCTTATCCGTCTTCAGCGATAAGTGGTAGTCTCTTCAGAGAAGCTTATCCCCCTACATCCTAAGGGGTGTCGGGTTTGTTTGTGTCTCACTCCATCATTATTTTAGTGATGGGTCCGTCATTCTTTTTTGGTGTCAAATTTTCTCTGTTAACATCCTTTTGGTGTTAACAACTTTTGCAAGATATCCAGTATCAAGTTCCCAAGCATTTCTTTCTCTTTTGGACAAATTCAGGGTCTTCTTTGTATCTGATTTATTTCTACCTCGGGAGGTTGAACGCTGCAGCAGTTCATTTCCTTCGGTCCAAGTCATTTAGATAGGGGCATCTGTCATACCCTAAATTTGTCCTACCCGTGTAAATTTTATCTGTACATTCATTTCAGAAAAGTTCAAAAATATGAAGTTGTTTTCACTTGAGGATGTCAGGTCAGACGTGTGGATAATGTTGATTGAGGAATGGTGCAAATCACCTGGTTGAAGCTAATTTTTGCAGAGTTTTAACACAGTGCATATTTGAAGGCATTATTTTTGGTATCAAGGCATTATCCCTCGATTTCAAGGCAATGAGTTTTTGTGTCATGGCAATGCGATTTCGCTCCCAATTTAATATCAAGTTTGAAGATGGATTTATTATTTTGATTCTTTCAATTTCATTCAAGGCCAATTTGGAGTTATGACTTTTTTCCGGGCTCATTCAAGTGTCTTTCTTTTTCAAGTGAGAAGTCAAGTGAAATGGACTTTGGTTTTTGAATTCATATGGGAATTTCATCATAAAGTTAATCGTGAATTCAGGGATGTTGTTCCAATCAAATTACAAGTGAAAATTCATCCAAAAGCCATTCCGCAAACAAAATCACAATTAGAGACCCATTTATATTTTCAAGAAATTTATACAAAAAAATTGTTCTCAACAAAATATGATCCACAAGCCATATTCGCAGCACATATTTAATTGGTGTTAATTGCAAAGCCCATCCCATGTTAAGCTCATATTGCATACATAGTTTTTTTTCTAACTCCATCATGAAGAAGATTGGTACAGTAAAAGGGTAATGACAAGGAGTCATAAAAGACCCACTCCAAAACAAACGCAGCGCGCCATGAAATGCAAAAACCAAAAGTTGTTTTGTCTCATTTCTTTTACATGACAGCTACATCAATCTCATAAGGCTGCAACTAGAAATATTAATGCAAGAAACCATAAATTCCACACAAGCTAAGCCATACAACCGACCTACAAAAGTCCTTTGCCTTCACGTGAGTTTCACGGAATGACGCGTTCCCCAATTCACAGCAAACGCAACCCGTACATCAGCCTTCACATCGTACAACACCAATAGGACTTGACAAACCGACAATACCACCTTGTCGCACATAGTGTACGATCCCGCAAAGTTGTGCGTACGACGTCAAAATGCAACAAGCCACTACCAATTTCACGGGTTGTACCTGCACACAACAAGACCAAACGAACAACACCAAAATCCAATGATATATATCTCAAGCTTCTCGTCAAGCTTTACTGTTTCCTTGTTCGGAGGGCTCTCGGTAATTTCAATGCGGTTATCCTTAAACGTCTTTTCATGAGCAGAGTCAACAGGCCACCACTATCTCTCTCTAGGTTGATTCGCTTCATGAAGGGAAATAAGGGTAAGATTGCTGTAGTTGTTGGAGCTGTGACCGATGATATTCGTGTTTATGACGTGCCTGCAATGAAGGTAACTGCTTTAAGGTTCACAGAAACTACCAGAGCTAGAATTGTGAAGGCTGGTGGGGAGTGCCTTACTTTTGATCAGCTGGCTATTGAAGCTCCTCTAGGCCAGGACACGATTCTTCTTAGAGGTCCCATAAATTCCCGTGAGGCTGTCAAGCACTATGAAGAGCCTCAAAACAGTCGTAGACCATCACAACCATGCGCGGAAATTTCACCCAAAGCCAACAACCATTACGGAGCAACTTCGCATCCCACACGTTCAACAAAAAAGGGTAAAACGCAGCAGCTATCTCGTGCCAAACTTGCACCAACAGACCCCATAAGCTGCACCAAAGTGAGGGAAGGCACACTTGCTCCATAGAAATGCAACAACATTGCAAGAGCACAAAAGACTCAAATTATAGTGGACCTGTAAAGAAAACCGTTCATCATGTACCATAACCTGTGCTTGCGTAAAAAGAAGAAGAAAAAATAACAACAGTTGAAGCCATAGTACACTAGCTGCTAAGAGAGAAAAATTATTAAAAAAAAAAGAGGCAAGTTGCCAAACGATGGCCAAAACACAGTCACCATAAACAACAAAGAAAAAACAACCAAAGCATACCTTTTTTTCGTTTTGATATTGCCTCCACTGTTATAGCTTTCTCCAATCTTTCAAACCACTAAAACCTGTCACAAATAAACCGCAGCGATAACGTATGGCAAACCACTTCATTTTTCTTGTTGTCGCCGAACTTTCGCCGCCACAGAACCAGATGATTAGAGATTCGCTAAATCCTAACAATAAATGTTCTGCAAATCCAGATCCGACAGGGTCGCCATTGAATAAAATCATGGTGAGTTGACAGGTTGTGTGTAACCTAACAACTGTCATTAATAACAGAAGCAAGAAGGAGATGCAAAAACGGTTTGAGAGTAACTGAAGAGCTTCAAATAACCATAGGTCTTACCCACGACGATATTCATAGAAGGCAGCATGGAATCAAGAATCTTACAACTCTGGATTTACTCTTTCCACCAGCTCCAGTTAATAACTCCAACAATCAACAACAGAAGAGCACAATCTCAATCCTTGACTGTTTGAATAATTGAGCTCATACAAGTTTTTAACTCCCACAAACGGATGTTACCGAATCACAAACAAATCTGGTTCCTCTCAAAAAATAGACCCGGAATCTTCAGTGTCAAATCTCCCCCTGTCGAAAAATGCACCCTCATTTCTTGATCTATTGATTATGAAGATGTTTGGTTCAACTTCTAAAGTAAATGTTCATGGATGGACTATTAACACTAAATACTATATTGCTGATGTTTTTGTTTGGATGGCTCAATCTTTGTGACGAGTTTTCTGTCGAGAATGCTCCTGGATTTGATCAAGTGATTGCTTTGGTGTTGGTCTTTGACATGAGTAATTTAACTTCACTAACTGCACTTCAAGAAGACGGTTCTTGAAACTCAGAAAATTTCCTGCAGAAGAATGCTCTGAGTATAGAATATTTAAATATGAAGGATCTAGTTTGTTGGAGGATGAAGAACTGTCCTGGGACATCAAAATGGTTTAATGAGTCTAATTTTGTGCTCACTGAGGCTTGCGCTCCCAATACTGATCTTGTCAAATGCCTGCCCCCAAACCGTACAACACACAACCCCACTCATAAAACCAGCGATAATACTATAACCCACAGACCACATGCACGAAAACCTCGTCATCCACTACCAATGCAGGTCATAAATCCGCAGCCTGCAGTAAAGTTACTTTGAGGCTAATTCATTCGAGATAATTTGGAACAACTTTGCAAAATAGAGGTTGTGCTTTTTCAACTTGTACGACTTTGCTACGCAACTTCACTGCAAGCCACCTCCGTTCTTATTTTTTTCTCTCAATAAAACCATACAGCCAGCATATGCAAGGAATTCGTACGAATTCCATTCCACCACGCTTGAGGCCACCTACAATATTGCACAACAGAAGGAAGAAAAAACACTACCTGCAATAAGACTAATATGAGATTCTCTTCCTTACAAGCAGAAAATAGCAGGGATAAATATTTTTTTTAAAAGAAAAAAAGGGGACAAGGAGTACAACAGAAGATTACACGTTTTTGGCAAAACACGTTCTCAACAGGGAAAGGCAAATGCAGACTTAGCACAAAAAAATTTTCAGCAAAAGTCCAAATTTGCAAACCCTAATCAGGGAGATATAAAAAGGGGTTTTTGATTCATCAAAGAGGAGGCTGGAAAAAAAAACCCTAGCGGCCCTCTCTCACAACTCCACCTTCATCATTCTGAACAACTCACCATTTCAAAAACTTCAAAAACACTTCCCTCCTTCGAACCACCGCAACAAACCTCATTCTTCTTAACCTCCAAATCACCATTAACGCACCACAAATAGTCCTCTTCTTCTCACCAACAAACCCCAATCTTTTCACCTCCATCTCCACTGTCCATCCGAATCCAACCCCCACACCTCCATAAACCCATTTCCACCAAGACCCAGATTAATCTCTCAGCAAAACCTATCCCAAACAGAATGAACATGATGAATCAAAAAAAGTTTGAGATGAGTTAGAAAGATTAAAACCCAAGTCGAACATACCCATCTCCAATCGAAAAGAGACGAAACAGACCACGAACCTGAGAGAGACGAACGTAAAGAACGAGTTTGGGATCGATTTTTTTTTCCACACAAAATAAGGTAGATTCTCGTGGATGTCGTTTTTGTTTTGTGAGCTTGTTTGTTTCTTTTGGAAAGTATTGAACCACCCTGTTTGTAACCTGAAGAGCTTTCTAACATAACCCTTTTTTTATTTATTTTATTTTATTTTATTTATTTTATTTTTTTGTTTTACTATGTTGTGTTGATATTGGTTTGGGCTTCATAGCCAGTGTCTATTGTAGACACTCCCTAACTCAACTTTTACACCTCTGTTTTGTTCTTTTTTAAAAAAAAAATAAAATGTAAATTATTTTATGTTAATACTTCTATACATCAGTTATTGTGAATTTTTTTTATTTATATTTTATACATTTTCTTTTAGAATTTTATATATAGCATATTGTTAAGATATATACTTTATTTTCTAGTTTATGAATATATAAGTTTATATAGTATTTTCTTTTTCTAGAGATATATTTCATCTCTCTTTTTTATTGGGCGTTTTGTCCCACTTTATTTGTTTTGGGTCGATGACGACATTTCCATCGTTTGGCCGTCAAATTATTGAGAAACAAAGGATCCGAGACCACCTCTTTTTTATCCACATTATGTCCTGATTCGATTCAAAATACCATCAAACCATCTCGGAAATAAATTACCTTTGTATTGAATTAAAAAGAGAGGATTGGGTGTAGACCTCTTCCTCTCCGAGTGTCGAGATGCTCACTGTAGTGTGGGCGGTTTAGACACTCGTCTTTCAATGCGAAGACACTTTCTTTTTTTTAAACCTTTCCTCCTAAAAAACCTCGGCCCCGCGCCGAGTGCATTTTCAAAATCCCTTTCAATAAGAATCATCTTCTCTTTGTATTGGACTAAAGAGAAAGGATTAAGTATAGACTTCTTCCTTTCCGAGTGTCGAGATGCTCACTGTAGTGTGGGTGGTTTAGACACTCATCTTTCAATACGAAGATGCAACTCCTTTCCGAAACCTTTCTCACCTAAAACCTCGGTCCCATACCGAATTCTTTTTTCAAACTCTTTCCTTAACAAAAACTTGAATGGTCGTGGAGTGGTTAGGCGTAGGCCTTCTCCTATCCCGAGTGCTGACGTTTACCGCAGGGTTCTCTGTCGCAAAGTACTTACCATTCAAAACTAAAAACATCTTTAATAAGAGAACAAAGTTATCTTTGCATTGAATTAAAGAGAGAGGATTAAGTGTAGTCTTCTTCCTCTCCGAGTGTTGGGATGCTCACTGTAGTGGGGGTGATCTTGATACTCGTCTTTCAATACGAGGACGCTACGTTCGCCACACCATTTTCATAACAAAAACCTTGAGATAAATAATTGGGTACTACTCGTAGGGGTTCCTATCTAAGGACTTATCTCACCCTTAAAAAACAATTCAACCAATCAAACGTGACATCTTGCCTCGCCTGACAAAAACCTAATATCTTTCAAAAAGGATATGTTACGTCCGTTCTACCGCAAATAGGTAACGCATAAGTCTCCTCACATGCGAGCAGCAAAAACACCTAAACTGCTAGAATACGCACGATAGCATCATCCATAAAAACATTAACAAACTGTAGGCCGAACTACGGCTGCTCTGATTCTTTACTTCTTTTAAGTAAAGATACATAGGCACAAGGGCCACAATCCTTGCCGAGCACATTCCCCCTATATCCGTAGCCCCGAACTACGTCGACTCTGACTTTCTCATGCCTGTTGAGAATACGTAGGCCTAGGACTGCGAATTCTTATCGAGTCTGTTCTTTCTCTTTTCTTCCTCGTTCTCTCTTTCCTCCTAACCTCTCATCTTCCTATTTTTATCCATTTCTCTTCCCCTTTGGAACACTCTTTTATAGCATAATTTTTAAGCAAATAAATTCACACATGCGATAAACAAATGGTTCCCATCGAGTACGATGGATGCGAGGGGTGCTAATACCTTCCCCTCGCATAACCGGCTTCCGAACCCGTTCTTGGTTACGAGACCATCTTATCCATTTCTTTCTTAAGGTTTTCTCGATATTTTCCATTCCCCTCATGGGATAAATAAAGTTCGGTGGCGACTCTTCTGTCTATCTTTTTCGCCTCCCCGTCGTTGCACGATGCATTTTTCGAGTAGCGACAACTTTCTACTCATGAAAAGAACTAATTTAACGGGAACTGTCGCTTTCGCATATTCAGAACCGAGTTTATCCCTAATCGACCCCTCTTATTGTCACTTATAAAAAGGTGCGCATTGCGTTAGGATTAATAAACCTATTTTTAAGAAATATAGTTTCTTGACTTAGTTGAAAAGTATTTTAACCTAGAATTTCTAACAAAAAGAGGTTCTTATGAACCAGACTTTAAATCCATAAACGCGTCCGAAAACAGTTTCAAAATCGGTTTTCTTAAACATTAAAGATTCCTAATTAACTGAGCCAAGCACTTTCGCTTCCTTGGAACAATCAAGACTAACCAAATTTATCTAAAGGTTGGACGGCTTTCGATCTTACCCAACAGATTTTAAGTACATAAAATAAGTGTTAAAAGCTAAAATAATCCCTAAGTAATTCTACCGAAAATCGTGTGGAATACTAATTATAACTATAATCCTCGCATCCTAGCCCTTAAGATTTAGCTGGACATGGTAAACATATGCGAGTAAATAAAGTGCGGGTAAGTAAATAAATAAAGTGTGGTGCGAGAAATAAACGGTGTGAGAAATAAACAGTGCGAGTAAATAAATAAAAGGCAATAAATAGACAGAAACCTGCTCTAAATGAAAGGCTTTAAAATCTTGAACAACTGAAAGTAAAAAGACTGAATTAAAATGGCGGCACGTTTAACTTCTACCTAAGTACTCCAAACTCGATTACACGGTGTGATAACCCCTCGATGTGAGAAGCTTATCACTTTACAATAGGTGAAATTTATGGCTTGAGTTCTGTTCTCTAAGCTTGGATGATTTGAAATGAATCAGAACTCTTTTATTTATAGAGGTAGGAAAGTACAAGTAAAGACATGAATGCCCCCAACTCCTTTTGGGAGGGAAATGGCCGTGTGAAGGTGGCGCCCACCACATGAACTAGGGTGGAAAGGAGTGGGAGACATGGTAGTTGTCAGCAGTTGGCTTCTATCCAATGTGTGGCATCCCCTATGGCGCCCGCCACGGTGGAAGCCATGTGTACAATTCCTCAGAAAGTAGGGTTTTTAGCTCGTTTTTCTTCATTTCTTCTCGAGTAGCTTTGAAAATAAGAAAACCTAAAAAAGTAACATAACAAAGGCATAATACAAGAAAACGAAAATAAAATACTAAATAACATGTGCGAAATCGAGTCAAATAAACGGTATAATTTAAGCCCATCACTCCTCAAATTCAAGTGAAAATGAAAGTTGTTACTTGTGATCTTAGCTTTCCAAAAAGTCCTAGAAGTCCTCATTCTCATGTATGGAGCTCAAGTTATGGTCTTCACAAGGCAAGGGTATTTTGGGAAGGTTCATTATAGGTCATTTTCTTCAATGGTCAATTCCATGAACTTTGAGACCTCAAATGCAATTTTGTGCCACATGAATGTTGTGTCACATTGGTTCAACTTCATCATGAGCTTGATTTCCATGAAGTTTGATGGATTATGTGATAATAGTGACCATTTTAAGCTTGAAAAAGTGACTTTTGAACATGGATTGGTTTTCTTCATTTACAAGTCACCAAATGACTTTGTATTGAACTTTATGGTACCACATTGTCATCATCATTTGGTCTTGCAAATAGTTACTACTTTTGGACCAACAAAGATGCACATTCCATGCCATATTTTCAAAATTCATCTTAAAAAGTCATGACTTGAAACTTGGTACAAACATTTCCTACATGACTAAAACCATATCATTCATTCATACACCCCTCAAATGACCATTTGCTGACCACAAAAGGAGGAGGTGAGGACAAAGCTCGTGTATGTGCATAAGTTGGAGTTTTTTGGCCATTTTTGAAAATCACTCAAATGAGGTAACATGGGCCTGCATGTAATGTTCAAATCCACCATATATATACTGAAATAGAAACCCTAATGATTAGAATGGTTGTTGCTGCGTGAGAAAGAGGGAACCACACCAAAATTCTCCAAAAATTCCTCTCTTCGAATTGCTAGAACACAGATTGGTTCTTAATAATTACTCTTTGTTTTGATGATAACTGTTAGGAAATTTATATTTAAGAATTATATACTCTAAAATTTGTTTGAGAGTTTTACTGCAGATTGAAATTATATTAACTCTCTAGAAGCAAATCTGCCTTGAATATAAGAAGTTATTCTGACTCTGAAGCGCCAGATGCACCTTACAGAAGAATCTGTTGGCTCCTCACAGAAGATCCTGAGCGTAGTCTCCAGAAGGATCTGAAGAAAGAAGCTCCAGAACATTCTGAGTCAGAAGCATCTGAAGATAGTCAGAAGCATCTGAAGCTGAAGCATCAGAAGTATAGAAGAATATTGATTGAAGAGTTTTTCAAAGCATTAGTCCACAGAAGTTTCTGAAAGTACCTACGCTGCCAAGTACTGAAGTTCTGTGTCAAAATGCTCTGATGATCAACACGCTAGAAGCACACACGCTGCAGAAGACTCTGATACAGCTAGTTCTGAATCTCATTAGAAGATTCTGATCCATTCAGACTCTGAAGAACTTGCTGAAACTGAAGAAGTATTTCAAGAATATATCCGTTGGAACTATTCAACGTCTCTTTCCTTATTTGTGCTAGACACACTTACACAGACAAAAAGGATTTTTCTGTGCCATCTATTTCAAGGAAAGGTCAGTTGATGTGAAGACAAAAAGGCTCAGACCTTTTGGGACTCTCTTTTCAACGTTCAGCTTGCATGGTTCAGCTGCCTATAAAAGGAGATCTTCACTTCATTCTTCAGGTACACACTTGCTGAAAAGAAATCATAATATTCTAAAAGCTCTCATTCTTATTCTTCATAGAATCTCATTGTACTTAAACTTAAGAGAAAAATCACTGTTGTGATAAAAGCTTTATAGAAGCATTAAAAACTCTTGTATTTAATTTACATTGATTGTAAAGGATATTCCTTAAGAGGATTTAGTTAGAATCAGTAGCTCTTGAGAAGACTAAGAACTGTTGTTCTTAGGTGATACTATTGTAATCAGTTTGATTTAATAGTGGATTAAGTCCTTGTTGAGAAAGGCAAATCACTCTGGAAGGGTGGACTGGAGTAGTTGTTAAACGAACCAGGATAAAAATAATTGTGTGATTATTTTCAAGTCTTAATTTTCCATACTTATTCAATCCTCCCCCTTCTAAGTATTATCTCACCTTCAGTTGGCATCAAAGCTCCGGTTCTGAGTGTGCTATCACTTAATAGTGTCAGTAAAGATCCAGAGAGATATACTTTGATAAATATATTTATTTGTTATCATGGCTGATAATTCAATGTCAAATATTAACAATAAATATGAAGAGAGGGATAGGATCAGCACCAAACCTCCAATGTTTGATGGAGAAAAATTTGATTACTGGAAAGACAGAATTGAGAGTTTTTTCCTAGGATATGATGCTGATCTATGGGATCTTGTCATAGATGGATATGTACATCCCACAGATGGAGATGGCAAAAAGATTGACAGAAAATCTATGACAGATTCTCAGAAGAAAGACTTCAGAAATCACCATAAAGCCAGAACCATATTACTGAATGCTATTTCACATATAGAGTATGAGAAAATCACAAACAGGGAGACAACTTTTGATATGTTTGAATCCCTTAAAATGACTCATGAGGGAAATTCTCAAGTTAAGGAGACAAAAGCTCTGGCTCTGATCCAGAAGTATGAGGCTTTCAAAATGGAAGACTCTGAATCTGTTGAAGCCATGTTCTCCAGATTCCAGATACTCACTGCTGGGCTGAAAGTTTTGGACAAGGGATATTCCACGTCAGATCATGTAAAGAAAATCATCAGAAGTCTGCCCATCAGATGGAGACCAATGGTGACTGCCCTGAAGATGGCCAAAGATCTGAACAAGATCTCTCTAGAAGAACTCATCAGCTCACTGAGGAGCCATGAGATTGAGCTTGAGGAAGATGAACCTCAGAAGAAAGATAAAGGTAAATATGTAGCATTAAAATCTAACAAAACTGCTAAAGCTTTGCAGGTCATTCAAGAAAGCTCTGAAGAGTCTTCTTCTGAAGAAGAAGATGAGTTATCCATGCTGTCCAGAAGGATTAACAAACTCTGGAAGCACAAGGGAAAGAAGTTCAACAACTTCAGAAGATCTGACAACAGAAAGAAATCTTCTAGTCACAGAAGATCTGCCAAGAAAGAAGTGGTGTGCTATGAGTGCAAAGAACCTGGGCACTACAAAAATGACTGCCCCAAACTTCTGAAAGAAAAACCTAAGAAGAAGTTCAACAAAAAGAAGAAGGTTCTGATGGCAACATGGGATGACTCAGATGAGTGTGAATCATCTTCTGAATCAGAAGAAGAATGTGCAAATGTTGCACTGATGGCCAGGACAGAGGATCAAGAGGAAGGTACCTCAGGATATGAATCAGAATTTGAATCTGATGATGATGCAGAAGAGGTAATGGCTAAACTTACCAAAGAAGAACTCATTAAAGTTTTAACAGAAGTTCTTAAAAGTTATAACAACATCAAACTCAAATACAAGAAGCTGAAAAGCAATCTTGAATCTGAGATTGATCTTCTGAAAACAGAACTTGTTGAGCAGAAAGAAATAAATTTAAAAATCAAAAATGACTTTGATAGAACTCAACAAGAATCTGAATCTGAGACTAAGTCATGTGAAAATATTTTAGAAAAATATGACTCTAGTTTTCAGAAATTTCTCACTAAGAGCATAGACAGAAGCAAGATGGCTTCCATGATCTATGGTGTTAGTGGAAACAACAGAAGAGGCATTGGATATGAGTCTTCATCTGGAAGCAATCCAAAACCTGTTGACAAACTTTTCATCAGGAAGACACCTCTGTATTCTCAATTCAAATTTGGTCACTTGAATGACATCAAACACACAAGCTCTGAGAAGAGTACTTATGTGTTTAAACCTAAGGCAAGTCAGAATAAACATTATGTTGCAAAACAGAAGTTTAGACAAACCTACAAACCAACTAACCCCAAAGGACCCAAGAAGATCTGGGTACCTAAAAACAAAATAATTCTTGTTGCAGATGTTCTTAGCAGCAAGGTCAGGACACCAATCATGGTACCTGGACTCTGGATGCTCACGACACATGACAGGAGAAAAGTCTATGTTCCAAAGCCTGGAACTTAGATCTGGAGGGGATGTGAAGTTTTGAGGGAACCAGAAGGGCAAGATCATTGGATCTGGAACAATTGGAAATGGTAAACTTCCCTCCATTACTAATGTTTTACTTGTTGAAGGGTTAAAACATAACTTATTGTCCATAAGTCAATTAAGTGACAATGGTTATGATATAACTTTTAATCAAAAATGTTGTAAAGCTATTAGTCAGAAGGATGGCTCTATCCTATTTAGTGGTAAGAGGAAAAACAACATTTATAAAATAAATCTTTCAGAACTTAAAGTTCAAAATGTTAAATGCCTCTTGTCTGTGAATGAAGAGCAATGGGTCTGGCACAGAAGATTGGGCCATATTAATATGAGACGTATATCTCAGATTAATAAACTTAATCTTGTTAGAGGACTCCCTAATCTGAAGTTCACTTCAGATGCTCTTTGTGAAGCATGCCAGAAAGGGAAGTTTTCAAAAACATCTTTCAAATCAAAAAATGTTTTTTCTACCTCTAAACCATTAGAACTACTTCATATTGATCTGTTTGGACCAGTGAAAACTGCATCCATCAAAGGCAAGAAGTATGGATTGGTCATTGTTGATGACTTTAGCAGATGGACATGGGTAAAGTTCTTAAAACACAAGGATGAGTCACATTCTGTGTTCTTTGACTTCTGCAAGCAAGTCCAGAATGAAAAGAATTTCAAAATTATAAAAGTCAGAAGTGATCATGGTGGTGAATTTGAAAATAAATATTTTGAAAAATATTTTTCTGAAAATGGCATTGCTCATGATTTTTCCTGTCCTAGAACTCCACAACAAAATGGGGTTGTAGAGAGGAAAAATAGAACTTTGCAAGAAATGGCCAGAACCATGATCAATGAAACAAATCTGGCAAAACATTTTTGGGCAGAAGCAATCAATACAGCATGCTACATTTAGAACAGAGTATCTGTTAGACCTCTTCTGAAGAAGACTCCTTATGAATTGTGGAAGAACAAAAAGCCCAACATTTCTTATTTTCATCCTTTTGGATGTATCTGTTATATGTTAAACACTAAGGAAAATCTGGGCAAGTTTGATTCAAAAGCACAGAAGTATTTCATGCTTGGATATTCTGAACACTCTAAAGGCTATAGAGTATACAACACTGAGACACAGATTGTGGAAGAATCCATTCATGTCAGATTTGATGATAAGCTTGGCTCTGAAAAGCCAAAGCAGGTTGATAACTCTGCAGATAGGGAAGTAGTCTTTATTGACTTTGAAGTTCCAGAAGCAGACAAACTTAAAGTGAAGGAACCAGAAGCAACTCCAGATGCTACTCCATTAACTTCTAAGATGAATAATCTAAATATTTCTGAAGAGTCAACTATCAGAGGATCATCATCCAGAATTAAAGCTTCTCATCCAGAGGATGTCATTATTGGAAAGAAGGATGATCCCATCAGAACAAGATCCTTTCTAAGATCATCTGAGGCATCACTCTTTGGACTAGTGTCAGAAATTGAACCATCTTCTGTAGAAGAAGCTCTGCAAGATAATGATTGGATTATTGCCATGCAAGAAGAGCTTAACCAATTCAGCAGAAATGATGTATCGGATCTAGTTCAAAGACCTCAAGGATTTAATATTATTGGTACAAAATGGGTCTTCAGAAATAAACTAAATGAGAAAGGAGAAGTTGAGAGGAATAAGGCAAGGCTGGTTGCTCAAGGGTACAGTCAGCAAGAAGGTATTGATTACACTGAGACATATGCTCCAGTGGCAAGGTTAGAATCTATAAGCCTTATTATTTCCTTTGCTGCACAGAATAACATCACTCTGTATCAGATGGATGTTAAAAGTGCCTTTCTTAATGGTATTATAGAAGAAAAGTTTATGTCCACCAACCTCCTGGTTTCGAAAATGAAAAATTTCCAGATCATGTTTTCAAATTAAAGAAATCTCTATATGGATTAAAACAAGCTCCCAGAGCTTGGTATGAGAGATTGAGTAATTTTCTTCTGGAGAAGAATTTTATCAGAGGCAGAGTGGATACAACTCTATTTTGTAAAACTATAAAGAAAGATCTTCTAATTTGCCAAATTTATGTAGATGATATTATTTTTGGATCAACAAATATTATGCTTGGAAAGGAATTTGCTACATGTATGCAGGCAGAATTTGAAATGAGCATGATGGGAGAACTCAGATTCTTTTTAGGAATCCAAGTTAATCAAACTCCAGAATGCACCTACATACATCAGACAAAGTATGTTAAAGAACTTCTGAAGAAATTCAACATGTCTGACAGCAAGGTGGCAAAGACTCCAATGCATCCTACTAGCTCACTTGGGAAAGAAGAGGTAAGTAAGAAAGTAGACCAGAAGCTCTACAGAGGTATGATTGGCTCTCTTCTCTATCTTACTGCTTCTAGACCTGATATATTATTCAGTGTTTGTCTGTGTGCTAGATTCCAATCAGATCCTAGAGAATCACACTTGATAGCTGTCAAGAGGATTCTAGGGTATCTGAAAGGTACGTCTAATGTGGGTTTGTGTTACAGAAAATCTGATGATTTCAAATTAGTTGGATTCTGTGATGCTGACTATGCTGGAGACAGAGTGGAAAGAAAAAGTACTTCTGGAAGTTGTCAATTTCTAGGAAGAAATCTAATCTCCTGGTACAGCAAGAAGCAACCCACAATTGCACTTTCAACCACAGAGGCTGAATACATTGCTGCTGCTGGATGTAGCACGCAGATGCTCTGGATGAAAAGTCAACTAGAAGATTATCAAATTTTTGAGAGTAGCATTTCTATCTTTTGTGATAATACTTCTGCTATATGTTTGTCCAAGAATCCCATTTTACATTCTAAGGCAAAACATATAGAAATTAAGCATCATTTCATTAGAGACTATGTTCAGAAGGGAATCATAAATTTAGCCTTTGTTGATACAGATCATCAATGGGCAGATATTTTTACAAAATCCCTTGTTGAAGATAGATTCAATTTTATTCTGAAAAATATTGGTATGGATTTTTGTCCAGAATGATATTTATCAGAAGCAAATTGTTCCAGATGCAAAAATGCTTAATTCATCTGAAGTATTTCTTCTGTTCATTTATTCTCTTCTGATTAATATTTCTGATGTGAAAATCTGAACTAATCATCTTTAGAAGATCTGAACGTTGGCTAACGTTTCATTTCTTGAGAGAATTCAGAACAGCATGCAAGCAAACACGTGTCACACAAAATCTGAAGAGGTGGCGTGTTCACAACTGAAAAGACGTTTGAGGTGAAATTTGAATAGTAAATATCTTGGTTTTCCCCCCAAAATTTTCAGAAGCATTTATTATTTGAAATGATTTTATTCTCTTCATTTAATGCCTGCTCAAACGTGCGTTCTTTCTGTCTTTTGGTGTGCCTATGTGATTAGTATAAATACTTGTTGTGTATTCACTTTCACACTTTTCACTCTTAGAATTTACATGCGTTTTCATCTATTGTTCTCTCTGCATAAAAACTCAAAACCTAAGTGTGTTAAAAAGCATTCTTCAATGGCGTCTTCTTCATCAACAACTGCATAGTTTCAATCCACAATGGCTGCTGTGACTTCAGATAACCTAGGTGTTGTTCCATATACTCCTCCAAAGAGAACTCTCCTCACACCTGTTGATAAATTAGAAGTGTTGTGTGAATCCATGGTTGAATTTGATTCTCTGGATGACAATGGGTTTGATTTTCGCTCCATTGTTAGAGCTCAAGGTTGGGTGAAATACTTTGATAGACTGTTTGGACCAGTTTACCCTCTGCTTGTTAAGGAATTCTGGATTCATGCATCTGTGTATCCCAAGTTTATTTTATCATCTGTGCTGGGAAAGGAGATTATCATCACAGAGGATCTGATTAGAAGACTGATTGGTTATGAAGAAACAGATGGTGTTTCCCACCTGCCAGCTGGGCGTGTGGATATGGATGAAGTTTATGAGGAAGTTATGACTGCTGGACAAGCCTCTAACAGATTCAAAGATCTGAAGCCTGATTACAAGATCTGGGCCAAGATCTTCATGGGATGCATACATCACAGAAAGTCAACAAATTCCCCAGATTATGTCAACAATGAACAGATCTATTTTATGTACTGCCTTAGTCAGAGCAACAAGGTAGATCTGCCTTACATTTTGTTCATGCATCTGTGGAATCACATCAATGCATCTAGAGAATCTGTAAAAGAAAAAGGTCAGAAGATCAGGACTTGGATACCTTTTGGAAGGTTGCTCTCAGATCTTCTCACTGAAAATGGTTTAGTGGCTGCTCTGTATGATGCTGGTGTTACAGAAGAATTAGAGTTCATTATGGGAAAGCCTCTGAACGCTAAAAGCCTTCTGAGACTCAAGATTGTAGATGAACTTACTACTGCTCCAAAGAGGTTAAATATGTCTGATTTGAATAAGAGGGTTCCAGTATCTGAATTTCCTCTATTCTTTGCTGAAGAACCTAGACATATTGTTCTGATGTATATAGAGGAATGCAAAAAGGAAGGAGTGCCTGTTCCAGCAAATGTGTTTCAACTTGTCAAGCAACCACTGCCAGATGCAGGAGAAGAAGAAGAAGAAGAAGAAGTTCCACTTCAGAGGAGAAGGTCTCAGCCTGCAGCAGAATCTGAACCAGTCCAGAAGAAGGCTAAGATTGCTGAGAAACCCAAGGATCTTTTAAAGAGAAAGGATTCTGGAGAAGCTGCCTCTGCATCTGCTAAGAGGATTAAACTCAAGGTACAAAGACTTCTGTTATTTCTAAAAATGTTGTTATTAATGATTCCTCTATTAAGTCTGTTCCCAAACCACCTGTCACTCAAACAACATCTGTTGCTGCCCCTAGTTCTGTCTCACCTCAGAAACAAACAACTGCTTCTGTATCAAAACCACCTCAACCCAAAATACACATCAAACACTTCACTCCACGACCATCACCATCAGTTCCACAACCATCAGTTCCACAACCAACAGAACCACAACAAACAGAACCACAACCATCAGAACTACAACAAACTTCTGATAATCAAAACTCTGCTCTACCACAAACAGAAAATCAACCAAAAACTTATGATCATCCAGAAAAACAAACCACAGAAGATCAATCAGAAAAAGACTCTGTCATACCACCATCAAACATTCCATCTTCTGAACCGGTTGCACCTGTTTCATCTGAACCACCTTCTCAACAATCTGATATTCCTTCAGAACCATCTCATATCCCTGAGACAGAAGTTCTTGACATCACTCCATTAAAAACAGTGTTTCAAGTTTCTTCTACCTCTTGTACACCTACAACATCCTCCAACTCATCAGAATCAGAAATTCATCCTGATTTTCTAATAAATCCATCTGACAAATACCCTGTGCATGAACCTGAACCTGAATCAACCTTACCTGCTAAAACCACCATTCCAGATCCTATGCCTCCACCTGCAACTTCATCTGAGATGATTGTTCCCACTTCCAATCCATCATCATCTGGAATATCTTGTGCCCAAGTGTCTTCTCTTTATCATAATTTATCTTATGGTTTCAAACTGAAAGATTTTTATGATAGAGTTGAGCCTTCTGATCCTTTGAAACCTCTGAAACTAAAACTCAGACAGGCCCTTCCATCTGTAATCCTTTCATATATTCAATCTATGAACAATGAAGGATCCTTAGCCACCATATCTGCTACATCTGGTAAAGCTGCTGTTTCAGCTCTGCAACCTGCATCTGATAACACTGTTACATCTGATAAACCATCAAACTCTGCTTTCATACCATACTCCAATGCATCATTTGATGTTGTTTACCCACGCACAAGACCTCAACCAAATCTGCTTAATGCGTTAAACAGATCCTTACCTCAAAAACCAGAAATTCCATTCATTCCATATGTTCCCCCTCCTCTGATTTCCATCTCAAAATCACTGATACCACCAACTCCCAAACCTAAACAAATGACTCTGGAAACCTTGCTTAAACCACCACCCAGACTTAATATTGAACATTTATTTCAAACGTTTTTGCAAGAAATACAGATGTCTTTAGGTACTGTTCAGAAGAGATGCTCTGAAACTATGGATGCAAATGAGACTGACATCATCTGGAAAGGTTTTATCAATAGATTCAACACTGTAGCTTCTAATCTGAAGAACATCTGTTCTGATGATGCCAAGCTCAGAGCTGAAAGAACCCAATTCTGGATTGTCAACAAGACTGAACCTCTGCTTTGTTTGGATGCTCCTCCTCCACCAGAACCAACTGCCAATGCATTGACTATGACTCTGGTAGAACCCTCTTCAGGATCTCTAGAACCTATGGTAATTGACTCTGTTCAGGCTGCAGAAGCTCCATCTTCTTCATCAGAGATAAAGACAGAAAATCCAGATCTTGGAGACAAGATTGTTGCTCTGGAAGCTGGTCAATCTGAAATAAAATCTTGGATGGCGAAGCAAGACAAGAAATCTGAGGACATGTCAGAGTGAATGTCTAAACAAGATGAGAAGAATGAGACAATGACTAAGTGGATGTCAAAGCAAGAGCAATCATCATCTGAGATCACAGACCTATTGAAGATGCTTTTGTCAAAACACTCTTAGATTTTTTTTCTTATGTTTGTGCATCTGTTGTTTTGCATCTGAATGTTCTTGTTATATCTTCTGATATTTTCCAATGTACTTTTGCTCTGTTATGTTAAATGAATCAGTTTGTTATTCTCCATTGAATTATCTATTTTTTTTTGTTCCTTTTATTTGTCTTTATTAAAAGTTGTTACTTTTTGCTTATGACAAAAAGGGGGAGAAAATAAAGATCTGAACTATTTAATATAATTTCACTAGAATGAATCTTCAGACATATCTACTCTTTCTAATATCTAAATTGACCATTTCAGAACATTTGATAAAAACACTCTATAAAAGGATCTCTGAGTCTCTCAGATCATTTTTTTTTATCAAACTCTGAATCTCATATCTGCAAGATATTCTGACCCTTAATTATTACAAAGACAAACAAGATCTGACTCTGAAGATTACTCAAGATAAAAAAGGAAGTTTCTATTCCTTTTTCATATTCAACTCAGGGGGAGATTCATCATCTCAGGGGGAGTTATAATTCCTTATGTTCAATTAAATAAAATTTCTGATACTTTTTGTCATCATCAAAAAGGGGGAGATTGTTAGAAAACAGATTGGTTCTTAATAATTACTCTTTGTTTTGATGATAACTATTAGGAAATTTATATTTAAGAATTATATACTCTAAAATTTGTTTGAGAGTTTTACTGCAGATTGAAATTATATTAACTCTCTAGAAGCAAATCTGCCTTGAATACAAGAAGTTATTCTGACTCTAAAGCGCCAGATGCACCTTACAGAAGAATTTGTTTGCTCCTCACAGAAGATCCTGAGCGTAGTCTCCAGAAGGATCTGAAGAAAGAAGCTCCAGAACATTCTGAGTCAGAAGCATCTGAAGATAGTCAGAAGCATCTGAAGCTGAAGCATCAGAAGTATAGAAGAATATTGATTGAAGAGTTTTTCAAAGCATTAGTCCACAGAAGTTTCTGAAAGTACCTACGCTGCCAAGTACTGAAGTTCTGTGTCAAAATGCTCTGATGATCAACACGCTAGAAGCACACACGCTGCAGAAGACTCTGATACAGCTAGTTCTGAATCTCATTAGAAGATTCTGATCCATTCAGACTCTGAAGAACTTGCTGAAACTGAAGAAGTATTTTCAAGAATATATCCGTTGGAACTATTCAACGCCTCTTTCCTTATTTGTGTTAGACACACTTACACAGACAAAAAGGATTTTTCTGTGCCATCTATTTCAAGGAAATGTCAGTTGATGTGAAGACAAAAAGGCTCAGACCTTTTGGGACTCTCTTTTCAACGTTCAGCTTGCATGGTTCAGCTGCCTATAAAAGGAGATCTTCACTTCATTCTTCAGTTACACACTTGCTAAAAAGAAATCATAATATTCTAAAAGCTCTCATTCTTATTCTTCATAGAATCTCATTGTACTTAAACTTAAGAGAAAAATCACTGTTGTGATAAAAGCTTTATAGAAGCATTAAAAACTCTTGTATTTAATTTACATTGATTGTAAAGGATATTCCTTAAGAGGATTCAGTTAGAATCAGTAGCTCTTGAGAAGACTAAGAACTGTTGTTCTTATGTGATACTATTGTAATCAGTTTGATTTAATAGTGGATTAAGTCCTTGGTGAGAAAGGCAAATCACTCTGGAAGGGTGGACTGGAGTAGTTGTTAAACGAACCAGGATAAAAATAATTGTGTGATTATTTTCAAGTCTTAATTTTCCATACTTATTCAATCCCCCCCCCCCCTTTCTAAGTATTATCTCACCTTCACGAATCTGCCATTTCTTTGAGATTTCCTGTAAACTAGTGCTCAAATAATCTTCATCAAAGCTCAAGGAAGAGTTCTGCATCATTAAACAGAAGCTTGCGCTCTTTTTCAAGAGCCAACGGAGCAGCTCCGTTTGGTAAGTTTTCTCCTCTTAAAACTCTCATGTTAGGCACATTCTTAAGCCCATACTAGGTGCATCTGAAGCCCTACCCTTGGTAGGCCATGTTTAAATCATTTGTTTGTCTGTTTGATGCAATTTCAGTTTACACATTTGAAATTCGTGGCTTGTTTTCACCACAGTTTACGAACGTTTTTGAAAAATAGAGAGCTTTTGATTGGTACCAGATTCTGCAATTTTTATTGAGTTTTGGCACAGCTCCGGTAACCCCTTGGCCTGAGAAGATGACCGGAGCCCTAGCTTCGGCGTCTGGTTATTTTTCTAGCCAGGCTGAGTTGGCAGAGGGTCGACTCTTTAACCTGTTGTGTGTCACGCGTTCGTTGGTTTGACTTGGCTGGTGTGTACGTTTGACTCTGACTGGACTTAATGAAATGATGTGTTTCATTAAGTCTGATGGCTGTTGTAATTTGGGCCTTGCATTCTTTTCGCACCCTCCAATTTTTGGAGCCCAAGCGAGTTTGCATTGGTTGTAGTTCATCTCTGGTATTACTGATACACCCCACCTTGACTATTTATTTATTTTTATTTCATTTTAATTAATTAGAAATAGTTTTGATTACCCTAAAATTCCACAAAAATATTTTTCTAACATTTCAAAATGTTAATTAATTTTCCGTGATTTTTATTTCCATTTTCCATTTATTTTCTTATTTTATTTGGAATTTCCAATGTGATGTGTTTTATGGTTTACCCTAATTTTGATCTTAATTAGTTGAACCTTAATTGCAAATCCCCTATGACCAGTTCTTCTCCATCATTTAGGTGATGGATTGAAGTATCTTTGAGGGTTGATTTGGTTCATTTATGATCAATTTTCATTTAGTTTTGAATTGCTTTTTGTTGAGCCTCGACACATGCTTGATAAGGTGGAGCACCACACATTCTTGGGATTGTTTGATGGTGCCTTGAGTTGAATTTGTCCATGAGATTTTGCTGGCTGTTTCTAGATTGATCAAGCTTGGTTGAGCATTTTATTTGAGGTTTATTGAGATTTCCTACTATTTTTGGTGAATCTTGCAAGTCAAGTTACCTTTAGAGGTGTTTACACATGCTAGTTTGACTTAGTTTCTTTGGATATGATCTCAAGTGATCCAATATGCATCTCTTAAGTCTTGTTACATCATTCTAACATACTTGAGGTATTGTCTTACTTGTTTAAGGTCATCTACATGTGAAGCTTGCATTACAAGTTACCTTTGAATCATGCATTTGCACTTGTCCTAAGTGTTGAAATTGTGTTAGGACTTTGGTTCTTTCACTTGTCATGATTATACATGTGCCTTGCCTCTTATTTTAATTTCGATTTGGGCATATTCTCTTGTTGATTCACCTCTTCCCCATTTTGGTTTTACCTTTGTTCATGACGATTTGGTGTCTTTATGTACACTTTGAGTTTGTCATGAACATTGTTGTTTGTTTTGCATTGCTTGCTTGCATTTGTTTTACTTGTGTTTCAAGAATTGTATGGTTGAGATGTGCTTGTGTTGGTGGATGCCCCATACTTTTTTCCTCCCTCTTTTCTTTGTATGTGCGTCTTAGGATAGCACCCTTTTGTTTGGATGATTGATGGTTGGTGGTTGTAGGAGCTTGCTTCTCCCATTTCATCTCATCTCTTGTTGACATGTTTAAGTCACTTGCTTGTGTTTGAGTGTCTTGTTGTTGAGTCTTTGTTGCATTCTTGCATAATTGTATTTCATATTTGCATCTCTTATTGCATTGACTTGTTTAAGTCACTTTCATCTTTCATTTCTCATTTCATCTGTGATTGAATTGCTATGTGTTTACTTGGTCTTTGGCCATGATCCTTCAGGATTCCTAGTCCCTCTGTTTAAGATGGGAGTAGGAGAGACATTAGGCTTTCAATCCTTTGTATGATAACATTAGGATAGAATCTCCCTTTTCAATCCCAACTTTAGGATCACATTGTATGATAACATTAGGGTTGACTAGTTCCCCTTAGAGTTTGTGTCTTCTCTTCTCACCTCATAACTTTCATAAGACACTTAATAAAGGTTAACACTTTTTGTATGCTTCGAGCCTTAAGTACTTGAGGAATGATGAGTGGGGGGCCTCCTCTCACCTTGTCTAGAGTGTTTAGCGTATGCCCTTTGGGCGATATGCAACGCATTCGCTCTAAAGTTATAGTCTTTAGTGCAACATGAGTTTCAAATCCAATTCAATTCAATTCTTCTTATAAAACACAAAAATAAAATCAAACCTTTTTATCCTTCGGGATTGTTCAAACTCATTTTCAGAAAGAGTGTGTTAAGTCTTTGTTCTATCGCAAACAGGCGTCGTCCATAACTGCTAGAACAATTATTTAACCCTGCTCATTAAAAGACTTGAACCAACCAGTGGTCGTGTTAGCCCGAACTACATTTACTCTGATTTCTCATACCAGATGAGGATACGTAGGCACAAGAAAGCGATGTCTTGGTGAGCAACCTTCCCCCATCACCCGTAGTTTTTCGAACTACGTTGACTCTAAGTTTCCCATTCCACGAGGGAATATGTAGGCATAGGGCGACGATGTCCTATTGAGTCAGTTCTTTCTGTTCCTCCGTTTAACAGTAGCATTAGATAGTTTTCACTCATACATTAGATAACAAGCATGGATCCTGTTGAGTACAACGGACGTGAGGGGTGCTCATGAGGGTGAGATAATACTTAGAAGGGGGGGTTGAATAAGTATGAAAGATTAAAACTTAGAATTAAAACTCAAGTATTTTTATCCTGGTTCGTTGAACTCAACTACTCCAGTCCACCCTTCCTAGAGTGATTTGCCTTTCTCAGTCAAGGACTTAATCCACTATTAAATCAAACAGATTACAATAGTAACACCTAAGAACAACTGTTCTTAGTCTTCTCAAGAGCTACTGATCCCAACTGGATCCTCTTAAGGAAATCTTTTACAATCAATGTAAAACTATTACAAGAGTAAGAATGCTTCTAAAAAGCTATTATCACAATTGTGATATTTCTCTTAAGTTTAAGAACAATGAAATAAATTATTAGAATGAATATGAAAGTATGAGAGCTTGAATATTAATTTCTTTTCAATACAAACGTCAACTGAAGAATTTGGTGGAGTCTTGCTTTTATAGGCAGCTGATCCAAGGTGAGCTGCACGTTGAGAAGAGTGTCCAAAAAGGTCTGAGCCTTTTTGTCTTTACATCAAGTGACCTTTCCTAGAAGAAGAAAGCACAGAAAATCCTTTTTATCTGTGTTCTTGTGTCTAGCATAAATAAGGAAAGAGACGTTTGATTTACTCCAACGGATATAATCTTTGAATATTTCTTCTTCAGTTTTCAGCAAATTCATTAGAGTCTAATTGGTTCAGAGTCTTCTAATGATGATCAGAGTCTTGCTGAATCAGAGTCTTCTGCAGCAGGTGTGCTTTCAGCGTGTTAAATATCAGAGCATATTTGAGACAGAACTTCAGTACTGGCAGCTTTAGTACTTTCAGAATCTTCTGTAGAAACTATGCTTTGAAAGGCTCTTCATACAAAATTCTTCTTTGCTTCAGATGCTTCTGACTTGTTTTAGATTCTTCTGGAGCTTCTGCTTCAGATCCTTCTGGAGCTTCTGCTTCAGAGTCTCCTGGAGGCTATGCTCAGAATCTTCTGTTGGCAGCAATCAGAATCTTCTAATGAGTGCATCTGGCGCTTCAGAGTCTAGCTCATTTCTTGTGTTCAATTTTGATTTGCTTCTAGAGTGTTAATTTCTTTACTATCTGCAGTAAAAACTCTCAAGCAAATTTTAGAGTATATAATTCTTAAATACAAAATTTCATAATAGTTATCATCAAAAGGTAGAGATATTATTAAGAACCAATCTGTGTTCTAACAGCTCATACCTTCCCCTTGCGTAACCGAATCCCGAACCAAAGATTTGGTTGCGATAACCTTGTCTTCTCCCTTTTTCGTAGGTTTTCTTCGATCGTTTCATTTCCCTCTCTTTGGGATAAATAACGAGCGATGGCGACTCTTCTGTCTTTGCCGGCCCTTTTTTGCAGCGATGCGACAGCTGGCGACTCTGCTGGGGACTCTCCCTTCCCCTATGCGAGTCAATCCTAATGCTTGTGTGTTTTTGTTTACGGGTTTTTATTTGTGTGTATATGTGTTGCATTTGTACAATTTTGCATTTGCATTCTATTTTCCGCACATTATTATTATGATATTGATGTGCTGTTGGGTGGGACTGTTCCTTTGAGAGATAATCCAAAACCCAGGCTTGAGTACATACCTAGCATTAGAGTGGAAAGTAGTGAGGACCTACACGTTCGGCGTGGACTAGTCCTCACGAAATTCGCGTTTAGACAAGGTTTTATTTAAAGACATCATATCTTGTGCATTTGTCAGGAGGGGGTGTTGGATCTGGAAACTGCCAACTCTGGAAATCGATCATTTGAGAGTCAGCTAAGTGAGGCCGCTTCGTTTGACTATGATGCCAAACCAGAAATGGTGAACGTATCATCGTTTCTTGAAAGTCTGTGACGCTGACGACCGCATAGGATGCCAAACCTTGTCAGATATTAGGTTCATACCTTGTGAGTGGAAGGGTTATGCAGGAAAGTTAACCTCCAACCTACCCGGATTTCTTATCAGTGCGGACCTTTGATCTTTGATGTTATGAGGTTCCTATACTTTGGTCTTTTGATGTTCCCGTATTTTCTCACCGAAGCGAAGCTCTGGTTCAACTCAGTCAGCAACATAGAAATCTTGATCCCCTGTTTGCATTTGCATTTTCATTTTCATTTTAACATTTGCATGTATTTGTTTTTCAAGTGCATATTTTTCCTTTGATTCTAGTAATCTAATCCACCATCATCATGGAGCCTGGTCTCAAGAAAGATGTTGTTTACAAATTCCTAACACCAGATATAGGACCTCTTGTTGGCCTCATTTCTGTGGTTGAGCGCGGAGTTATGGAAGACTTCAGAAAGGAGTATGGGAGGATTCTGAGCTTTGTCTGTAAGGTCTCCGAATATGAGTTGGAAGGTATTCACACGTGGCTGTAGTTTTATGATCCTCAGTTGCATTGCTACACATTCCCCAGATATGTTTTATTGCCAACCTTGGAAGAGTTTGCTCAGTTGGTGGGAGTTTTTGTCTTGGAAGAAATGCCTTTCTATCACTCTGAAGGGGAACCTAATTTGACAAGGCTAGCCAATGCTTTTCATTTGGATGTTTCTGAATTGGATGGAAAGATGGTACGGAGGAATGGAGTACCTGGCTTCAGCACTTTGCAAAGGAGGGATGTTGGGTGGTTTCAATGCAATCTTGGCTCTCTGCGTCTATGGGATAGTATTGTTTCCCCATATACCTGACTTTGTTAATTTGGATGCTTTCCACATCTTCGCTTCTAAGAATCTTGTGCCAACTCTTTTAGGTGATGTCTACCATTCTACGCACTACAAGAATGAGAATAGACGAGGGAAGAATGTATCCTGTTGTACGCCACTGCTATACAGATGGTATTATTTTACATCTGCCCAAGTATGGACCCTTTATTGATATGGAAAACACAGTTGAGTGGTCAGAAAGGCTCATGGGCTTAACGTCGAAGAATATTGTGTGGTTCAACAGAGATCTTCTTGGTAGTGAAATTATCTTCAATTGTGGAAGCTTCCCAAATGTTCCATTGATAGGAAGGAGAGGTGGTATCATTTATAATCCCGCTCTAGCCGTCAGAAAATTTGGCTATGCTTTAAAAGAACCCCCGAAGGAGGAAGAAATATAGGAATCTCTGTATTTTACAGGGTTAGCTGATAGTGACACTCTAACTAGTTTGAAACAAGCTTGGAGTAACATTCATCGGAGAGGAAAGTCTTCCTTAGGTAGGTGATTGCAAAGCTTATGGACCATATGTTGAATGGATCCAAGAGAGGGTTGAAAGGTTGTTGTTGCCGTTTCCGATTAGAGAGCCTCTATATCTTCGGTAATTGAAGAATCGACAACAGTTAATATTCAGAAGTATAGTCAACTGTGGGCTGAGAAGGAAGAACTAGGAAAAGTGAATGGAGGGTTAGAAAAGGAGATTATTCAGCCCAAGAGTGAGAAGAATGAAGCCATCTACCTGTTCAAGACGAAGACAAAGACTCTGAATAAGATGAGGAGAGAACTGACTGAAGAAATTCACGTCAGAGAACGTCTTGGTCAAGATATAAGGAGCTTAGGCAATGCCCTCAAAGGGAAGAAGAAGGAGCTAGAGAAAGCACACCTGGAGATATCAAAGTTCAACACTCAGTGGAATGCCATCTTGACTAACAACAAAGAGAGAGAAGATGAGCTTCGCCAGCAGATTGACAGGTTGAAGACTCAACTCTGAACTAAAGATGAAAAAGCTCTTGGAGAATCCTCTCGTCAGTACGAGAGCGGCTGCAAGCTACAAGAAGCTCTTGCAACGTTGGAGGAATACAAGTTAGGAGCAGATCTGAAGAAGCCCAGACTTGAAGATGCTTTCGGAGAAGGCGCTTGGGAAGACTGTGTTCAAGGTTTGAAGGTTATCATCAGCAGGAGGGAGTGCTTATTCAGGAGTTGGTTGCCCGACCTGATCACCCATATACGGAGGAGTTATTAGAAGAGTTCCAGACTCGTTGTCATGCTTGATGCAGTTCTCTTTATGTTCTTTTGTATTTGTTGTTATCTTGTATTCCGACCATCACCAGGATTGTTGGATGAGGTCATGTTGATGACTCTGTTATTTTCCTTGGTGCTATGTTGTATATGCTGAATCTGATCCTCATTTTATTTATGAGAGAGGTTTTGTGGCTCCATCTGTTGACTCTTCATTCTCTTGTTCTTCTGTGGAACTAGAATCAAGGGGAAAATTTCCCTGAAACATATTTACATGCTTGCATTTTGCATCATTTATCATATTGCATTGTAGGTGTTCTGGTTTCGTTGACCTTATTCTCTATGTGGTTTTTCTCTCAACAGTGTTTCAGGATTGCAGACCGAACAATTCACCATTACTCGACTAGGGGAAATCAACAGAAAGCAATGGATCAGATTCAACTTGAGTTACAAGAGTTCAGAGATCGCATGGCGCACTTCATGGATCTCATGCAAGGGGTTGCTAACGGCCAAGAACAATTGAGAACTCTTGTTCAACCTTTGATTGCTAGGGTTGATGGAAGCGGATTTTTGCACGGTGGAACCACTGCAGTTCCTCCTCCAGTTGATAATGACACTCCTCAAGCCAATGTTATTCCAACAGTTGTTATTCCTCCAGGCGGAGGTAATCAACCTGGAGCTCATATTCCAGGTGTAGATGGCGTTGTACACGGTAATACCGATCCTCAGTGGGAGGAGGACGAACAAGATGATGTCTTTTCTATGTGAGATTTGGGCGTAGGCCTGCAGTCTGATGCGGACAAGAGATTTAGAATGATAGAGGAGAAGATGAAGAACTTAGAGAATCAGAATTCTCTTGGTCTCGATATGTCTAACTTGGGGCTGATCCCAGGTCTGAAGATTCCGCTAAAGTTCAAGGTACCTGACTTTGACAAGTACAAAGGGACGACCTATCCCAGAGTACACCTCCGATCCTACTACAGGAAGATGTCTGCATATTCTGATGATGAAAAGCTGTTAATGCACTTCTTCCAAGACAGTTTGTCTGGACCATCTTTGGAATGGTACATGGGCCTTGAGGGGACCAATATCAGAAGTTGGAGAGACCTTATGGAGGCATTCATCCATCATTATCAGTACAATAGTGACTTGGCACCAAATAGAGTCCAACTTCAGAGTCTTTCTCAAAGGAGGAATGAGGGGTTCAAAGAATACGCACAAAGGTGGCGTGAATTAGCTGCGAGGGTCCATCCACCAATGGTTGAGAGAGAACTCATTGATATGTTTGTGGAAACATTGCCAGGGATATATTATGAAAAGCTGATTAGAAACATGTCAGGAAGTTTCTCAGATCTGATTATTACTAGTAAGCGAGTTGAGAATGGTATTAAACTGGGGAAAATTCAAGTAGGAGAAGGATCCACATCTGGTGGGGGAAGAAAGACTTTTGGTAAGAAGAGGGAAGGTGAAACGAATGCAGTGTCAGGGTACAAAAACAAGAACAGGAATAGGGCTTCACGCCAACAACAATATCAGCAACAACCACAGGTTGCAAGCATCACTATTCCTGCAGCACCTCAGCAAAAACCTCAACAACAACGGTAACAACAACAACAACAACAACAACAACAACAGAACTATGCACCACGACAATTTCAAGACCATGGAAGAACAATGAATATGCAGTTTGACGCTCCACCTATGCCATATTCGCAACTTTTACAGCATTTGCTTCAACTTTAACTTATTCAAAAGAGAACATTGGCACCTCTGACTGGCGCACCACCTCCGGGTTATGATGCAAACGCCAGATGTGACTTCCATTCAGGCACTCTAGGCCACAATATAGATAACTGCAAGGCTTTCAAGCATAAGGTGCAAGACCTTATTGATAGAAAGGCAATTAACTTCACTGAAGATGTGCCTAATGTTGTTCAGAACCCGATGCCCAATCATGGAACGACCGGTGTCAATGTTATCATTGAAGAAGAAGAGCTGAATTTGGTAATGGATGTAGTCGAGTTGAGAACACCTTTGAGCTTTGTTAAAAGTAGGTTGTTGAAAGGCAGAGTTTTTCCAGCCTGTGGGGAAAATTGTGAAGGGTGTGCAGTGCATCCCGAAGGTTATGAATATTTGAAGAATCATGTTCAATGCTTGATGAATGAAGGGGTCTTACAGTTTGACAGGATTAAAGAAGGAAAAGATATTGAGGTGGTTAATCAGGAGCAGGGTGAGATTGCTATGATCTCGATCCCTTTCAGAATGATTAATATATCAGCACCGCCAAGGTCGGCGATTGTTATAATCACCAAAGTAGGACCAGTGACATACAAAAGTACTAAAGCAATCCCATGGAATTATGGGGCGGAGGTCTTTTGTAATGGCCAAAAGCAAGAGTTAAGGGGAACATCGTTCGACAGTTCATCTGTTGATAATTTGATTAGAACTAGTGGAATGACAAGAAGCAGTAGGGTGTTTTCACCGCCAGAAGCCAACGTGGAGAGGCCTGACAAAGGAAAAGGAAACTTTGTTGTAGAAGAATGTTTCCAACAAGGAGAGAAGGATGCTCTGATCAAAGACGCTGAAAAGTTCATGCGTCTGATCCGAAAGAGCGATTATAAGATTGTTGATCATCTACAACAGACTCCTTCTAAAACTTCAATTCTATCTTTGTTATTGTGCTCAGAGGCACACAGGAATGCCCTTTTGAGGATTCTGAATACAGCTTATGTGTCGCAGAAGATTTCCATAAACTAGCTTGAGGGGGTTGTAGCCTACGTGAATGCTGGTAATGGCTTAGGGTTTACATATCTAGATTTGACTCCTAAGGGAAGAAATCATAATCACGCCTTGCACATCTCTATTGAGTGCAGAGGGGCAGTCTTGTCGCATGTCTTGGTGGATACTGGGTCTTCACTCAACGTGTTACCTAAGAAAGCCTTAATGAAGTTAGACACCCAAGGCGTGATATGTGCTCCTAGTGATCTTGTTGTACAAGCGTTCGATGGAACGAGGATATCGCTTTTTGGCAAAGTCACTCTCCCTATTCAAATAGGTCCATAGATTTTCAACGTTGTCTTTTACATTATGGACATTCAGCCTGCATACAGCTGTCTGTTAGGTCGACCCTGGATTCATTCTACAGGCGCAGTCACATCGACCTTACATCAGAAGTTGAAGTACATGGTTGAGGGAAATATTATCACCGTCTGTGGTGAAGAAGACTTAGTGATCAGCCAGCTATCATCGTTCAGTATGTTGAAGTAGATGGGGAAATTCAAGAGACCTTGTGCCAAGAATTTGAAGTTGTTCAGGTCAGAGAGAATCCTCCTGTCGTGGATAGAACTACCGAGATTTCTATGTCTTCTTTTAAAGAAGCTTGTGTTGTGGTGGAGTCTGGTTCCTCCCAAGGATGGGGTCAAGTGCTTAGTATTCCCAACAAGCAGGATAAGTTCGAATTGGGGTACAGCATGTCATCTTCTTCCTCACAGAGTGCTCCACGCTATAGGGGACTAGTGCAATTTACAAGTGGTGGGGTGATCTTTGACCGAATGAACGCCGTATCCAAAGACGAAGGGGACAGTGATTGTGACATGGACGCATGGATTCAGCCGTGTGTTCCTGGCCAAAGCTTGAGCAATTGGACCATCGAGGAAGTTGCCCAAGTTTCATTTGAAGAGTAATTTATCTGTTTTGAATATGTGTGTGGCCATGCGTTCTGCCTAGGACGTGGTGGTTTTCATTTGTAGAGCCTTATCTTGTTTATGTTTGAACATTTGCTTTTATCGTTAATCAAAAGGCGTCTTTATGCATTCAAATGTTTTGCTCCTTGTTTTTCCTATTTTTATTTTAACAATAAAATGGAAATATGGTTTGTGTTTGTTTGCATTTCATTTTAAGCATCAAATCATCATCATGCAGGTTTCACATCGCAGATGCCACCGATTCAGACTCGTCTATGACTCGGTATGACTTTGACAATCCAATCTTTCAAGCTGAAGAAGAGATTGATGAAGACGAAGATATGCCTGAAGAGCTTGCCAGAGTGCTGAAACAGGAAGAGAAGGTTATTCTGCCTCACCAAGAAGAAATCGAAGTCATTAACCTGGGTACAGAGAAAGACAAGAAAGAGGTCAGAATTGGGGCTGCTTTAGAAGATGATGTCAAGAGAAGACTGGTAGAGATGCTCTGAGAGTACAGAGACGTCTTCGCTTGGTCATACGAGGATATGCTAGGACTGGACACAGATATAGTGGTTCATCGTTTACCTCTCTGAGAGGAATGTCCACATGTAAAGAAGAAGTCGAGAAGAACTAGACCAGACATGGCAGTTAAGATTAAGGAAGAGGTCCAGAAGCAATTGGACGTCAGTTTTCTTGCTGTTATGAACTATCCTCCGTGGGTCGCTAACATTATGCATGTACCTAAGAAGGACGGTAAGGTCAGGATGTGTGTAGATTACCGTGATCTAAACAGAGCGAGCCCGAAAGACGATTTCCCGCTCCTCCACATTTATGCGTTAGTCGATAACACTGCTCAACATTTTGTGTTTTCCTTCATGGATGGCTTCTGGGTATAACCAAATTAAGATGGCCCCAGAAGACATGGAGAAAACAACCTTTATCACGTCATGGAGGACGTTTTGCTATAAGGTGATGCCTTTTGGATTGAAAAATGCAGGGGCAACCTATCAGCGGGCGATGGTGACTTTGTTTCATGATATGATTCATCATGAGATTGAGGTTTATGTTGATGACATGATTGCAAAGTTACAAACGGAGGAAGAGCATTTGGTGAATCTCTTGAAGCTGTTTTAAAGGTTGAGGAAATTCAGACTAAGGTTGAATCCGAACAAGTGTACTTTTGGTGTACGGTCAAATAGGCTATTGAGGTTTATAGTCGGTGAAAAAGGAATCGAGGTCGATCCTGCAAAAATAAAAGCTATACAAGAAATTCGAGTGCCGAAAATAGAAAAAGAGGTTCGTGGTTTTCTAGGTAGATTGAACTATATTGCTAGGTTTATATCTCACCTTACAACCACCTGTGAACCATTGTTCAAGGTGTTAAAGAAAGATCAAGCGGTTGTCTGGAATGAAAATTGCCAAAGGGCATTCGAAAGGATAAAAGAATACTTGCAGGAACCTCCGATATTGATGCCTCCAGTGGCCGGAAGACCTTTGATAATGTACTTGACGGTTTTTGAGAACTCCATGGGTTGTGTTCTCGGTCAACACGACAAGACGGATAGAAAAGAGCATGCCATCCATTACTTGAGTAAGAAGTTCACAGATTGTGAGTCCAGATACTCAATGCCAGAAAAGACATGTTGTGCACTCGCTTGGGTAGCCAAGCGCCTAAGGCAGTACATGTTAAATCACACAACCATGTTGATTTCGAAGATGGATCCAATGAAGTACGTGCTCGAGAAGCAAGCACTTTCAGGAAGAATTGCTAGGTGGCAAATGGTCCTGACAGAATACGATATTCAGTATGTTTCCCAAAAGGCCATTAAGGGGAGTGTTGTGTCAGAGTATCTCGCAGAGCAACTGATTGTCGACTATCAACCGATGAAGTTTGAATTTCCCGATGAGGACATAATGTTTCTGAAAATGAAAGATTGTGATGAGCCGTTACTTGAAGAAGGTCCTGAGATAGGCTCTCAGTTGAAGATGATTTTTGATGGCGCTGTTAACTCCTATGGCAGTGGAATTGGGGCAATCATTACAACTCCCCACGGTTCTCACATACCGTTTACCGCAAGGTTAACGTTTTCCTGCACCAACAACGAAGCCGAATATGAAGCATGCGTCATGGGCATTGAAGAAGCAATTGATTTGAGAATCAAAAACCTTGATGTATATGGTGATTCGGCTTTGGTCATTAATCAGATTAAAGGAGAATAGGAGACTCGTCAGCCTAACCTGATTCCTTACATGAATTATGCTAGAAGGTTGTTACCTTTCTTCGACAGTGTAGAGTTTCATCATGTGCCAAGGGCCGAGAATCAGATGGCAGATGCTTTAGCAACTTTATCCTCGATGTACAAGGTGAATCATTGGAATGATGCTCCAAGGATTACTATCTCGCGCCTTGATAGGACGACTTTCATATTTGCAGTAGAGGAAACATCAAATGAGAAGCCGTGGTATCATGATATCAGAAACTATCTCAAGAATTAAGATTATCTGCCAGGGGCATCGAGCTGGGATAAAAAGACCTTGAAAAGATTGTCTGGAAACTTCTACCTAAACAGGGACGATGTACTCTACCGAAGAAACTTCAATTTGGTGTTGTTAAGATGTATGGACGAAAGAGAAGCAGGTTTCCTTATGGAAGAGGTCCACGAGGGTGCTTTTGCTACGCATGCAGGCAAACATGCGATGTCTCGAAAACTGTTGAGGGAAGGCTAATATTGGATGACGATGGAGTCTGATTGTTTCAAGTATGCCAAGAAGTGCCATAAATGCCAGATTTATGCTGATAAGATGCATGTACCACCAAGTCCTCTGAATGTCATGGCGTCTCCCTGGCCCTTTTCCGTATGGGGCATTGATATGATCGGTAAGATTGAACCAACCGCTTCCAACGGACATCGTTTCATCCTAATGGCAATTGACCATTTCACTAAGTGGGTTGAAGTAGCTTCCTTCGCCAATGTGACCAGGCAGGCCGTGGCTCGATTTATCAAGAAGGACATCATCTGTCGTTATGGAGTGCCCAGAAGAATCATTACAGATAATGGTTCTAATTTGAACAACAAGATGATGAAAGAACTGTGCCAGAGTTTCCAGATTGAACATCACAACTCTTCTCCTTATCGCCCGAAGATGAATGGTGTTGTTGAGGCAGCTAATAAGAACATCAAGAAGATTGTGCAGAAGATGGTTGTTACCTATAAGGATTGGCACGAGATATTGCCTTTTGCATTACATGGATATCGTACTTCGGTACGTACTTCAACGGGGGCAACTCCTTTCCCGCTAGTGTATGGTATGGAAGTTGTCCTACCATTGGAAGTCGAGATTCCTTCCTTGAGGGTGTTGGTTGACGTCAAACTTGATGAGGCGGAATGGGTGAAAGCTAGATTGAATCAACTCAGTTTGATGGACGAGAAAAGATTAGCATCCATTGCGCATGGTCGATTATATCAGAGTAGGATGAAGAAAGCTTTCGATCAGAAGGTGTGCCCTCGGAGCTTTCAGGCAGGTGACTTAGTGTTAAAACAGATTCTCCCTCCATAGATAGACCACAGGGGCAAACGGACTCCCAACTACGAAGGTCCATATGTGGTAAGGAAAGTCTTCTCTGGAGGAGCCTTACTACTTTCAATTATGGATGGCGAAGATTTCACGTCTCTTGTGAACGCAGACGCAGTTAAAAAATACTTTGCTTAAATAGACCCGATGGAAAGAAAAATAAAATCCAGGCAAAAATGGGGCATCCCGTCTGTTGCACCCTAAAATTTGCTCAACCTTATTCACTTAGTTTATGTTTCAATATCATTAGCATTTGCATAAAGAGTCATGTACATGGGTTACTCATCTGCATAGCATAAGCATAGCAAGTCATTCAACAGGGGACCCAACATTATTCTCATCCCTAGAGGCCTATCCAGAGGTTATTATCCTAATTCAGTCTCATTCAAGTCATCAGAAAAGAATTTGAAAGCAGGGAGTTCAGTGGATCAAGCATTGAGTATATCTCCTAACTGAGGGTGTCTGAGGATCAACAAAGGAATTATGAGTGGTGAATGGAGAGCATGGGGAGTATCTAGACATCTTGGAAGACTTAGAAAGTCATTTGGAGAAGAAAACAAGTCCTTGGTGTGATCACAAGTATTGCAGTTGAAGGCAGTTAACTAGGGTTTCATCTAGGTCAACCCTGGGTCAACTCTAGGTCAATTGACTGATTGAAAGGCATTAAGGGCTATTGGAGAGATGTGGGGTTCACCATTTGACATGGAGGATAAAGGTATGTTGTTATTCTAAGAAGAAATCAAGAGGAATCAAGGAGAAGAGGAGGTCCTAAATTAGGGTTTCTATGTAAAATCCCCTAGTTTAGGTCAAATTTCCAAGCAAGATAAGTCAAAATGCAAGCTTCAAATGGATCCTTAGCCAACATGAAACTTGTAGAGGATCTCAAGACCTTTAATTTGAGTGGTGGAAGACATTGAGGAGATTTACAGAACTCAAGTTATGGTCCTTGCAAGTTACAGGTCACCTAGGGTATCTGAAATTTTGTCTGTGAAAGTGACTTGACTTCCAAGCTATTTTTACCCCTCAAGGAAATTTCAAATGAATTTCTGGTAAACATACGAGTTGTTCCTCATTGTCCTAGCTTTCTATAATGGTATGGTATGCCTTCATAGGATGTGTGGAACTCTACTTATGGTCTTGGAAAGCAAAGGGTATTTTGGTCATTTGTGAATTACAGGTCATTTTAACCTATGCCCAAAACTCATACAAGGAAGCTTCAAATGGAAAACTTTACAACATCAAACTTGTTCCAAATGACATTTTGAGTCTTGAAAAGTGACCATGAGAGATTGGAAAGATTCATAGCACAAGGTTTCAAAATTGTTGGATTTAATGAATAAAAATGGCCTTAAAAATGAGATTTTTCATACCTTGGCCAAATGAAGCAAAATTATAGGTCATTTTGAATGGAAAGATCATTTTAAAGACATTGGCTAAAGTGGAATTTTGAGCTTAGTTCATAATTTGTGAGTTATTCATGGTTTCTTGTAATGGAAGAAACATAAACCAAATTCAAGGGAAAGAATGCAAGGGAAACTTCTCCAAGTTTCTAGGAGGTTCTAATCTCATGTATATATTGATGCAAGATGGTTCATGCCATGGTTGGTGATTCCATTTGTTCAAAACCCCAAGTTTTACACACTTTCTCATTTTTGCATAAGCTTCCCAAACTCTCTCAAATCTCCCTCAACTCTCACATTTCTTGATTGAATCTTCATCATCATCATCCCTAGATCAGAATTCCATCAAAGATGTGGTAAATTGAAGCAAGGATCGTGCTATTCATCATCATCATCCAAGGAGCATCAATCTTGGAAGTGAGTGATTCAAGGCCTTGGAACCATACTTGTTGCATACAGAAGTAATCACCAAGCTTATTGATCACTTTCCATTCATCACAAGCATCTGATTTAGAGATCTTAGCACCTGTATCAAGAATTTGCACCAGGTTTGTTTTCTGCTCGAATCGCATGATTTAGTTAGAAATCTTAGGGTTTGGATAGTGTAGACTGGTTAAGATAGGATAGAGGATTGATTGTGATGATTTTGGAGGAGTTTCATGAGGTTTGAGCATGAGGTACCAAATCTGGTAGAGCTTGTAATTACTAGGATAAGGCACGAAAATGTTATTGGATTAGCATGTTGTGATCAGTGCAAGCTGTAGATAAGTGTAGGACACAGTTTGGAGAGAATTGGAGAGGTTTGATATCAGGTATTAATGGTGGTTTCCATCTGTTCTACCTATCGAATTGGTTGATTGAATGAGTTTCAGTGCAAGCTAAGGACATAGACTTGTAGAGGGGAAGAAATAGAGGGATTTTGATCTTTACAAGTTTCGTTTTCATGGCGTATTGAAGGAGAATGGGAGGCTCGAAAGTTATGCATGGGACTGGTTTTTTTTTTGAAACCCTAGAAGAGGTTTGGGGACGATGATGGATGGCCGTGGGATCTCTTGTTTGACCACGACTCAAATCTCAATCCAACGGTTCGTGTTTAAAGTGAGAAACGGAGGGAAACTTCAAGCTATGAAACGCCCCGTTTCATTTATTCCATCTGAGTGGGCTTAGACTTCATTCGCTTTTGACACCCCCAATAATCAAGCCCAGTGTAAATGAACTGGGATTAATGCTATATACACCGCTCTGAGGTTTTTGCTTTTTTGTTGAATTTCTGCAGCGCGCTGGGCCTATGGTTTTGTTCTATTCGCACCCCCACTTCTCAGCCCACCTGAAAAAACAACTGAAGCGAGCTGCTATTCTCACCCCTCCCATTTATTCCTTTATATTTCTTTTTATTTTCTTTACATTTTTCATGCATTTACTAAAAATCACATAAAATTGAAAAATCACTATTTTTTGATAATTCTTTTTGCATCATTTTCTTTAAAGAGTCAAGAAAATTATAATAAATAAAAATTGCATTTTATTTTTTATTTGATATTTTTCCCATATTTTCTAAATAAATAGCATTTTAAATGGTTTCATTTCATGCATGATTTTGTTAATTTTTGTTCTATTAGATGCTTTAATATTTTTTGTCCATTCTTTTTATGTTATTTAGTTTAGACATTTAACTTGTAGATACAATTTATTTCCCATTTTTAGAAATCAATTCTAGGTGTTTAGTTTAGGTGTGAACAACATGAACAAACTAGGGTTTTAAGTGACAACTTAGGAGAATTAATTCATTTCCCTTAGGACTTAGAGATTGAATAGTTTAGCTATGGGACTATAGGGGCTATGGGTAGTTATTAGATCCCCTTTAGAAAAAGTCAGGATTCCCCTACTGCTATTAATATACTGTATATCTGATTGACTGGTGTGGTGTGCCCTCTGGGGATTTTCTGTCTGTTTGTTTGGGTATTGGGATTGTCTGGGGATTTGGGAGAGCTGAAGACTTGTGAAGATGAAGCCGTTGGAGATCCAGACTGAAGTCCAATTTCCAGAGTTGAAGAGGAGTTTCTTGCTAGCAGCTGTTGTGGAGATTAGGGTTTAGGAGCTAGGCAGAGCTCTAGATTAGAAAGCTTGTTTCTCAAACATGGATTGCCTTGTCTGCATCCATTCTTCTCTGTGATACAGAGTCTCTCTAAGACACTCACCCCCTTCCTTTGGAAGGCTTGGTGCTAGTGTCTAAGAGATAGAACTCTTGAGAGAGAATATCATATGTGTTAGGAGCAGTCTGTTCACCACCCTTGGTAGTCAACTGATTGCTTAACACCTAATTCACTCTTGTGATTGATCCCTCATCCTGGAGGTTTGAACTTGAAGAAAAGCCATTGTAGATAGAAGGCTGATGATCAAAGCCCTTGCTTGAAGGTCCTGAAGATGGAGATTAATGCTTGTTGAAGCCTGTAGCTGATTGGAGATTATTTGAAGCCAGATGTTGATTCAAAGCTGCTGAAGCTGTTTGTTTTATTGCTGTATTTCATTTCTGCTGTATTGTTTGGTTTTCCTGGTTGTATTGTTTGCTGTTTAACCTGTTGGGTTGAAAGTGAAGCCTGTTCACTTTCGCCTATTGTTTTCTAGGTTTTAGGTTGAGTGGGACTCCCTTGCCTCGCTTGTACTGTTGCATCCATGCATTTTACCGCTTTATTATATCTGTTATTGTTTCTGTTTCTGCCTATCCCGTAGGATCTCTGTTTCTCTCTGTGCAAGAGAGGAGCATGATAGACACTAGGTCTTAACCCATGCATGATAACATTAGGTTAGTTTGATTCCCTTTTAACCCTAGGATTTGTAGAGTGTCATCTCTTCTTCCTTCAAAACAACAGAAAAACATTAATAAAGGTTATAACAGAGATTAATTCATTTCTTCCGTCAAAAGATTTGAACAGACATCAACCTTCTGCAATAAGAAAACCCTTGTTTAAGGTGAGATTTTTCATAAAAAACAACAGACAGACTTGTGTCGTACGTGGCCCGAACTACGTTTGCTCTGATCTTCCATGCTGTATGAAAGTACGTAGGCATAGGATACGATATCCTAGCGAGCAACCTTCCCCTCCTTTCCCGTAGGTAGGCGAACTACGTTGACTCTGATTTCTCGTTCCAGGCGAGAATACGTAGGCATAAAGTGCGATACTTTGCCGAGTCATTTTTATTTTCATTTTATTTAACCCTCGACCTATAGTTTAGATAGAATAACAATCCATACCCGAAAACAAGCGTGGATCCCGTCGAGTACAACGGACGTGAGGGGTGCTAATACCTTACCCTTGCGTAACCGACTCCCGAATCCAGGTTTCGGTTGCGACGACCATACCTTTCCCATGTTGTGCGAGGTTTACTCTGAGCGTTTCCTTTCCCTCCCGTGGGATAAATAACGCACGGTGGCGACTCTTCTGTTCAGCCGGCGCTGATTTTCACAGTAGCGACAGCTGGCGACTCTGTTGGGGACCCAACGTCCCCTGACTGCTAAGGACTGCGATAGTTCTTATGCATTTGGGATCCAACGTCCCTTAAGAGAGTCAATCCTAACGCTTGTTTTCCCGTCGAGGATTTTGTATGGATTTATATTTCTGACCTTTATTTTCAGCTTTGTATATATGGATTATTATTGCTGTATCTTGGGGTGTGACGGGTGTTCTGATATTGAGTGAGAAGCCGGACCTGGGCTTGAGTGCACCTAGAATTAGAGTAGAGATTAGTTGGCGCCCGCTTGCTTTGCTTGCTTTGGTGTCCCGCGAAATCTACGCTCAGACGAGGTTCCTCTGGTTGGCCTCCTGCCCCTTCCTTTGGTTGGCGTGGGTTGCTGGTTAGTTGAATTGTCGACTCTGGGGACCGATCATTTGGAAGTTGGCTAAGTGAGGCCTCTTCAGGATTTGATGATGCCACTCCTTCTGGGAATCGTATCATCAACCCTGAAAGTTTGTGACGCCGACGACCGCATAGGATGCCATACCTTTGTCAATTACTAGGACATCCACCTGTGAGAGGGTTTGGGGTTATGCAGGTAACTAGACCTTCAGATACCGGTTATTTCTTGATCAGAGATCCTGGGTATTTATGGAGAGTTATGAGGTCTGTCAGAGACCATTTGGAGAGGTGTTATGAGGTCTGTCAGAGACCATTTGGAGAGGTGTTATGAGGTCTGTCAGAGACCATTTGGAGATATGTTATGAGGTCTGTCAGAGACCAGTTAGAGGGTTCTAAGGTCTGTCAGAGACCTATTGGAGATGTGATTTGAGGTCTATCAGAGACCAGTCAGAGTTGTGCTGTGGGTCTGTCAGAGACCATTGTTGGAGCTTTGTTTTAGGTCTATCTGAGACCAGGGTTTGAGGATTTCTAGAAAGTCTATCTGAGACTCCTTGATATGGTTCAGGCTATTCAGCTACGACATTTGGTCCCTGTTGCATGACACTTGCATTGCATTCTGTTTGCATACTCATCATCATTGCATCCTACTAACGTGTGTCTGTGCTGCAGGTGCATTTGCATTTCCCGAGTTCTAGTGTCCGGATTTCTGAGTGTTTGATCATGGCCAGCTTAAGAAGGACAATTGCTTACAAATTGCCTGCCTACTCCTGATGTTGTTCCCCTGCTTGGGTTGATCTCTCTGGCTGATGAGGAGGTTCGTAGGAGCTTCAGAATGAGCTATGGAAGACTATTGAGATTGGTGCGCAAACCCACGGAGACAGAGCTAGATAGGTTGTACGCTTTGATGCAATTCTATGATCCCGCATTGAGATGTTTTACGTTCGCTGATTTCATTATGGGGCCTACCATTGAGGAGTATGTGGAGTTTACTGAGTTACCCGTGCAGAACCAGGTTCCATTCATTCATTCGGGCATTAAGCCCAAGCCGGAAGACTTGGCAAAAGCCTTGCATGTGGATGCTTCCGAACTATTGACTACTGTTTCCCGTGGAGTCCCAGGCTTCTCACTCCAGTTCTTGATTGGTAAAGCTCAAGAGTACGCTAAGAGCGGATGTTGGATTGCCTTCAATGCTGTGCTGGCTCTGTGCATTTACGGCATAATATTGTTTCCCAATGTACCGGATTTTGTGGACTTTGATGCCTTCTACTTGTTTGCCGCTGGTAATCCTGTACCGACCATGCTCGGAGATTTCTACCACTCACTGCATTACAAGAATGAGAAAGGAAGAGGAAAGAATGTTCATTTCTGTGTACCATTGCTGGATATGTGGTTTAAAAGCCACCTTCCCCTGAAGGGATCTTTTGTGAAGAGTGAAACCACAACTAGCTGGTCAGAGCACCTGATGAGGCTATCTTCCGAAGACGTTGAATGGTTTGATAGAGATCTGCTAGGGTCTGAGCTTATATTCAGTTGTTCTGGGTACCCTAACGTTCCGTTGATAGGGAGGAAAGGGTGTATCAACTACAACCCTTCTCTGTTCATCCGTCAGTTCGGATATGCGCTGAAGAACCCGCCAAAAGAGGAAGAAGTACAGGAATCTCTGTACTTCACTGGAGATGTGAAGGGGGAGTTATTGGCCAAGTTGCAGCATGCCTGGACGCACATTAACCGAAGAGGGAAACCGTTGTTAGGAAAGAATGACTGTCAGGCCTATGCACCTTATAGAGTTTGGATTCAGGAGAGAGCCAGTCAGTTGAAGATGCCATTTCCAGACGCACCAATTCTTGTTCCTATTCCGGTAGCGGAGCCAACTACTGTTTCTAGGGAAGCCTATGAGCAGGTTGTGAGAGAAAAAGAAGCCTTATTGAAGGTCAACGAAGGGTTAAAGCAGGAGTTAGCCCAGATACGCAGTGAGAAAAACAAGGCCGTCCATGCTTTCCAACAGCAAATTGAGCTAATGAACAGATTAGGCGCTGAGCTAGCTGAGGAGAGGAAGAAGCGCGAACGTCTGGGGCAAGAGTTCAGAAGTTCCCATGACATGCTTGAATCCAAGAAGAAAGCGCTTGACATCGCTCACCGAGAGATCTCTTCTTGCAATAAGACTTGGAATGCCACGCTCACCAACAATAAGAAGAGGGAGGATAAGTTGAAGCAGCAAATCTCCGACCTGGAAGAGCAGTTGAAGTCCAGCATCAAGAAGTGTGAAGAAGAAGTGATGACCCGGTACAGCCTCCAGAATGCACTGAACAAGGCCATCAAAGGCAGAGATGAAGCTGTGTCCCAGAAGCGTAAACTGGAGGATCGCTTCGGAGACGGGGCATGGGAAGAAACTGCTGAAGATGTACGCCGTGTTCTTAAGAAAAGGAACCAACTTGTTGAAGGGCTGCTTACCAGACCAAGTCATCCGGAGACCAAGAAGTTGCTAGAAGAGTACCAGACTTATGGGAGTGTTTGATCATGTCATGTAGTAACTTGTATGCTTTATTTGCATAGTGCTGACCATCACCAGGATTGTTGGTTGAGGTCATGCTTCCGTATTGTACTCTCAGTGACATTGTATTCTTGGCTTATTGGCAATATATGAGGCTTTCTGTGATTCAGCTCCGATCTTTATATTGTTAGCACTGTCACTACACCGACACCTTCACACTAGAATCGAGGAATGAATTTCCCTAATGCACAGACACACATTGCATTGCATTCATATTCATATTGCATTACAGGTAATCATTGGACGTTATCTTATTTCCTGCTCTGCACCAGGTACTTTCCAGGATTGCAGATCAGCACCCGCACCGCTATTCTACCCGCACCAACTGTCGAAGAATCATGGATCAAATGCAGAACGAGATGCAAGATGTGCGTGAGAAGCTCGCTCTTTTCATGCAGACCATGGAAGCTATTGCAAAGGGTCAGGAAAATTTGCAAGCCATGGTCCAACCTCTGTTGGCTCGGAATGCTGGTCACGGCAACGAGGATCATCAGTCTGTACGAGTCGATACTGCTCATGGAGACGGCACTCCCACGCCAGTGGCTCCACCTGTAGTCAACATGCCTGCTGCTAATATCAACAACGCTACCGCTGCTGTGAATGGTAACGTCGGAGTTGGGAACGAGGCTGCTGTCCATAACGTTGGGCTTGGTGACGTCAACTTGGGTGATAATATGGGAGGGAACGGCTTTGGCAATGCTGGATTCGGGTTCAACGATCAGGGATTCGATAACGCTGGGAAATATGGTTTCAATGCTCAAGGCTTTGGGCAAGATGGTTATGGTGTGACCAATCAGGGTTACGGAGGTTTTGGAAATGGAAACGGCGCTGGGTTTATGGCTTTTGGGCCTGCTGGAGGCGTTCAAGGGTACGGCAACAGAGGCCGAGGTCCGGGGATGAATTAGATCAGGGCTGGACGTAATAATGGATATGATGGGTATGGAGCTGGAAATGGTATGTGGCAAGAAGATCAGCAGGAGGACGCTTTCTCCGGCGGAGGTTTCGAAGGGCCGATGGACGACTCCCAGAAGATCAGAATGCTGGAGGAGCAAATGAGGGGGGTCCTGAACCAAAGTGTTGTAGGCTTGGACATGGCAACAATGGGTCTAGTGCCTGGCTTGAGGGTGCCAATCAAATTCAAAGCTCCCACGTTTCATAAGTATAAAGGGGACACCTGTCCGAAAGTACATGTGCGAGCCTATTACAGAAAGATGTCTACATACTCAACTGATGAAAGAATGCTAATGCACTTCTTTCAAGATAGTCTGTCGGGTCCTTCCTTAGAGTGGTATATGGGGTTGGAGCCGACCGATATCAAAACATGGAAGCAATTGGCAGAGGCATTTGTAGCTCACTACAAGTATAACAGCGACTTGGCACCCAATCGGGTCCAATTGGCAGGGCTGTCGCAGAAGAAGGGGGAGAGTTTTAAAGAGTACGCGCAAAGGTGGCGCGATATGGCTGCCAGGGTCCGTCCTCCTGTAGAAGATAAAGAAATGAACGACATGTTCGTCGGCACATTCACAGGCTTGTTTCATGACATGTTGTTTCACACATCTTTGGCTAGTTTTTCAGACCTGATTCTGATGGGAGAAAAGATTGAGCGTAACATCAAGCAAGGAAAATTCCAGGTTGAGGAATCAACTGCATCTGGCAGTAATAGGAAGGCTTTTGGTGGGCGCCGTCAGGGCGAGGCAAGCGCAGTATTTGGAGGCCGAGGCCGAGGCCGAGGCAGGGGACGAAACCAATATCATCAGCCGCAGCAGGTGGCGAGTGTTACTATCCCATATCAGCAACAACCACTTCAGCAACAACAACCGTCTCAGCAGCAGCCAATGCAGCAGCAGCAGCCTCAGCAGGGGGCACAGCAGGCTCAGCGAAGATTCCAGGGTGCTAAACCAAGAAGAGTGTTTGAAAAGCCTCCCACGACATATGCTGATTTATTGCAGACATTGTTGGGATTGAACCTGGTAGAGAAGAGAACTCTGGCACCGATAACGGGAGCTCCTCCGTTTGGTTATGATGCAAGCAGACACTGTGAGTTTCATTCTGGGGCTCCGGGTCACGATATAGAGGGTTGCCATGCTTTTAAGCACGTTGTGCAGGATCTTCTGGACAATAAGACTATCAATTTCGGAACGGCAGGTCCGAACATAGTGCAGAAACCCATGCCTAATCATGGGGCGAACGCCATTCTGACTGAGGAAGGTTTAAATCTGATTATGAATGTCGAAGATTTAAAGACGCCGCTGAGCGAGATAAAGAGCCGACTGTTGCAAGGGGGTGTTTATCCAGGATGTGACGAGTATTGCTTAGAATGCTGGACCGTAGCTGGGGGGTATGATGATTTGAAGAAAGGCATTCAGGCTTTAATTGATGGGGGCACATTGCAGTTCGACCGAGCAGCAACTGAAGAGCCCGCAGGGGCAGTAGCAGATGATCAGAGCGATGTGGCCACTGTAACGATTCCTCGAAAGACAATCACTATTGCAGCACCAGCTCAGCGACCACCGATTACTATAACTAAGGCCGGGCCGATCCCGTACGAGAACACGAAAGCAGTCCCCTGGTCATATGGGTTAGAGGTGTACTGTGACGGGATAAAGATTGATGTTAATAAGCAGCCAGCCGAGGCTGTGGATAATGTTGTTGGCTCGGGAGGTATGACAAGGAGTGGTAGGATCTTTATATCACCTGAAGTGGAGGCCGAAAGACTAGCAAAAGGAAAAGGGAAAGTGGTTGAGAATGTTCCGGTGCAAGCCAGCGAAAAAGAAGCGGCATCGAAAGATGTAGAAGAGTTCATGCGCTTGATTCGAAAAAGTGATTATAAGATTGTGGAGCATCTGCAACAGACACCGTCCAAAATATCTATCCTGTCATTGCTGTTGTGTTCTGAAGCTCACAGAAATGCCTTGTTGAAAGTCCTGGATACTTCCTTCGTACCCCAAGACGTCTCCGTGAATCAGCTGGAAGGAGTGTTGGCGCATGTGAATGCAGGCCACAGCTTGGGCTTTACCGACTTTGATTTGACCCCAAAAGGGAGAGATCATAATATGGCGCTGCACATATCTGTCGAATGTAGAGGATCAGTAATGTCGCATGTATTGGTCGACACCGGATCGTCTTTGAATGTGCTGCCCAAGAAGGCGATGATGAAGCTGGATGTTAGAGGAATCTTGTGCACGCCCAGTGACTTGGTAGTCAGAGCGTTCGATGGCACGCGAAGAACAGTCTTTGGATCGATCACATTGCCTCTGCAAGTAGGGCCGGAGGTGTTTGCCACTGAATTTTATATCATGGATATACAGCCTGCATACAGTTGCCTGCTAGGAAGACCTTGGATTCATGGGGCTGGGGCAGTCACGTCCACCCTGCATCAGAAGCTAAAATATATGGTCGGAGACAGTGTAGTCACGGTATGCGGAGAAGAAGACATCCTGGTAAGCCATCTGTCGTCGTTTAAATATGTGGAAGTCGACGGGGAGATCCACGAAACACCCTGCCAGGCATTTGAAGGGTTGCGCATCAAGGACAAAGGTCCCGGGCCGAGCAAAGTGCCAGAAATAGCCGTCTCATCGTATAAAGAAGCTCAAGCTCTAGTAGAAGCAGGAGAAGCAAAGGGCTGGGGCAAAGTGCTGGATATTCCTGTAAAGATGGACCGGTTCGGGCTGGGATACCGACCGTCGTCGTCAACACCTGCTGTGGGGGCACCCCGTTTCAGAGGGCCAATCACCATCTCTGCCAGTGGAGTATGTCATGAAACCATCAATGCTGCTTCGGAGTCTGACGAAGGAGACAGCGACTGCGATATGGATGCCTGGATTCAGCCAAGCACGCCAGGACAAGGACTGTGCAACTGGTCTATTCAGGAGCTTGTTCCTGTGACTCTTAAACAATAATGATTTGCTTTATTAATTGTTGAATAATCTGATGTCTTGCCCGGGGCATCATGATTTGCTTAGGGCTGTGTTGTTATGAACATTGCGTGTTAATCATTAAATAAATGGCGTTTTTCATGTGCAAATACTGTAATCTCTGTCTTTCTTGTTTTATATTTTTCAATAAAATGGCAACGTGGTTATCCGCTTTATACGCATTTTGAAGCACTTAACCATTCCTTTTGCAGGATAACATTTTCAGATGACATCCTTGAACCACCTATGACTCGTCCTGACTTCGAGCTCCCGGTATTTCAGGCCGAAGAAGAAGTTGTCGAAGATAGCGACGTTCCTGAAGAACTGTCTTGGTTGGTGAAGCAAGAGGAAAGAGCCATTCTGCGTCACGGCGAGGTCATCGAAATTATCAACTTGGGGTCGGAAGGGGTTGAGAAGAATATCCGCATCGGGGCCGCGCTGCAGGGTGATATCAAGCGAAAACTGGTTGAAATGCTCCGAGAGTATATTGATGTATTCGCTTGGTCGTATGAAGATATGCCGGGGCTCGATACAGATATGGTTGTGCATCGCTTGCCACTGAAAGAAGAATGTCCGCCAGTCAAACAAAAGCTTCGCAGAACTCGACCAGATATGGCAGTGAAGATCAAAGAAGAAGTTCAAAAACAGTGGGACGCTGGTTTCCTGGCTGTGACAAAGTACCCCTCATGGGTTGCTAACATCGTACCAGTGCCAAAGAAAGATGGCAAGGTTCGAATGTGCGTGGATTATAGGGATTTGAATAAAGCAAGCCCAAAAGACGATTTTCCACTTCCTCATATTGACGTGCTAGTTGATAATACTGCTCAGTACTCCGTATTCTCCTTCATGGATGGCTTTTCAGGCTATAACCAGATTAAAATGGCGCCAGAGGATATGGAGAAGACCACTTTCATAACGCCTTGGGGAACATTTTGCTATAAAGTGATGCCCTTTGGTTTGAAAAATGCTGGGGCAACATATCAGCGTGCGATGACGACTCTTTTTCATGACATGATGCATAAAGAGATCGAAGTTTATGTGGACGATATGATTGCCAAATCCCAGACGGAAGAAGAGCATCTGGTGAATCTGTTGAAGCTATTTAAAAGGCTTAGGAAGTTCAGGCTGAGGCTGAACCCTAATAAGTGCACCTTCGGGGTGAGATCGGGTAAGCTCCTGGGGTTTATCGTAAGCGAAAGAGGAATAGAGGTCGATCCTGCCAAAATAAAAGCGATTCAAGAAATGCCGACGCCTAAAACAGAGAAGGAGGTGCGCGGGTTTTTAGGGAGGTTGAACTACATCGCTCGGTTCATATCTCACCTAACTGCTACGTGTGAACCATTATTCAAGCTGTTGAAGAAAGATCAAGCTGTAACATGGAACGAAAATTGTCAAAAGGCGTTCGATAAAATAAAGCAGTATCTGCAGGAGCCTCCTATTTTGATACCCCCAGTGGCGGGTAGACCCTTGATCATGTATTTGACGGTTCTTGAGGGAAGCATGGGTTGTGTTCTCGGTCAGCACGACGAGACATGGAGAAAAGAGCATGCGATCTATTACTTGAGTAAGAAATTTACAGATTGCGAATCTCGATACTCAATGCTCGAGAAAACTTGTTGCGTGCTAGCCTGGGCCGCCAAGCGTTTGAGGCAATACATGCTGAATCATACAACCATGCTCATCTCGAAGATGGATCCTATCAAATATGTATTCGAAAAGCAGGCGTTGTCAGGAAGAATTGCCCGTTGGCAGATGGTCTTGACTGAATATGACATTCAATACGTCTCGCAAAAGGCTAAAAGGGGAGTGTGCTGTCTGAGTATCTGGCGGAGCAGCCTATTGAAGAGTACCAATCGATGAGGTTTGATTTTCCTGACGAGGATATCATGTACCTAAAGATGAAAGATTGTGAAGAGTCGTTGCCAGATGAGGGACCAGAGTTGGGTTCCAAGTGGAAGATGATATTTGACGGAGCTGTGAATGCTTACGGTAGCGGAATAGGGGCAATCATCACTACGCCACACGGGTCGCACATCCCGTTTACCGCTCGATTGACCTTTGCCGTTACCAATAATGAGGCCGAATACGAAGCTTGTATAATGGGGCTTGAAGAAGCCATTGATTTGCGAATCAAGAATTTAGACGTATACGGAGACTCAGCTCTGGTGGTGAATCAGATCAAAGGGGAATGGGAGACACGTCAGCCCAATTTGATACATTACATGAATTATGCAAGGAGATTGTTGCCTTTCTTCGACAAGGTTGAATTGCATCATGTACCGCGGGCAGAGAATCAAATGGCTGACGCCCTCGCCACCTTGTCTTCCATGTACAAAGTCAACTTCTGGAACGAGGCTCCCCGAATCATTATCTCTCGGCTTGACAGGCCAGCCTATGTGTTTGCTATTGATGAAACATCCGACGACAAACCGTGGTATTTTGATATCCTTAATTTCCTAAAAAACAAAGAGTACCCGGCTGGGGCATCCAGTCAGGATCAGAAGACTCTCAGGAGATTTGCGGGTAATTTCTATTTGAATCCGGATGGCGTCTTATACAGAAGAAATCACGACTTGGTGCTGTTGCGTTGTGTAGACGAACAAGAGGCAAAGCTGCTCATGGAGGAAATACACGAGGGTACCTTTGGTACACATGATGGCGGGCATGCTATGACGAGAAAACTGCTGCGGGCAGGTTATTTTTGGCTGACTATGGAAACTGACTGTTTCAAGTTCGCAAGAAAGTGCCACAAGTGCCAAATCTATGCTGATAAGATCCATGTGCCTCCGAGTCCTCTGAATGTGATGTCATCGCCATGGCCATTCTCGATGTGGGGAATCAATATGATTGGAAAGATCGAGCCGACAGCTTCTAATGGGCATCGGTTCATTCTAGTAGCAATCGATTATTTCACCAAGTGGGTAGAAGCGGCGTCATACGCAAATGTAACGAAGCAAGTGGTGGCTAGGTTCATCAAGAGAGATATCATTTGCCGATATGGGATCCCCGAGTGGATAATCACGGACAACGGTTCAAACCTAAACAACAAAATGATGAAGGAGCTCTGTCAGAATTTCAAGATCGAACATCACAACTCCTCCCCCTACCGACCCAAGATGAACGGCGCTGTTGAAGCGGCCAATAAGAATATAAAGAAGATCGTTCAGAAGATGGTGGTGACCTATAAGGATTGGCATGAGATGCTACCTTTCGCTTTGCACGGTTATCGTACGACGGTACGCACATCAACCGGGGCAACCCCGTTCTTGTTAGTATACGGAATGGAAGCAGTGTTACCATTGGAAGTTGAGATCCCTTCTCTGAGGGTATTGCGAGACGTTCAGCTGGACGAGGCAGAATGGGTAAAAGACAGGTTGAACCAATTGAGTTTGATGGACGAGAAGAGGCTAGCTTCTCTAGCATACGGTCGTTTGTACCAGAGCCGAATGAAGAAAGCATATGATAAGAAGATACATCCGCGAAGCTTTCAGACGGGCGACCTTGTGCTGAAAAGGATTCTCCCGCCACAAGCAGATCACAGGGGCAAGTGGACCCCCAACTACGAAGGGCCATACGTTGTCAGGAAAGTCTTTTCAGGAGGAGCGTTGTTGTTGTCCACTATGGACGGTGAAGACTTCACGTCACCTGTAAATTCGGACGTAGTTAAAAAATACTTTGCTTAAAAACTGACCTGCTGGACAGAAAAAAGAGAGTCCAGGCAAAAATGGGGCATCCTGGCGAACCAAAAACAGAATAAAAGGTTCGGGCAAAAGTTAGGGATAAAATTAAAAAATGTACACCCGCGAAGTTGAAAACCTACACTGGGCGGCTTCGGCAAAAAAGGGTATCCCGGTGAACTGAAAACCCGTAAAGGGCGGTTCACGCAAAAGTTAGGGATTTAAAAAGCAAATGACTGCGGTCCGAATTTGATGCTGCACTGAGCATCAGGGCGGGAGAATGCTTAAAGGATCGGTTATCTGATACAACCTCTTCAGAAGGGTGAATATCGGGAAAGCACTTGAGTCGGACGAGTCATAGGAGGATCAGTTCGTGGTGTTCGTCTGCATCCCGTTGCCGACATGTGTACAAAATTTAATTTGTCAAAATATTTATGCTTCTTGTGTATTTGCTTTGCGTAGCTTCCTCTTTTCAGGAGTTACATCCCGTGTACAAAACTCCGCCCATTCAGGGGCCCAATCAATAAAATATGTTATTCAGTACTTGATGCTGGTTCTTTACTGCTTTGTACATGATAACACGCCTAAGTTTATTGAAACTAGCATGTGTATAACGTCACTGGCCCTTGCCAACAATTGCTAAAGCTTTGAATTAACTGAAAATAACGTCACTAACCTGAATCAATTTGGTTGTATAGGCTTGTCTTGTCCTGTTTGTGTTGTTGCAGGATTCACAACCGTACGAGGAAGATAATCAAAAGGTTGCAATAACGAGAGACTCGACCCTCACGCAGGTCGTACATGCTCTCACTGAAGAAGGATCGAATTCCCCAGTTAGCCGTAGCTTATCCAAGAGGACATGCTCCAGCAAAGCCATTTATTCTCAGCAGAATTGGCAATTTCAAAATTATAGGCTGTGTTCAGGCAGTGTGGTGTCCCCCGGAGGGATCCCTTGTCTCAGGCAGAGCGTTTTAGCCGTAGAAGATTAATATTGGTGAGCTGTATTCAGGCAGTTTACCTTTCCCCGCAGGGTCATTTACTCTCTCCCTCAGGGGAGTCGGTTGGTTTTCCCAAGAGAATCATCCCATCCCCAGCGGAATTCTCTTCTCAGCAAGTATCCCTTTCAGTGGAACTCGAAGATTAAGACTCTCCCCAGCAGAGTTGGTGTGGATCATGGCATGTATTTTGCCGGAACACCGTGTGACACCCGTTCACTTTCCCGCAGAAGTTCAATCATACCAGGCGCATCTGTTAGTCTCCAGCAGAGTTATACCCCCCAGCGGGGTGTTACTTCAACAAGGTGCTTGGTTCAAGTTCCGTTTCCCAGCAGAGTCGACTTCATTTTCCCAGCATTTATTTTGCTGGAATAATTCTATAGCACCTGGCTATCCCCAGCGGAGTAGGCATTATCTTCAGCATTTATTTTGCTGAAGCAGTTTCTGTACTCAGCAGTTCGAGTCTGTATTAGCATCCACCAAGTAAAAGCGTAGTATTTCCATGCCGAATGGAGCATGGCATCATTGTCGGACGTATGCATTTTTGAAACATAAACCAGGTTGGCTAACCGTTTGTGTTCAAGTGTTATTTCCCATGCAGATAGAGAGAGCTCTTGCTCAAATGAATTATCAAGCATTCAAGATCTCGACGTGAGACATCCCATGAAGTGTCAGCTTCGGCATTACTCCCCACAGTGTTATTTGTGAATTTCTCGTGTTTTCCCCGCCAGAGTCAGCAGGATAAGTTTCTCCTTATCCCCAAGCCGAGCTATTGGTCATCAAAGGGTTCATGAATCAGAATTTCAGAAGCTACCGCCGGTTATCAGAGCAGGCGTCCGGAAGTTTGGTTTCCAAATGTCCCCAGTAGAGTCAGCCCCAAAGTTGCTGTAACGTCAGTGATAGGAAGTTCGCGGACCAATGGGAGGACGAGTCCTAACGTGGACAATTTTATTGACGGGATTTCTTTGTGCTAGAGAAGATTGTTGGAATGTGGAGTCCTGACGTGGACATTTCCTCAAGTTGACGATGTGTGTTAGTCCTAACATGGACAGGATCGAGTTCTCGGTATTGATTGGGCGTGAAGTCCTGACGGGGGCGAAGGTTGATTGTTCTTCATGTTGATGTCCTGACGTGGACAATTTATATCCAGCAGATAGCTTTATTCGTGACGGCGAAATGTGCGTCCTGACGTGGACAAGTTTATATTTCTTCGTGATGACAAGATACGAGAGTCCTGACGTGGACAAATTTATCCTTCGTCGTGTTGTTGGCAAAGTATGAGTCCTGGCATGGACAAAGTCTTATTTCCCCAGCAAGTCGAAGACGTGCGAGTCCTGACGTGGACAGGTTCTATCATTTCATCAGATCAAGAAAGATTGAGTCCTTACGTGGACATATCAAGATGGGAGTCCTCGCGTGGACAAATCAGATTGTGGTTTCCTTACGTGGAAAGGTCATGATTCCTCACGTGGAACGGTTATTCCCTACGCGGAACGGTGGGTCCTAACATGGACGATGCAGTCCTAACGTGGACAAGTTTGATTCCTTACGTGGAAAGATGTGATTCCTTACGTGGAACAAGTTGGAGTCCCTACGTGGACAGATCGAAAGAAAATGGGCTTCCTTACGTGGAGGAGAAGATGAGTCTTCACGTGGACGGTGTTATTCCTAACGTGAAAAGTTTATTCCTAATGTGGACGATTTATTTCTGACGAGAAGGCAGACGAGCCATCCCCGCAAAAGTTTGTGAAGTTTTCCGAATTGACGAAGCAGGCGCCCTAACATGGACAATGTTCTATCTCTGCAACGATAAAATCTTTTTCAGGATGATAAGGAGAATCCCCGGCACGGTCGCACGAGATCAGTGGGTTGTCATAACAGTCAGATTCAGCTGATGAATGTCGTTCCCCAAGCAAGAGCATAGTTTATTTCTGCGGTTGGCAAATTTCTGGTTCCACTGGTATTCAACCCTCTCGTACCGCGAATGGCTGAAGGCTCCGGGCTCTTCACCCAATCGGGTCCAAGTCGCTTGAATAGGGGCAGCTGTTGCACCCTAAAATTTGCTCAACCTTATTCACTTAGTTTATGTTTCAATATCATTAGCATTTGCATAAAGAGTCATGTACATGGGTTACTCATCTGCATAGCATAAGCATAGCAAGTCATTCAACAGGGGACCCAGCATTATTCTCATCCCTAGAGGCCTATCCAGAGGTTATTATCCTAATTCAGTCTCATTCAAGTCATCAGAAAAGAATTTGAAAGCAGGGAGTTCAGTGGATCAAGCATTGAGTATATCTCCTAACTGAGGGTGTCTGAGGATCAACAAAGGAATTATGAGTGGTGAATGGAGAGCATGGGGAGTATCTAGACATCTTGGAAGACTTAGAAAGTCATTTGGAGAAGAAAACAAGTCCTTGGTGTGATCACAAGTATTGCAGTTGAAGGCAGTTAACTAGGGTTTCATCTGGGTCAACCCTGGGTCAACTCTAGGTCAATTGACTGATTGAAAGGCATTAAGGGCTATTGGAGAGATGTGGGGTTCACCATTTGACATGGATAATAAAGGTATGTTGTTATGCTAAGAAGAAATCAAGAGGAATCAAGGAGAAGAGGAGGTCCTAAATTAGGGTTTCTATGTAAAATCCCCTAGTTTAGGTCAAATTTCCAAGCAAGATAAGTCAAAATGCAAGCTTCAAATGGATCCTTAGCCAACATGAAACTTGTAGAGGATCTCAAGACCTTTAATTTTAGTGGTGGAAGACATTGAGGAGATTTACAGAACTCAAGTTATGGTCCTTGCAAGTTACAGGTCACCTAGGGTATCTGAAATTTTGTTTGTGAAAGTGACTTGACTTCCAAGCTATTTTTACCCCTCAAGGAGATTTCAAATGAATTTCTGGTAAACATAAGAGTTGTTCCTCATTGTCCTAGATTTCTAGAATGGTATGGTATGGCTTCATAGGGTGTGTGGAACTCTACTTATGGTCTTGGCAAGCAAAGGGTATTTTGGTCATTTGTGAATTACAGGTCATTTTAACCTATGCCCAAAACTCATACAAGGAAGCTTGAAATGGAAAACTTTACAACATCAAACTTGTTCCAAATGACATTTTGAGTCTAGAAAAGTGACCATGAGAGATTGGAAAGATTCATAGCACAAGGTTTCAAAATTGTTGGATTTAATGAATAAAAATGGCCTTAAAAATGAGATTTTTCATACCTTGGCCAAATGAAGCAAAATTATAGGTCATTTTGAATGGAAAGATCATTTTAAAGACATTGGCTAAAGTGGAATTTTGAGCTTAGTTCATAATTTGTGAGTTATTCATGGTTGCTTGTAATGGAAGAAACATAAACCAAATTCAAGGGAAAGAATGCAAGGGAAACTTCTCCAAGTTTCTAGGAGGTTCTAATCTCATGTATATATTGATGCAAGATGGTTCATGCCATGGTTGGTGATTCCATTTGTTCAAAACCCCAAGTTTTACACACTTTCTCATTTTTGCATAAGCTTCTCAAACTCTCTCAAATCTCCCTCAACTCTCACATTTCTTGATTGAATCTTCATCATCATCATCATCCCTAGATCAGAATTCCATCAAAGATGTGGTAAATTGAAGCAAGGATCGTGCTATTCATCATCATCATCCAAGGAGCATCAATCTTGGAAGTGAGTGATTCAAGGCCTTGGAACCATACTTGTTGCATACAGAAGTAATCACCAAGCTTATTGATCACTTTCCATTCATCACAAGCATCTGATTTAGAGATCTTAGCACCTGTTTCAAGAATTTGCACCAGGTTTGTTTTCTGCTCGAATCGCATGATTTAGTTAGAAATCTTAGGGTTTGGATAGTGTGGACTGGTTAAGATAGGATAGAGGATTGATTGTGATGATTTTGGAGGAGTTTCATGAGGTTTGAGCATGAGGTACCAAATCTGGTAGAGCTTGTAATTACTAGGATAAGGCACGAAAATGTTATTGGATTAGCATGTTGTGATCAGTGCAAGCTGTAGATAAGTGTAGGACACAGTTTGGAGAGAATTGGAGAGGTTTGATATCAGGTATTAATGGTGGTTTCCATCTGTTCTACCTATCGAATTGGTTGATTGAATGAGTTTCAGTGCAAGCTAAGGACATAGACTTGTAGAGGGGAAGAAATAGAGGGATTTTGATCTTTACAAGTTTCGTTTTCATGGCGTATTGAAGGAGAATGGGAGGCTCGAAAGTTATGCATGGGACTGGTTTTTTTTTTGAAACCCTAGAAGAGGTTTGGGGACGATGATGGATGGCCGTGGGATCTCTTGTTTGACCACGACTCAAATCTCAATCCAACGGTTCGTGTTTAAAATGAGAAATGGAGGGAAACTTCAAGCTATGAAACGCCCCGTTTCATTTATTCCATCTGAGTGGGCTTAGACTTCATTCGCTTTTGACACCCCCAATAATCAAGCCCAGTGTAAATGAACTGGGATTAATGCTATATACACCGCTCTGAGGTTTTTGCTTTTTTGTTGAATTTCTGCAGCGCGCTGGGCCTATGGTTTTGTTCTATTCGCACCCCCACTTCTCAGCCCACCTGAAAAAACAACTGAAGCGAGCTGCTATTCTCACCCCTCCCATTTATTCCTTTATATTTCTTTTTATTTTCTTTACATTTTTCATGCATTTACTAAAAATCACATAAAATTGAAAAATCACTATTTTTTGATAATTCTTTTTGCATCATTTTCTTTAAAGAGTCAAGAAAATTATAATAAATAAAAATTGCATTTTATTTTTTATTTGATATTTTTCCCATATTTTCTAAATAAATAGCATTTTAAATGGTTTCATTTCATGCATGATTTTGTTAATTTTTGTTCTATTAGATGCTTTAATATTTTTTGTCCATTCTTTTTATGTTATTTAGTTTAGACATTTAACTTGTAGATACAATTTATTTCCCATTTTTAGAAATCAATTCTAGGTGTTTAGTTTAGGTGTGAACAACATGAACAAACTAGGGTTTTAAGTGACAACTTAGGAGAATTAATTCATTTCCCTTAGGACTTAGAGATTGAATTGTTTAGCTATGGGACTATAGGGGCTATGGGTAGTTATTAGATCCCCTTTAGAAAAAGTCAGGATTCCCCTACTGCTATTAATATACTGTATATCTGATTGACTGGTGTGGTGTGCCCTCTGGGGATTTTCTGTCTGTTTGTTTGGGTATTGGGATTGTCTGGGGATTTGGGAGAGCTGAAGACTTGTGAAGATGAAGCCGTTGGAGATCCAGACTGAAGTCCAATTTCCAGAGTTGAAGAGGAGTTTCTTGCTAGCAGCTGTTGTGGAGATTAGGGTTTAGGAGCTAGGCAGAGCTCTAGATTAGAAAGCTTGTTTCTCAAACATGGATTGCCTTGTCTGCATCCATTCTTCTCTGTGATACAGAGTCTCTCTAAGACACTCACCCCCTTCCTTTGGAAGGCTTGGTGCTAGTGTCTAAGAGATAGAACTCTTGAGAGAGAATATCATATGTGTTAGGAGCAGTCTGTTCACCACCCTTGGTAGTCAACTGATTGCTTAACACCTAATTCACTCTTGTGATTGATCCCTCATCCTGGAGGTTTGAACTTGAAGAAAAGCCATTGTAGATAGAAGGCTGATGATCAAAGCCCTTGCTTGAAGGTCCTGAAGATGGAGATTAATGCTTGTTGAAGCCTGTAGCTGATTGGAGATTATTTGAAGCCAGATGTTGATTCAAAGCTGCTGAAGCTGTTTGTTTTATTGCTGTATTTCATTTCTGCTGTATTGTTTGGTTTTCCTGGTTGTATTGTTTGTTGTTTAACCTGTTGGGTTGAAAGTGAAGCCTGTTCACTTTCGCCTATTGTTTTCTAGGTTCGAGGTTGAGTGGGACTCCCTTGCCTCGCTTGTACTGTTGCATCCATGCATTTTACCGCTTTATTATATCTGTTATTGTTTCTGTTTCTGCCTATCCCGTAGGATCTCTGTTTCTCTCTGTGCAAGAGAGGAGCATGATAGACACTAGGTCTTAACCCATGCATGATAACATTAGGTTAGTTTGATTCCCTTTTAACCCTAGGATTTGTAGAGTGTCATCTCTTCTTCCTTCAAAACAACAGAAAAACATTAATAAAGGTTATAACAGAGATTAATTCATTTCTTCCGTCAAAAGATTTGAACAGACATCAACCTTCTGCAATAAGAAAACCCTTGTTTAAGGTGAGATTTTTCATAAAAAACAACAGACAGACTTGTGTCGTACGTGGCCCGAACTACGTTTGCTCTGATCTTTCATGCTGTATGAAAGTACGTAGGCATAGGATACGATATCCTAGCGAGCAACCTTCCCCTCCTTTCCCGTAGGTAGGCGAACTACGTTGACTCTGATTTCTCGTTCCAGGCGAGAATACGTAGGCATAAAGTGCGATACTTTGCCGAGTCATTTTTATTTTCATTTTATTTAACCCTCGACCTATAGTTTAGATAGAATAACAATCCATACCCGAAAACAAGCGTGGATCCCGTCGAGTACGACGGACGTGAGGGGTGCTAATACCTTCCCCTTGCGTAACCGACTCCCGAATCCAGGTTTCGGTTGCGACGACCATACCTTTCCCATGTTGTGCGAGGTTTACTCTGAGCGTTTCCTTTCCCTCCTGTGGGATAAATAACGCACGGTGGCGACTCTTCTGTTCAGCCGGCGCCGATTTTCGCAGTAGCGACACCGTCGAACCATAAAAAGATTGGGTTCGGGAAAAAAGGTAAAATGTAAACCCGCGAAGTTGAAAACCTGAAAAGGCGACTTTGGCAAAAATGGGTATCCCGGTGAATTGAAAACCCGCAAGGGCAATTCAGGAAAAAGTTTGGGATTTAAAAAAGTAAACGACTACGGTCTGCGTCCACCCCCCTTGAGTATTGTGGATTCTCGGAGGACCCGAGGGTCAATCAATCAAGTCAGCCTTTTCAGAAGACGAAGCATTGGAGAAGCATCAAAGTCATGCGAGTCATAATCGAATCGACACACGGTGGTTGTCTGTACTACATTGCCAACATCTTGTATTTATTGCATTTCTGTACTTTTTGCACAACTTTCTCTTTTTAGGAGTTGCATCTGATGTAAATCTGCCTATTTACAGGCCATTTTCAATCAATGAAGTATATCATTCAGAAAGCTTTCTCTTCCTGTTTTAGATTTTACTGTTTTGTTTGCAAAAGACGCCTGATGTTGTTGATAAAACTTTGCATACATAAACTCGTGGGCTTTGTTAATCGTAATTGAAACATTGATTTGCTTGAATAATGTCATGGACGATGATCGAGATAGCTTTTCTTGCATACAGGACACATTTGCTTGTTTGTAATTTGCAGGGTTCTCGTTGTTGAGATTGTTTCAAAGGTGTATCCCCAGTGAAGTCACCATATCTCTATCTCCACAAGGTGAAGATGTCAGATCAGAAATATCTCACCAGCGATAATGTGCACTCACCCTCAGCTGGTTGAAATTGCATTTATCCTTAGCAAGTCGGGACTAGTTTTTCCGTAGTCGGTTGAGATTGCACTTATCCCCTAGTAGGTTAAGACCTAAGTTATCCCCAGAGGGTCGAAACTGAGATGCCTCAGCAGTGGTGTGCGTCTATTCCTTGACAGGTCGATATGGGAGTGTTTCCCCCGGCAGTGGAACAAAGCTCAGATTGTTTCCCCACAGGTATTTGGCTCATTCCCCAATCAGAGGTTGATGTCGATGAGTTTTATTTCCCTACTTAGAGGTTGATTCACATTATTCCCCAAGAAAACATTGATATTGATCCCCTCAATGAGTATCTATCGGTGAAGTTGTTCTCCTCAATAGAGTCCAGTGGTTATTGGCCTTCTTCGAAGCAAGATTTTGGTTTAACTTGCCAATGATTGTCTCTCTCAATCCTTTTCAAAGTAGATTTTATCCCTTTCAGCACGGATTTTATCCCCAGTGGAAGGATTGTCTCTCTTAATTCCCCTCAGAGTGGATTGTGTTCCCCGTGGAGTGGGGCCGTCCCCAGAAGAATGTTATTCAGGAAGGCCATTCAGGGCATTTTTCGCAGCAGAATCCAGTGGTTATTGGTATTCATCAGAGTGAGTTCTTTGGGATGTTAATCATACTTTTTGTCCCCTATAGATCAGATTTTTATTCCTAATCCCCAGTAAAGTCTCCGGAGTAAGTTTTATTCCCCGCAAACTGGTATTCTCAGTCCTCAGCAGAGAAAGTTTAAGATAAATTCCCAGTAAATCTTATCCATTATCCCTAGCAGATTGGACTTAATCTCCAGCAGAGTAGAATCCTCGGAAGAATGGAGTAATTCCCAGCAGAGTGGTATCCCCGGTAGAGTCATATTCTCGAAAGCCATCCATGACTATTTTCCCTAGTCGAGTGTTTTGTTCCCCCAGAAGAGTTGTATTCTAGAAGGCCGTTCAGGGCATCTTTCTCAGCAGATTTGATTTGATCCCCAGCGGAGCGGATTTATTCTCAACAGAGCAGTTTTTCCCAGGAGAGTTCTTTTCCAGGAGGTCATCCAGGGCTCGTCTTTCCCAGCAAAAGTCCAATCATACTTGGCACATTCGGTCCTCCCCAGCGGAGTTGGCTTCTTCTCTTCAGCATTTATTTTGCTGGAGTGGTTCCTTTGCATTTGCATTGTGCACAACATCCTCCCAAACGCGTAGCATTTCCATTTCGTATGGAGCATTATGCCATATTTAAACATATGCATTCGAAACATAAGCCAGGTTGTTACCTCTTGTTTTCAGATGTATCTCCAGCAGATAACAAATATTCTCTCGAGCCTGTGTGGTATCCAAACCCCAAAAGGGTTATTGGTGTATTCTCTTGAGCCTACGTGGTATCCAGACCCTAGTAAGAGTTATTGGTAGATGTGTTCATCTTACTGTTTGTCATCTCCAGCAGATATCGATATATTTCATGAGCCTGTGTGGTATCCTGACCCCGGCGAATATTGATTGTTTTTCTTGAGCCTGTGTGGTATCCAGGCCCCAGCAAGACTCATTGGCGTATGTGTTCATCTTGTAACATTCTCCTCAACAGAGTTTACTTATTCAAGTTTGTTCTTCCCCAACGGATTTCTTCTTTCAGATTGTGAATCGACGGATTCTCTTCTCAACTTCGTGTTGAGCCGGCCTTCGGGTTCGATGCCTATTTTTATTAATGGATTCCTGCTTAGATTAGCAGATGTTCTCAACTTCGTGTTGAGCCGGCCTTCGGGTTCCTGTTTTAATTAATGGATGCCTGATCGGATTAGCAGATGTTCTCAATTTCATTTTGAGCCGGCCTTCGGGTTTGATGCCTGTTTTGTTTAACAGATGCCTGCTTGGATTAGCAGATGTTCTCAACTTCGTGTTGAGTCGGCCTTCGGGTTCGATGCCTATTTTATTTAACAGATGCCTGCTCGGATTAGCAGATGTTCTCAACTTTGTGTTCAGCCGGCCTTCGGGTTCGATGCCTGTTTTGTTTAACAGATGTCTGCTTGGATTAGCAGATGTTATCAACTGCGTGTTGAGCTGGCCTTCGGGTTCGATGCCTGTTTTGTTTAACAGATGCCTGCTTGGATTAGAAGATGTTCTCAACTTTGTGTTGAGCCGGCCTTCGGGTTCGATGCCTGTTTTAATTAACGGATGTCTGATGTTCTCAACTTCTTGTTGAGCTGGCCTTCGAGTTTGATGCATGTTGTAATTTCCAGATGCCTAATGGTGAAATCAAATGTTCTTACCGACTCAGTGTCGAGCTGACTTAGTGTTATTACCTGCATGTTAGCAGATGTTTCTCCCGACTACGCATCGTTACTTTATTGGTGGTGAGTTAGCTCACTGTCCTTACAATTACCAGATACAGTTTCTCTAGTGATCCTTTTTCACTACGGTGGACTATTCTGCAATTTACTATTTTGCGGTTGGAAAATTTCTAGGTTCTGGTGTATTCAATCACCTTCTACCTTGAATGTTTGAAAGCCATTTTCTTTTCATACCTTCAGGTCCAAGTCGTTTGAATAGGGGCAGCTGTTGTACCCCAAAATTTGACCAACCTTTTCTTACTAACTTGGCTTATGTTTCATTTCATTTTAGCATTTGCATTTTGCATATCATTGGTTATTAACAGGGAATCAAGAGTTGTTTTGACATTCAAGAGGAGAGATTCATGGTTCAAACTCAAGGAAGGGTATCATGTGTAGGCCACCAGGGTTTCATCATCATCAGGATTGAGTTTCAAAGCTCCTTGAGAGGAGAGGTTTGTGTATGGGTGCCACCTCATATCTTGAGGATCATCAGAGGTTCATGAGATTACCATTTTGGATACGACATGATTTAAAAGCTCAATAAATGTCTTGAGGGGTCTTTATGGAGTTTGTGCAGTCTTTCAATTCATCTGCAAGAGCCTCAGTCAAAGGATGTGGAGTTAGGGTTTCATCTGGTCAACCTAAAGTCAACTGTGGACTTGAGAGAGTTCAAGACTTGGTTCTAGGTCATTGAGATGTGGGAAGTCATCCAAAAGCATCTAGGATGTCATGTTAAGATCAAATCAAGGAGATTCAAGAGTTCAAGGAGTTGCTAAATTAGGATTTCAGATGATTTCAGTGTAAAATCCCCTTCTTTGGTGCCTAACTTCAAGGACAATTTTCCCTATGATGCAAGCTCAATCTCATTTTCATGAAAACATGAGACTTGTAGAGAATCTTTCAAAATTTCTTTTGTGTACAATAACTCATCCATTGAGTTTGTACATCACAAGTTATGATGCCAACGACTTGGAGTCTTCAGATGAAGAGAATTTTGGTCAACTCAAAGTCAACTCACTTCCAAGGAATTTTTGACATGGAATCAAGCTTCTCCTCAACTTTAAGTGAAAATGAAAGTTTTTACTTGTGATCTTAGCTTTCCAAAAAGTCCTAGAAGTCCTCATTCTCATGTATGGAGTTCAAGTTATGGTCTTCACAAGGAAATGGTATTTTGGGAAAATTCATTATAGGTCATTTTCTTCAATGGTCAATTCCATGAACTTTGAGACCTCAAATGCAATTTCGTGCCACATGAATGTTGTGTCACATGAATATTGTGTCACATTGGTTCAACTTCATCATGAGATTGATTTCCATGAAGTTTGATGGATTATGTGATCATAATGACCATTTTAAGCTTGAAAAAATGACTTTTGAACGTGGATTGGTGTTCTTCATTTACAAGTCACCAAAAGACTTTGTATTGAACTTTTTGGTACCACATTGTCATCATCATTTGGTCTTGCAAATATTTACTACTTTTAGACCAACAAATATGCACATTCCATGCCATATTTTCAAAATTCATCTTAAAAAGTCATGACTTGAAACTTGGTACAAACAATTCCTACATGACTAAAACCATATCATTCATTCATACACCCCCTCAAATGACCATTTGCTGACCACAAAAGGAGGAGGTAAGGACAAAGCTCGTGTATGTGCATAAGTTGGAGTTTTTTGGCCATTTTTGAAAATCACTCAAATGAGGCAACATGGGCCTGCATGGAATGTTCAAACCCACCATATATATACTGAAATAGAAACCCTAATGATTAGAATGGTTGTTGCTGCATGAGAAAGAGGGAACCACCCCAAAATTCTCCAAAAATTCCTCTCTTCGAATCTGTCATTTCTTTGAGATTTCTTGCAAATCGGTGCTCAAATCATCTTCATCAAAGCTCAAGGGAGAGTTCTGCATCATTAAACAGAAGCTTGTGCTCTTTTTCAAGAGCCAACAAAGCAACTTCGTTTTGTAAGTTTTCTCCTCTTAAAACACTCATGTTAGGCACATTCTTAAGCCCATACTAGGTGCATCTGAAGCCCTACCCTTGGTAGGCCATGTTTGAATCATTTGTTTATTTGTTTGATGTAATTTCAGTTTACACATTTGAAATTCGTGGCTTGTTTTCACCACTGTTTACAAACCTTTTTGAAAAATAGAGAGTGGATTCATGATCCTTGTGAAGAGAGCTTTTGATTGGTACCAGATTCTGCAATTTTTATTGAGTTTTGGCACACCTCCGGTGACCCTTTAGCCTGAGAAGATGACCGGAGCCCTAGCTCCGGCGTCTGGTTATTTTTCTAGCCAGGCTGAGTTGGCAAAGGGTGGACTCTTTGACCTGTTGTGTGTCACGCGTTCATTGGTTTAACTTGGCTGGTGTGTACGTTTGACTCTGACTGGACTTAATGAAATGTTGTGTTTCATTAAGATTGATGGCTGTTGTGATTTGGGCCTTGCTTTCTTTTTGCACCCTCCATTTTTTGGAGCCCAAGCGATTTTGCATTGGTTGTAGTTCATTTCTGGTATTACTGATACACTCCACCTTGGCTTTTTATTTATTTTAAATTCATTTTAATTAATTAAAAATAGTTTTGATTACCCTAAAATTCCAATCAAATATTTTTCTAACATTTCAAAATGTTAATTAATTTTCCATGATTTTTATTTCCATTTTCCATTTATTTTCTTATTTTATTTGGAATTTCCAATGTGATGTGTTTTATGGTTTACCCTAATTTTGATCTTAATTATTTGAACCTTAATTGCAAATCCCCTATGACCAGTTTTTCTCCATCATTTAGGTGATGGATTGAAGTATCTTTGAGGGTTGATTTGGTTCATTTATGTTCAATTTTCATTTGGTTTTGAATTGCTTTTTGTTGAGCCTCGACACATGCTCGATAAGGTGCAGCACCACACATTCTTGGAATTGTTTGATGGTTCCTTAAGTTGAATTTGTCCATGATATTTTGGTTTCTATTTATAGATTAGTCAAGCTTGGTTGAGCATTTTATTTGAGTTTTATTGAGCTTTCCTACTATTTTTGGTGAATATTACAAGTCAAGTTACCTTTAGAGGCGTTTACACATGCTAGTTTAACTTAGTTTCTTTGGATATGATCTCAAGTGATCCCATATGCATCTCTTAAGTCTTGTTACATCATTCTAACATACTTGAGGCATTGTCTTACTTGTTTAAGGTCATCTACATGTGAAGCTTGTATTACAAGTTACCTTTGAATCATGCATTTCCACTTGTCCTAAGTGTTGAATTTGTGTTAGGACTTTGGTTCTTTCACTTGTCATGATCATACATGTGCCTTGCCTCTTATTTTAATAGTGATTTGGGCATCTTCTCTTGTTGATTCACCTTTTCCCCATTGTGGTTTTACCTTTGTTCATGATAATTTGGTGTCTTTATGTACACTTTGAGTTTGTCATGAACATTGTTGTTTGTTTTGCATTGCTTGTTTGCATTTGTTTTACTTGTGTTTCAAGAATTGTATGGTTGATATGTGCTTGTGTTGGTGGCTGCCCCATACTTTTTTCCTCCCTCTTTTCTTTGTATGTGCATCTTAAGATAGAACCCTTTTGTTTGGATGATTGATGGTTGATGGTTGTAGGAGCTTGCTTCTCCCATTTCATCTCATCTCTTGTTGACTTGTTTAAGTCACTTGCTTGTGTTTGAGTCTCTTGTTATTGAGTCTTTGTTGCATTCTTGCATACTTGTTTTTCATGTTTGCATCTCTTATTGCATTGACTTGTTTAAGTCACTTTCATCTTTCATTTCTCATTTCATTTGTGATTGAATTGCTATGTGTTTACTTGGTCTTTTGTCATGATCCTTCATGATTCCTAGTCCCTCTGTTTAAGATGGGAGTAGGAGAGACATTAGGCTTTCAATCCTTTGTATGATAACATTAGGATAGAATCTCTCTTTGCAATCCCAAATTTAGGATCACATTGCATGATAACATTAGGGTTGATCAGTTCCCCTTAGAGTTTGTGTCTTCTCTTCTCACCTCATAACTTTCATAAGACACTTAATAAAGGTTAACACTTGTTGTACGCTTCGAGCCTTAAGTACTTGAGGAATGATGAGTGGGGGGCCTCCTCTCACCTTGTCTAGAGTGTTTAGCATATGCCCTTTGGGAGATATGCGACACATTCGCTCTCAAGTCATAGTCTTTAGTGCAACATGAGTTTCAAATCCAACTTAATTCACTTTTTCTCATAAAACACAAAAACAAAATCAAACCTTTTTATCCTTCGGGATTGTTCAAACTCATTTTCAGAAAGAGTGTGTTAAGTCTTTGATCTACCGCAAACAGGCATCGTCCCTAACTGCTAGAACAATTATTTAACCCTGCTTATTAAAACACTTAAACCAACCAGTGGTCGTGTCAGCCCGAACTACGTTTTCTCTGATTTCTCATACTAGATGAGGATACGTAGGCACAAGACGACGATGTCTTGGTGAGCAACCTTCCCCCCATCACCCGTAGTTTTCCGAACTACGTTGATTCCGACTTTCCCATTGCACGAGGGAATACGTAGGCATAGGGCGGCGATGTCCTATCGAGTCAGTTCTTTCCATTCCCCTCGTTTAACAGTAGCATTATATAGTTTTCACCCATAGATTAGACAACAAGCATGGATCTCGTTGAGTACAACGGACGTGAGGGGTGTTCATACCTTCCCCTTGCGTAACCGACTCCCGAATCCAAGATTTAGTTGCGATGACCTTGTCTTCTTCCTTTTTCATAGGTTTTCTTCGATCATTTCCTTTCCCTCTCTTTGGGATAAATAATGAGCGATGGCGACTCTTTTGTCTTTGTCGTCCCTTTCTCGTAGCGATGCGACAGCTGGCGACTCTGTTGGGGACTCTCCCATCCCCTATGCGAGTCAATCCTAACGCTTGTGCGTTTTTGTTTACGGGTGTTTATTTGTGTGTTTATGTGTTGTATTTGTACAGTATTTCATTTGCATTCTATTTTCCGCACATTATTATCATGATATTGCTGTGATGTTGGGTGGGAATGTTCCTTTGAGAGATAAGCCAAAACCCAGGCTTGAGTACATACCTAGCATTAGAGTGGAAAGTAGTGAGGACCTGCATGTTCGGCGCGCACTAGTCCTCATGAAATTTGCCTTCAGACGAGGTTTTCTTTGTAGACATCCTATCCTATGTATTGGTCAGGAGGGGGTGTTGGATCTGGCAACTATCGACTCTGGAAACAAATCAATTGGGAGTCAGCTAAGTGAGGCCGTTTCGTTTGACTATGATGCCAACCAGAAATGGTGAATGTATCATCGTTTCTCGAAAGTCTGTGACACTGACGACCGCATAGGATGTCGAGCCTTGTCAGATATTAGGTTCATACCTTGTGAGTGGGAGGGTTATGCAGGAAAATTGACCTCCAACCTACTCGGATTTCTTATCAGTGCGGACCTTTGATCTCTGATGTTATGAGTTTCCTATACTTTGGTCTTTTGATGTTCCGGTATTTTCTCGCTGAAGCGAAGCTGTGGTTCAACTCAGTCAGCAGCATAGCAATCTTGATCCCCTGTTTGCATTTGCATTGTAACATTTGCATGTATTTGTGTTTCAGGTGCATATTTTTCCTTTGATTCTAGTAATCTAATCCACCATCATCATGGAGCCTGGTCTCAAGAAAGCTGTTGTTTACAAATTCCTAACACCAGATATAGGACCTCTTGTTGGCCTCATTTCTGTGGTTGAGCGCAGAGTTATGGAAGACTTCAAAAAGGAGTATGGGAGGATTATGAGCTTTGTCTGTAAGGTATCCAAATATGATTTGGAAGGTATTCACACGCTACTGCAGTTTTATGATCCTCAGTTGCGTTTCTTCACATTCCTCGGATATGTTTTGTTGCCAACCTTGGAAGAGTTTGCTCAGTTGGTGGGAGTTCCTATCTTGGAAGAAATGCCTTTCTGTCACTCTGAAGGGGAACTTGATTTGACCAAGCTAGCCAATGCTCTTCATTTGGATGTTTCTGAATTGGATGGAAAGATGGTACGTAGGAATGGAGTACCTGGCTTCCCACTACCATTTTTGGTGAGTAGAGCTCAACACTTTGCAAAGGAGGGATGTTCGGTGGTTTTCAATGCAATCTTGGCTCTCTGCATCTATGGGATAATACCGTTTCCCCATATACATGTCTTTGTTGATTTGGATGCTTTCCACATCTTCGCTTCTAAAAATCATGTGCCAACTCTTTTAGGTGATGTCTACCATTCTACGCACTACAAGAATGAGAATGGATGAGGGAAGAATGTCTCCTGCTGTATGCCACTGCTATACAAATGGTTTATTTCACATTTGCCCAAGTATGGACCCTTTATTGATACGGAAAATACAGTTGAGTGGTCAAAGAGGCTCATGGGCTTAACGTCGGAGAATATTGTGTGGTTCAACAGAGATCTTCTTGGCAGTGAAATTATCTTCAGTTGTGGAAGCTTCCCAAATGTCCCTTTGATAGGAAGAAGAAGTGGCATCAATTATAATCCTGGTCTAGCCGTCAGACAATTTGGCTATGCTTTAAAAAAACCCCGAAGGAGGAAGAAATACAGGAATCTTTGTATTTTACAGGGTTAGCTGATAGTGACACTCTAACTAGTTTGAAATAAGCTTGGAGTAACATTCATCAGAGAGGAAAGCCTTCCTTGGGTAAAGGTGATTTCAAAGCTTATGGACCATATGTTGAATGGATCCAAGAGAGGGTTGAAAGGTTGTTGTTACTGTTCCCGATCAGAGAGCCTATATATCCTTCGGTAGTTGAAGAACCGACAATAGTTGATATTCAGAAGTATAGTCAACTGTGGGTTGAGAAGGAAGAACTACGCAAAGTGAATGGAAGGTTAGAAAAGGAGATTATTTAGCTCAGGAGAGAGAAGAATGAAGCCATCTACCTTTCCAAGATGAAGACAGAGACTCTGAATAAGATGGGGAGAGAACTGACTGAAGAAATTCGTGTCAGAGAACGTCTTGGTCAAGATCTAAGTGTCGCGTCGCTGCGAAGAGGGGCCGGCAAGGACAGAAGAGTCGCCATTTTTCGTTATTTATCCCAAAAGAGGGAAAGGAAACGATCATAGAAAACCTACAGAAAAGGGAGAAGACAGGTCATCGCAACCAAATCTTGGGTTCGGGAGTCGGTTACGCAAGGGGAAGGTATTAGCACCCCTCATGTCCGTCGTACCCGACGGGATCCACGCTTGTTGTCTATCTAAAAGGGTGTTTATCTATCTAAGCTATAGGTCACAGGGATAAAAGAAAAGAAAAGAGACTCGATAGAGCATCTTCGCTCTATACCTACGTACTCCCTCGTGCAATGGGAAAGTCAGAGTCAATGTAGTTCGGAAAACTATGGGTGAAGGTGGGGAAGGTTGCTCGCTAAGACATCGCCGCCTTGTGCCTACGTATCCTCGTCTGGTATGAGAAATCATAGAAAACGTAGTTCGGGCTAACAAGACCATAGGATGGTTCAAGTGTTTTACCCGAGTAAGGTTAAAACTTAGTTCTAGCAATTAGGTGTATGCAGCTCGACCATTGGAGACTTAGGTGTTACCTGTTTGTGGCAGAACCAAGAGTTAACAAAACTCTCCTTATGAAAAAGGTTTCCAAATTAATCCCGAAGGATAAAAAGATTTGATGTTTGTTTTTGAAGTCTTTTAGAGAAGAAGTGAATTGAATTTGGTTTGTAATTCATGTTGCACTAGAGACTATGACTTAGGAGCGAATGCGTCGCATATCGTCCAAAGGACATACACTAAACACTCTTGACAATTGAAAGGAGGCCCCCCAATCATCATTTCCCAAATTCTTAAGGTTCGTAGCGTACAATATTCATTATTCATTATTAGGTGTCTTAAAGAAGTTTGAAGATGAGAAGAGAAAGACACAACTCTAAAGGGAGACTAAACTCAACCTAATGTTCTCATGCAAAGTGTACCTATGATTGGGATGAAAAGAGAATTATATCTAATGTTATCATGCATGGTTTCAAACCTAAGTTCTATCATAACCACACTTGAACAAGAGAGATTAGAGGTCCTAATGGAACATGGCAAAGAAAGAGAAAGAAGAAAGCATAAATGAAAGAAGAAATAAGATGCAAACGTGCAATGCAAAAAGATGAAGAAAGAGGGAGGAAAAAAGTGTGGGGCAGTATCCTCCACAAGCACATCTCAACCTCAAGCATGCAAAAAAGATGATGCAAAACCAAAATGAAAAGAAAACCAAAGAACTAGGCAAGTTCACACCAAAAGAAAGTTCTCAAAATGGCCTCTCATCCAAGTCAAACTCACAGTGCAACCAAGAGGCACCAAATCAACATGGATGAGTCCCCAAAGTCCTATGACAGAAGTGAGAACAAGAGAAGAGGATAGGAAAATGAAAGAAAGAAGAAAGCCAACACAAGTTGCAACGAAAGGCATGGTAAAGGACCTAGGTCCTAAACACTTTTAACATTGAACATCAAATGGAAAGCCTAAAAAGAATGCAACTTAGCACAAGAACCAAACAACTTTATGACCTATAAATTAGAATCTAACATTTTCAACATGTTATGAATGTGAATCAAAACGAGTTGGAAGCATTTGGGATCCAAAAGGGTCATTTCTCATCAAAACTAGGTCAAGTGTGTGTGTGTGAACCATCCTTAGGGGTAGCTTGACTTGCAAGCTACTCCAAAAATAGGAAAATAGTTCAAATAAATCCAAATAAAATGCTCAAAGGTCATAAGGATGTTGGCAACTAGAGGCCAAAACAAATCAACCAAAGTCCATTCAAAACATCACCAAAGGAGTTGATCCACAAGGGTGCACCATTTTGAAGGAGGGTTGTCGAGGGTCAAACAAATGGAAGAAAAAGTCAACCCAAAAAGGAAACAAACCAGGGCCAAAATCATCCTCTAAGACCCCTCAACTCATCATTTAAATGAGGAAAAAGTCTCACTCATTGGAGATATCAATTGGCCAAGAATCAAGCATGAAACACAAAGGAACAAGGAAAAGTCAATTCAAAAACGACTCCAATCATAAAATCCCATTTTAATTGCAATATAAAATAAAAATGAAAATAAAAATTATCAAAAATTAATTAACACATGAAAGTGTCCTAAAATATTTTTTGTGGAATTTTATCATAATTGGAGCTATTTTTAAATGATTAAAATCAAAACAGAAATTAAAATAAAATAAAATAAAAGAAAATGCAAGAAAAGGTGTAAATAGCAAGTTTCAGCGTGGAAAACAATGGGCTCAGTCAAGAGTGGGTGCAAAAAGCACTTTGAGCCCAACTCAGTTCAACAAGTGAAACGAGTCGTTTCACTAATTGACGTGGAATTCAACAGATCCACGCAAGCTGGCCAAAACAATCTCAACCACTCATCACCTCAAGTCAACAAGTCAAATGGAAAACACATCAGCACGCCTGAGTTTAGACAAGACGTCGGAGCCCTAGCTCCGGTCGTCTTCTCCGGCGAGGTAGCCGGAGATCAGCTCTTAAAATCTCACCAAATCTTAACAAATTTTATACCGAATTAAAGGTCTCATTGTAACACCCCGTTCCCCAAAATAGAAATAGATGCAATTAAAGTAAACGAATATCAGAGTTGCTACACACAACGGGATGCCACAGAAATAAACATCAACAAAACATCTTCATTAACGAATTTTCAATAATTAAACAGCAGAAATATATACATATATTCACATCATATACATAAACGAATATCACGTCATATTCATCATGTACAGCCAACGTCCAAAATATAAAAGATACATCCATCACAACGGGTCCAACAGAACATGATACGCCACAGGGGCACACAAAATCATCAAATAAATAGTAAACTCCCAAAAAGCCCTGGTGTTATGTATCAGAGCATCCCTACGACTCGACTCGCCACAATCCAAGCTAGCTACACACCTGGGTCATCTGTACTTCCGACGAAGCACAGACCACAACAAAAGCAAGGGGTGAGAAATCACGATCAAAATATAACGGTAAATACGTACACGAATAAAAGGCAGTAACACACAATCATCAATTCACACTCATCAACCCGGACCTACTGTCCCACGCTAACACAGCATATACAACAATGCAAACACATGTAACTCAACCCATGGTATGCGGTACCGACTCAACAACACCGATGGATACCTGGCCATCAACCCCCCACCAAGGAACACAAACAATCAAGCTCAAGATAGATCGCATACACTCCACCGAGCAACAATTTATCCCTACCACGCTCCCCCGAGCGTAAATGATGGGCACCTGGCCATCAACCCTCCACGCAGGAGCACATCATAATCAAACCCAGGATAGATCGCATACACTCCATCCGAGCAACGATCTATCCCTACCATGCTCCCCCTAAGCACATAAACATGCATCATGACATGCATACACCAATGCAAACAGCAAACATAAGCACACACTGTGCATACGATCCTCTGATCACATTTTATACATCATACATGTTCACACATCACCATATTCATACATCATACATATATGATACATACTAATTCAAATATTTATAATTACACAATTATCATGGAAATTACGTTCCAATATCACACCTACACTCTCCACAGACCAAACTAAAGCTCACTCTCAAGCACGACCAGCAAGGGTCCCAAAACACAAGAAAATAGAACAAGACAGCAGCAAAAATGCAAACTGATGTCGAGCTCGCTGGCACATTCGCCTGGCGAAGCCCCGCAGCGAATGCTCGCTGGAGCTTGCCCGGCGAAACCCCTAGCGAAGCCAGACAGTGGCTAGTGGCAGCACTCGCTGCCCAGTTCGCTTGGAGAAGCCTAGCGAAGGCTCGCCCCATCATTCGCCCAACGAATGCTTGGCGAATAGCTGCGATTTCAGAAAAATCCCACTGTGCAGAAACAACAACTCTCTCCGAATTCGCTCGATTATACGTAAACCAGCTTCTAACACAACTAACCAACATTCTACGACTTAACTACAGAATCCATTCTCGATTTCACCCGATAAACTCTCGGCTATACCAAAATAATCACTTCCGGCTTAAAACTTCGAACTACCCGGAACCCCCAAATTACCCAAACAATCACACTTTATCACACGCAATAGAATCAACACACTGTCAGCAACTCAGAATCAAACATTCATACCACATCATCATCAAAACCTAATGGGGTTAGGGAAATCCCATTCTACCTAATATTCATGCAACTACCAAAATTGACCTGATTCCCCCCCGCCCCCTGTCGCTTGCGCGAAAATAAGGTGCCGGCATGACAGAAGAGTCGCCACCTTTCGTTATTTATCCCTCAGAGCGGGAAAGGAAACGATCGGAAAAACCTGACGAAAAAGGGTAAGACGAGGTCATCGCAACCATTGTCTGGGTTCGGGAGTCGGTTACGCAAGGGGAAGGTATTAGCACCCCTCACGTCCGTCGTACTCGACGGGATCCTCGCTTGTTTGTTTACTTGGACGGGTTGGTTATAATCTATCTACCTATCAAGGCTGGCTGAAAAAGAAAAGAAAAATGACTCGGCAAAGCATCGCGCTTTATGCCTACGTATTCCCGTCTGGAACGAGAAATCAGAGTCAACGTAGTTCGGCTAACTACGGGTGAAGGGGGAAAGTTACTCGCTAGGATATCGCATCCTATGCCTACGTACTTTCATCTGGTATGAAAGATCAGAGCAAACGTAGTTCGGGATACTACAGCTTATCTCCTGAAAGAAGTGTTTTTTATTATGTTTGCGATTTCGACCGCACTAGAGACTATGACCTGAGAGTGAATGCGTCGCATGTCACCCAAAGGGTACCATACTAAACATCCAGACTGTGGAAAAGAAACTCTCCCACAATCCTTTCTCAGATAGCTTAAGGCTCGTAACGTACGAAAGAAATCATTCATGATTACTGTATCTTAAACTGCTTTGAGATGAGAAGAGAACAGGCCCAACTAGGAGGGAGACTATCAAGTCCTACTGTTATCATGCCATGGATTCATCCTATGGTTGAGGTTTGAACAGGGAACTCCTAGATGTTGTCATGCATAGGTTTCAACCTAAAAGTCTATCATCAAATCCTCATCAGAGGAAACGAGAGTCCTAAGGGATCATGTCAATGATACACCAAAACAGACAAAGCATCAGCTTTAACAGTAAAATGCATGCAATGCAAGTGAGGGAGGAAATGTGTGTGGGGCTTCAGCCTCCACAAGCTCATCTCGACCTCAAGCCAGTCATGAAATAACAGTAATCATACTGAAAAATAAACAACATGCTATCAAGCAATAAACGGTAAACTGCAATCATACAGATAAAAAATGAAATCATGCCATCAAGCAAAAATAAACACATGGGCAAGGGAGCTGGGCTCTACCGAATACCCGCAAGCAAAGCCAAGCAATAACAATACAATCAGATGCACTCATGCTCTTAGACTGAACTTATTCTAAATGGGCTTAGTCTAATGCAACAGACAAATCAGACAAAACACACAATACATCAAAGAAAACAGAAGAAAGCCTCAGCTCCTCCAGCAGCAACCCAGTCTTCAGACTTCAGAGACCACTTGCTTTCCAGGTATCAACCCTACAACATGAGTATCAACTCATCTTCTCCCTTGAGCTTCAGCTCCTTTGATCAGCTCTACCTTTAGGCTTCACTATCTTCAGGGATCTTCAGGCATCAATTTGATCTTCACAGAGTCTTCAGACTTCAATAATCTTCAAGGAATCATCCTCTTCAAGGCCTCATCTTCTATCTTCAATGGCTCAAATGCTTCAGCAAACAAGATTCAGTCAATAAGATGGGGTGAGGATGTTGCAGTGCTCACTGACTTCCAAAGGATGCCATTGAGAACTTAACATCAAAGGAAAGGCTCTCTCAAATTTCTACCTTATAGGGCAAGGTCACTAATCCCTCCAAAGGAGAGAGGTGAATACCCTTAAGGGACTCTATGTCACAGAGAAGAAAGGAGGTGAACAAGACACTCCTTGTTTATTGAACAAAGTATTCTATCTAGGGCTCTGCCTATGCACCTATCAACCTATAAACAAAACAAACAAAAGCTATGCTAAACTCCTCTGCAAGGTCTTCAAAGCTTCCATGATGATCCACAAGGTCTTCAACTCAATCTTCAAAGCTCACACACTCAACAGAGAAGGAAAGAAAACACAACAATACAACTTATGCCTTTAAGCAACACACATACTATCCATACATTCAAAAATCAATGAAAAATACTAAAATACCATACAAATTCCTAATATAAATTCTAGGGGATCCTATTTAACTACCCTTAAGTCCCATATATTCCCCATAGGCTAACTTGTCCTAAAAACCCCAAAAATAAAATGTTGAAGTTCAAGTATACTACTTAAAAACCCTAATTAAACTATCCTAAGTTCAATTATCTAAACTAATCAAAATTTATTCTAAAAAATCTAGTAATAAATTCTGGGAATACTACAATTCAATATTAATCACCACAAAAAAGAATGGGCAAAAAATCTATTTCTAAGTGCATGAACAAAAATTTGCAAAATCATGGATGAAATGAATGATTAAAAATGTGCATTTATTTGTAAAATATGAAAAAAATGCGAAAAAAATGTAAAATGCAACTTTTATATTTTTTTAATTTTCTAGACATGTTAAGAAAAATGTTAAAAAAAGAATGAGTTAAAAATATGCATTTTCCATTTAGTTATGAATTTTTGAAGATGAATGAAATCTAGGCCGCTGGATTGAGGGACAAAGTCAAATATTCCAACATGAATCAATGGTAGAGATTATCTCTTCTACCTTTGGTCACTTAGGGTTTCTAAAAACAGTTTCCATGCACTTGTCTTCCAGCATCCATAGCTCCCTCATCTTTCCATGAAAACTCACGATCCAAACATCAAACTTGACCTACTCATTTCCCTCTACACAGCCATGGTCATGGATTTCATTAACACTCACACTAGAAGGAAATATGCACGAGGGAAGTCTTGGACACCATCACTTTCTTCTGTTTTGCATGATCATGGATTTGGCTGAAACTAACCTAGAATGATCTACACTTCATGGTGATTATTCTAAGCTACAAAGCTAAGATTATAGTACGCTACATGGTGTGTTCTTGATCCTAGAACAGAAATGGCCATAAAACAAACCTCCATGGAATGCTCTTAAACTCATCATGATTCATCCCTAATTGGTCTCTATCATGCTTACCCTAACAACAAACCTTAACTATGCATAAATAATGAGTTTCAAGAGAAAACGCATACCTTGCAAGTGGTGATGGCTATGGTGTTTCTTCTCCAATCCAAGCCTTGGTACTTGTGCTAATTGATCCTTGGATGATGGTGATGATTCTGGTGAAGAGAAATTGTGCTCAAACCTCTTGAATTATGCTATCCAAACCTTTATGCAAATGGGAGTGATGAGTTGAATCACACAAACCAGCCACGAATTCTTGAGCCTTCTTCTTGCTTTTCACTCCACAACAATGGAGGATGATGATGATGATGAAAGATTGCACCCACAATGGAATTTGGGAGAGATTGAAACCAAAATGCAATGAGGGAGTTATGGTATCAAAGTGTATTTGCAAGCTTGAGGAATCACCAACCAATGCATGGAGCCACCCTAGGGCTTATATAGATGAGAATAGAAATGTGTGGAAGTTTGTAGAACCTTCCATGAAGTTTCTAGAATGTATCACGTAAGGAGATTTTGAATTTGTCATCTTGAGTGAATCTCATGCCATCTCATGATAAACCATGCAATCTTACTTAAATTCTCCCCATATGGTATTATGACATGAAAATAAGGTCTTACAAGCCTTTATGTAGCATTTTCCCATCTTTCCTTTTGATGCCTTAAAGTGCAAGTAACAAATTTACAAAGCAACTCCAATTTTTAAGCCTAAACTCAAAAATGTGGCTAAACCATTGTTTCCAAAATGTTGTTTCCAATCAAAATCATCTATCATATGCCCCATTTTGGATTTGTAGATCTCTCAAACCAAAATCCCATTTCAACTTTTTTAACTTATAAGCCTTTTTCAAGTCATTTTGACCATTTTAAAATATCCATGCTCCAGGCTTTTTCAAACTCTCACAACATCTTATCTAGCCTTAAAATTCCATTTTGAACAACTTTCATGTTTTGAGTTTTTCCATTTGAGGCTTGGAAATAGGAGATATGGCATTTGCTTAAAAATGACCTATAACTGACAAATTACCAAAATACCCCTGTCTTGTTCAAACCATAAGTTGAGTTCCACAAATCCTATCAAGGACTTCTACCACTCAAATTAAAGCTAAGAATATGCTCTTCAACATTCATGTTGACCAAGAGATCATAGGAATCATCCTACTAGGGCAAAAGTTGTCTGCAAGTTGGGTGACTTTCAAGGACCCAGATTCACACACCTCAGCTGACCTGTAATTTGTCAAAACCATAACTTGAGCTCTGTAACTCCTATCAAGGACTTATACCACTCAAATTAAAGCTAAGAACAAGCTCTACAACATTCATGTTGTGGGGAAGATGAGATATCAATCACATCTAGAGCTAAAACTGCCTGGAAGATAGGTATCAAACTAGGGTTTTTTCACTGCCAATCCTCAGAAACCCTAACTCAAAACTTCTCAAACTCCTCAATCATGATGAGTTGGTCTAGGAATCATCCTTATAACATCTCCATGCATCATTCCATGATCTCATGGCCCTTGGATTAAGCCTCAACCTTCTCCAAATCTTCAGCTGATCTAGGGTCGACCCAGTCAAAACCCTAATTCTACCATTCATGGTTGAATCCTCTGAACTCTTGCATAATGACTTCTCTGGGCTTCATGAAGGCCATCGAGACATCTCATAGGCTTTCTCAAAACATCAAGTTCATTCTCAAAGTCTCAGAATCATCTGAGGAGCACCCACAACTCTCAAGCTATGAAGCACACAACCCTGGTTTCAATCCACTTCCTCTGAGGATCTCTTGAACTTTCTGATGAAGGTATCAACTTTCAAACACTAGATGGATAAATAATTGTTGGTCAAATTTTGGGGTGCAACAGCTGCCCCTATTCAAACGGCTTGAACCTGACTGGGTGAGAAGCGAACGACTCTCAGCCAATCAAGGTGCGAGACGGTTGAATACCGGTAAACCCGAAAATTTGCCAACTGCACGAGCACACGATACTCTGCGGGGAACAAATCTTCGAATACTGCAATACTAGCTGCCCAACAACTAGCTGGAGACATAATTATCTGACATCGCTGTCAGTTATCCGCGTTAACTTCTTCTGATATTGCCTTCAGACAACCACAACACCCAACATCGCTGCTGGAAGACTAAACCATCTGACATTTCCGTCGAACAATCAAAATACCCAACATCGCCGCTGGAGAACTAAATCTGACATCGCCGCCGGAAACAAACATCGCTCTGAGACACACTCGACATTGCCGTCGTACAAACATCATCTCTACTGGGGATTTAAAGAGTCTGACCTCGCCGTCAAACAAACATTCAACCTCGCCGTCGAACACATTCAACATCGCCGTCGGACAAATATCCAACCTCGCCGTCGAACAAACATAATCTGACCTCGCCGCCGGATAAAAATGCAACCCTGAACAACTCCGACCTGGGGTTCACCCCTGGTAAATGGAGCAAAAGGTACACTTGCGTATTTGAAACTACTTCGCTGGGAATGAGAGACTTAACCGAGCACACTCTGATCTGGGGTTCACCCTCAGAACCGTAACGAACATCGGGATACTGCTGCACACTGCCCACCGTAGAACTTCGACATTAAAGATATATGAAACCCTGGCCCCTGGCCATTTCCGGCTTCAGCTAGAAAAAATCTTCAAGTATTTCTGAATATGAATGAAACCCTGGCCCCTGGCCACTCCAGATCCGCTGGAGAATCTTCAAGTTCTTCTGAAGATAGATGAAACCCTGCCCGTCGGCAATTCCAGCTTCAGCTAGAAAAGATCTTCAAGTACTTCTGAAGATAAACATCCTTGACCTTCAAGGATGTAAACTTTGCCCGTCGGCAACTCTGCAGGAGGTATCTTCGACTTCAGTCTGAAGAAATGGTCCTTGGCCTTCAAGGATACATGGATCTGCCTTCAGGCAACTCCACCTCTGCTATAGAGCATCCGTGACTTCAGTCAGGGATATACTTCGGCCTTCAGTCCGAAAAAATGAATCCTAGGTCATTCATGACCTTGGGGGATAACCTTGCCCTTAGGCACCTTCGCTTCAGCTTAGGAAATCTGTGACTTCAGTCAGAGAAATGGTATCCTGAGCCAATCATGACTCTTCGGGGATTCAAACACTTTGCCTTCAGGCAAAACTCCGCTTCAGCTGGAGAAACATCTTCGACTTCAGTCAGAAGAAACACTATTCACTAGATCGCGATCAATCATCACCTCAGGGCAACTGACTTGGTCTTCAGACCAACACGGATCATCTTGGTATATCTACAAACTTTGGAACCTTGTCTTCAGCCACACGTTGATTCATCAACAAGGACATCTGAGCTCACAGGAACCTTCTGATACCGCCTTCAGGCGTTTTACGAAATCAATCTTCAGATTAGACATCACTGTTGGAGCAGACATATCACGCTGCTAAGGACTTCAAGAATCATCTTGAGCAAACAAACTCCGTCGGGCACCTTCAAGAATCATCCTGAGCCGATAACCTTTCTGGTGACTTCACTCTGCTAGGGATCCCTGGAATCTTCCTGGGCAACTCTTGCTGGGGACGCTACTGGGGAGCTCACGAATCATCCTGAGCAAACCATTCGGGAACCTGTACTAAGGTCTTAAGAATCATCTTAAGCAAACGGCCCTGCTGAGGAGTTCAAGGGTCGTTTTGACCTGAAGACTTCGCTGGGGATCTCAAAAATCATCTTGAGCGAGCGACTGTGGGGATCACACCGGGGTCTTAAGAATCGTCTTAGGAAAGCGACCTTGTTGGAGAGAATATCATGAATCGTCCTGAGCAACTGGTCCTTCGGCCGGACACCTGTAGGGCAAGAGTAATAATGACCTAGATCATGCTTATGATGCATATGCTTCTGCGCTATGCCCCACACGGTGGGAATGATATGCTAAATGTTGTGCAATCATGCACAATGCTATGCAGCGTTAAATGCTATGCAGTGTTGAATGCTATGCAGTCACGCACAATGCCATCCCGTCAGCAAACTAAATGCTGGGGGGAGATCCTCCTGTCAAGGAGAAAGAACTGCTCAGATAGAGGAGTCATCCTGCTGAGGAGAACGTGGGCACGCCGATATCAATTGGACTCCGCCTGGGGAAATGATCTTCCGGTTGACTGCTGCAGGGCAAACAACTTCAGCTGACTGCTGCAGGGGACGAAGCTCTACGAGAACCCGAACCTGCTGAAGGAAAGCGATGTCAATCGCGGGAGTGAACTGCGTGGCCGTCTCGGCTAACTCTTCTGGGGATGATCACTCTGTGGGGAAACAACTTCAGCTGCTCCACACTCCGCTGGGGAAAGACCAATCATGATCTGATCAACCTTCAAGGACTCGGCCCTCCTGGACATCTGCAAACTCGGCTGAGGAAGGAGAAGTCATTCTGCTTCGCCAAAGGGAGTACGACTCTGGGAGATACAGCATCAGCTGTTCAACATCTGCTAGGGAAAATCCACTCATGGTCCCAACTGCTTCCAAGGATTCTGCTTTTCTGCGGACTCAGCCGGGGAGAGAAATCATTCTACTTCACGGGAGAGTACGACTCTGGTGCGGAATTTCAATTTCGCCGGGGAAGAAAGAATCATCTTCCTTCGGGGGAGAGTACAACTCTGCAGGGGAATACAACATCAGCCGTTCCAATACTCTACTGGGGAAGAGGGAATCGTCCAACTTCAGGAGAGAGCATGACTCTGGTGGGGAATCTCAATCCCGCTGGAGACTTTACTGGGGAAACACGAGCTTCGGCACCCGAACACTTCTATGAAATCTGCACTTGCGACCCGGTGCTGGGGAAAGACGACATCATTCTTCGGTGCTTGGCTCAGCTGATGGGGTGACGCTCCTTCAGGATGCGTCGACTTGGGGACGAGAATCCTCTCTGCCTGGGGAGACATATCAATGCTCACTATTTGCGTTCAGATTCTGCGGAGGAGAGACTACTGAACTCTGCTGGAGAAGGAGGGCTCGCCCTGCTTCGGGGATATCGATCCGGGTCTACTGAGGGCAATCTTGACCCTAATCTGATAAGGGGTAAATGCCATCTCAATTTGCTGCAGTCTCAAACTGTACAGGGGGAACAACCTCAAACCGTATATCTCTGCTGAGAAACAATCCTGGTTCAACAGCGTCAACACAGGGAATACAGGCTACCAATCATGGAGTCAAGTAACAGGTTATGCTGTAGGTTAACGACCCAATGACCGCAAGGCTTCTTCAGAAGACTCTGGCTTTGGCAGGGTAATGACACGATTCCCCGATACTCAATTCTTTCTAGGGTGAACAAACTCATTTGAACAACTTGCCCCAGCGCAATTCAGCTTGCCCCAATCCGACCTTTGGGAATAATTCATTCTGAGCCGAAAACAACTGGCAACAAGACAATCTTCAGAGGGCTTGCCCCAACATCTGCACAACGGGAGGATTCATCCTCGACTAATCAACTCTCAGCATGGTCGGCTTCAATACCTCTGAAGTAGTTTGCCCCTGAACGAGCGATGAGCGACTCAACATGCTCTGATCGAACACTGGAGGGATCTGCCCTTAAATCGCAAGAATTCTGGATAACTGCCCCTGATTGGGTCCCGAGAAGACTCACTTCCGATCAACCGCTTCTTGCATAAACCGCCCCATAATCAACTGATGCTCCGGGACTTGTCCTCAGACAAACCGATTCCAAACTCACTGGAAGTCGATGCCCCAGATTCACAGGGTTTCACAGCATACCATTCTGACCCAGACCTCTGACGATTCAGTCCTGATTGACTATTCCCTGTTGAAGTTCCTTCATATCAGCTACTAACCTGCAACCAAAATTGTTTATTCACGAATAGTAATTTTAATGCAGTGTTCATGCAAATTCCGAAAGAAAGTGGTACTGTCACTCATTTACATGCGTATGATTGTGAGTGACGAATGAAACAAAGTTCAAACGTAGTGCTTATGTGGTCAGTGAAAAATGCAATAAGGATATGATTAGCAAATCATGAAGGAGTCAGGTTACTCAACCTTATCGTAATGCGCTCTCAGAATAAACCCTGCCTCAATTAGGTCTTTTAAGGGCTGTATCGTGGTCGGGTTCACGGTTCGTGAAACAAGGGATATTTGGCTCAAATTATGATTTGTACCCACCCCTTCTACGTGATGATCTACGATCCTAAAGTCCAGTTAACTTAGCTCGAGCGCTCTCCTCTTCGAGAGGTATGTTGAACATTGAGAACAACTGGTTAAAGAACTCACAAGGTGTTTCGGAGTGACAGTTACTCCTTTTTCGTTTTCGGCGTCTGTGTCTACACGACTTCGTCCTTGTTTGAGGATTTTTCTTTTTATAATCCTTTCTTTTTCATTCATCATCATTTTTTTTATTCCCTAATTTTTGCCTGGACTGACTCCTTTTGAGTTCTTTTCGGTTTTTCTTTTGAAGTCCAGCGGGATGCCCTGATTTTTGCCTAAGTATTTGCTTTTTAGCTTTTCTTTTTTACTTAGCGGGCTTTCTTATTTCTCTTTTTTCTTTTGGAACAAGTCGTGCGACACTGGTTGTCTTGATTGCTTCGAAAGGATTATAACTGTCTCACTCCTGATTGGTGAGGTTTAACCATTGTGGTTGATGAGGTACGGCCTCTGGAGAGGAATATGATGTGATTGGTCCTCGAAGGACAACACTCCTCTATAAGACTTGAACGCTCGATCAAGCTAACTGACGACTACCCTGCCCCGAGTTAAGATGTGAGGGTTAAAAAGTCCGAAAGAAACTCCTACTTCTCGGCTCGAAGTGGTTAACAAGGGATTCTCTTCCTTATCTCTCCGGTGTTTGGGGATTTAAAACAATGCCTTGTACGTCATCGGCTAGGTTTTATCAGAAAGCAATACGATCATTGGCTATGAGTATTCAATTTCATCATCCTCCCTCCGCTCATTGCTAATCATAGTAAGAAAGTGGAGTGAATAAAATGCAAGTGTCAGTGTAATGCAGTAAATGAGTGACAACGACATAATTAGTTCAGAAAAAATGCATAATCACTTTATTAACATCACCATTCGAAACATACAATGTTTAACAGCAAGTAGTAACTAACAGAAAAGAAACTACAAATGCAAATGGTAAAAAGTCCGAGGACTGCCAATGCTGAGGACGTCTGCCTGTCTGGATCACTGGCTTCTGGAACTAACCCTCTGAATCTGCGAGCTCAAACAGCCGAGAGGTTGTCACGCACAACCAAAACTCCTTCTGGAAAGGAAATGCACCCTTTGTCGATCAATTGTTGCACTTTCGCCTGGAAAGCCTTGCAATCTTCAGTTGAATGCCCCGGAGATCCACCATGGTAACCGCACTTAACATGAGGATTGTACCCTGGAGGGTAAGGTTCTGGCACAGGCTTGAGAGCTTTCGGTTCCACCAAGGAATTCTGAATCAGCAGTGGAAGAATCTGGCTATAAGGCACAGGCACTGGATGGGAAGAAGCATTCCTTTGTTCCACGTGGTTGCGAGGTCTCTTGTGATCCTGGTGTTGGTATTCTTTCCGCCCAGGAACAAGAGGTCGTCGTTTCTGAATGGCGACGGTCTCTCGTTTAGGCGCTTGCGTCCTCGAACTTGATCCAGGTAGAAACTGCGAGCGAGGCGATTCAGTCACCAAAGGTTGCGGGACATATTCAATATCTTTCTCAGCTTCAGGCAAAGGAGTGGAATCATTCACCTCTCCTACAGGGTACGGGATGAACTTTCCCGATGCTCTTATGCCGCCCGGCACAAGCCTAATTTTCCTTGCGTTAATAAGGTCTTGAATCTTATTCTTGAGAGCCTTACATGTTTCAACATGGTGCCCTGGCGCCCCTGAGTGGAAATCACAACGCGTGCTTAGATCAACGTCTGGTGACATGTCACCTGGTGGATCTGAGGTCCGAAGCTTGAGGATGCGGTTCTGAACCAACAGTGGCAACAACTGGGCATAACTCACAGGTATTGGGTCCACAGTTCTATCAAGTAGCTTCTTCCTTTGATTATGACCTTCCGGGTTATTCTGAGATGCCCGGCGCGGCTGCTGACGAGACAGGTCTCGAGCTTCATGCTGTGTAGAGGATCTACGAAGTCCACTTGGCTTCATCACAGGTGGCAATGACGGCAATGGGGGAAGCACTTTGGTCTCCTCCTTGGGTGCTTGACCACTCTCCTTATTTAGCATACTCCTCACCACTCCCATGAGAAAGCTCAACTGATTCTGCAGCTGCTGATTCTCTTCTCTGAGTACTTGCTGGTCCAAGCGCACTGCCTGTATGTCATTCATGACCTGCCCCAGCTGGCTTTGGATTTTCCCCAACTCAGTTTGTATCTGCTCCATTAGTCTGAGCTGCTCGATTCTGAGTCAAACCTGCAAACACAAGGGTTAGAAGACAAGTCCCGGCTTCTGCCATGCAAGATGAATTATGCTAATGCCATGGGTGTCTGTACGTTTAGGAGATCACCCCTAATTCTGGTGTCAACGTGCCAACATAGTGTCAATGCAGTGATAAGACTGGATCCATTCATGGAAGAAAATATCTCATATTGCTCGGGACACCAGAATCAGGGTACAAAACGCGCCTACAGCACAGACACATGCTAATGGAATGCAAACATGAATATGCGAGCTAATGCAAAATGCAGTCATGCACTAATGTATCCAGGTAACTGTTGTGGAGATTCGGTATCAACAGTCACTGATGAGAAGGAAACCCCGGTGTAAACCCACTGATCTGATCTGCTGAGAATAACCATCTGATAGGATCGAGATCAAAATTCTGTTCTGACAAGAGTAAGTGACTGATAATAAGGACCCCGGGTGCAAGATCAAGGAACATCTGTTGATGAAGTCTTCAGACCCCAAATCAAAAATCTGCCCTATCAAGAACAAACACACAGCTGCTGATGAGATCTTCAGACCTCACTCAAAATCTGCCCTATCAAGAACAAATAACATCTGCCGATGAGATCTTCGGACCCCACTCAAAATCTGCTCTTATCCGGAACAAACCTCTGGTGATAATACACTGATCAAAGCCTGCTCTATCAAGAACAGACGAACACCCGATGATAAAATCCTCTGATCAAACCCTCGCTCTGTCAAGAACATATCTGCAACTGAGAACCCAACATAACTGATTCACTGTCAAGAAAACCAGGTAGTCTGAAGGTCTAAGTTTCCTGCAACAAACCCAGTCCCACTCACAGGTATGGACCTAGACTGACTCAAGGTACGACATCCTATGCGTTCATCAGCGTCACAGACTTTCAAAACTGATGATACGATTCCCAGAAGGAGTGGCATCATCAAGTCCTGAAGAGGCCTCACTTAGCTGAATCACAAATGATCGGTCCCCAGAGTCGACAATCCACCAAACCAGCAACCGTCTCAACCCAAAGGGTTGAAAGTGAAGCCAACCGGATGAACCTCGTCTGAGCGTGGATTTCATGAGACACTAGTGCCTGCAAAGCAAGCACGCGCCCACTAATTTCCACTCTAAGTCTATGGTGCACTCAAGCCTGGGTCTGGCTTCTCACTCAATCAGAACTCCCATCCCACAACAGCACAAATAATCATATTATACTGGAACATAAAATGCGGGAAATAAAGTGCGAGAAGTAAAAAAAATGCGATAAATAAACGCAACCCAACAAGTAAACACACAAACGATAGGATTGACTCGCACAGGGAACCGTTGGAGTCCCCAGCAGAGTCGCCAGCTGTCGCTTGCGCGAAAATAAGGTGCCGGCATGACAGAAGAGTCGCCACCTTTCGTTATTTATCCCTCAGAGCGGGAAAGGAAACGATCGGAAAAACCTGACGAAAAAGGGTAAGACGAGGTCATCGCAACCATTGTCTGGGTTCGGGAGTCGGTTACGCAAGGGGAAGGTATTAGCACCCCTCACGTCCGTCGTACTCGACGGGATCCTCGCTTGTTTGTTTACTTGGACGGGTTGGTTATAATCTATCTACCTATCAAGGCTGGCTGAAAAAGAAAAGAAAAATGACTCGGCAAAGCATCGCGCTTTATGCCTACGTATTCCCGTCTGGAACGAGAAATCAGAGTCAACGTAGTTCGGCTAACTACGGGTGAAGGGGGAAAGTTGCTCGCTAGGATATCGCATCCTATGCCTACGTACTTTCATCTGGTATGAAAGATCAGAGCAAACGTAGTTCGGGATACTACAGCTTATCTCCTGAAAGAAGTGTTTTTTATTATGTTTGCGATTTCGACCGCACTAGAGACTATGACCTGAGAGTGAATGCGTCGCATGTCACCCAAAGGGTACCATACTAAACATCCAGACTGTGGAAAAGAAACTCTCCCACAATCCTTTCTCAAATAGCTTAAGGCTCGTAACGTACGAAAGAAATCATTCATGATTACTGTATCTTAAACTGCTTTGAGATGAGAAGAGAACAGGCCCAACTAGGAGGGAGACTATCAAGTCCTACTGTTATCATGCCATGGATTCATCCTATGGTTGAGGTTTGAACAGGGAACTCCTAGATGTTGTCATGCATAGGTTTCAACCTAAAAGTCTATCATCAAATCCTCATCAGAGGAAACGAGAGTCCTAAGGGATCATGTCAATGATACACCAAAACAGACAAAGCATCAGCTTTAACAGTAAAATGCATGCAATGCAAGTGAGGGAGGAAATGTGTGTGGGGCTTCAGCCTCCACAAGCTCATCTCGACCTCAAGCCAGTCATGAAATAACAGTAATCATACTGAAAAATAAACAACATGCTATCAAGCAATAAACGGTAAACTGCAATCATACATATAAAAAATGAAATCATGCCATCAAGCAAAAATAAACACATGGGCAAGGGAGCTGGGCTCTACCGAATACCCGCAAGCAAAGCCAAGCAATAACAATACAATCAGATGCACTCATGCTCTTAGACTGAACTTATTCTAAATGGGCTTAGTCTAATGCAACAGACAAATCAGACAAAACACACAATACATCAAAGAAAACAGAAGAAAGCCTCAGCTCCTCCAGCAGCAACCCAGTCTTCAGACTTCAGAGACCACTTGCTTTCCAGGTATCAACCCTACAACATGAGTATCAACTCATCTTCTCCCTTGAGCTTCAGCTCCTTTGATCAGCTCTACCTTTAGGCTTCACTATCTTCAGGGATCTTCAGGCATCAATTTGATCTTCACAGAGTCTTCAGACTTCAATAATCTTCAAGGAATCATCCTCTTCAAGGCCTCATCTTCTATCTTCAATGGCTCAAATGCTTCAGCAAACAAGATTCAGTCAATAAGATGGGGTGAGGATGTTGCAGTGCTCACTGACTTCCAAAGGATGCCATTGAGAACTTAACATCAAAGGAAAGGCTCTCTCAAAGTTCTACCTTATAGGGCAAGGTCACTAATCCCTCCAAAGGAGAGAGGTGAATACCCTTAAGGGACTCTATGTCACAGAGAAGAAAGGAGGTGAACAAGACACTCCTTGTTTATTGAACAAAGTATTCTATCTAGGGCTCTGCCTATGCACCTATCAACCTATAAACAAAACAAACAAAAGCTATGCTAAACTCCTCTGCAAGGTATTCAAAGCTTCCATGATGATCCACAAGGTCTTCAACTCAATCTTCAAAGCTCACACACTCAACAGAGAAGGAAAGAAAACACAACAATACAACTTATGCCTTTAAGCAACACACATACTATCCATACATTCAAAAATCAATGAAAAATACTAAAATACCATACAAATTCCTAATATAAATTCTAGGGGATCCTATTTAACTACCCTTAAGTCCCATATATTCCCCATAGGCTAACTTGTCCTAAAAACCCCAAAAATAAAATGTTGAAGTTCAAGTATACTACTTAAAAACCCTAATTAAACTATCCTAAGTTCAATTATCTAAACTAATCAAAATTTATTCTAAAAAATCTAGTAATAAATTCTGGGAATACTACAATTCAATATTAATCACCACAAAAAAGAATGGGCAAAAAATCTATTTCTAAGTGCATGAACAAAAATTTGCAAAATCATGGATGAAATGAATGATTAAAAATGTGCATTTATTTGTAAAATATGAAAAAAATGCGAAAAAAATGTAAAATGCAACTTTTATATTTTTTTAATTTTCTAGACATGTTAAGAAAAATGTTAAAAAAAGAATGAGTTAAAAATATGCATTTTCCATTTAGTTATGAATTTTTGAAGATGAATGAAATCTAGGCCGCTGGATTGAGGGACAAAGTCAAATATTCCAACATGAATCAATGGTAGAGATTATCTCTTCTACCTTTGGTCACTTAGGGTTTCTAAAAACAGTTTCCATGCACTTGTCTTCCAGCATCCATAGCTCCCTCATCTTTCCATGAAAACTCACGATCCAAACATCAAACTTGACCTACTCATTTCCCTCTACACAGCCATGGTCATGGATTTCATTAACACTCACACTAGAAGGAAATATGCACGAGGGAAGTCTTGGACACCATCACTTTCTTCTGTTTTGCATGATCATGGATTTGGCTGAAACTAACCTAGAATGATCTACACTTCATGGTGATTATTCTAAGCTACAAAGCTAAGATTATAGTACGCTACATGGTGTGTTCTTGATCCTAGAACAGAAATGGCCATAAAACAAACCTCCATGGAATGCTCTTAAACTCATCATGATTCATCCCTAATTGGTCTCTATCATGCTTACCCTAACAACAAACCTTAACTATGCATAAATAATGAGTTTCAAGAGAAAACGCATACCTTGCAAGTGGTGATGGCTATGGTGTTTCTTCTCCAATCCAAGCCTTGGTACTTGTGCTAATTGATCCTTGGATGATGGTGATGATTCTGGTGAAGAGAAATTGTGCTCAAACCTCTTGAATTATGCTATCCAAACCTTTATGCAAATGGGAGTGATGAGTTGAATCACACAAACCAGCCACGAATTCTTGAGCCTTCTTCTTGCTTTTCACTCCACAATAATGGAGGATGATGATGATGATGAAAGATTGCACCCACAATGAAATTTGGGAGAGATTGAAACCAAAATGCAATGAGGGAGTTATGGTATCAAAGTGTATTTGCAAACTTGAGGAATCACCAACCAATGCATGGAGCCACCCTAGGGCTTATATAGATGAGAATAGAAATGTGTGGAAGTTTGTAGAACCTTCCATGAAGTTTCTAGAATGTATCACGTAAGGAGATTTTGAATTTGTCATCTTGAGTGAATCTCATGCCATCTCATGATAAACCATGCAATCTTACTTAAATTCTCCCCATATGGTATTATGACATGAAAATAAGGTCTTACAAGCCTTTATGTAGCATTTTCCCATCTTTCCTTTTGATGCCTTAAAGTGCAAGTAACAAATTTACAAAGCAACTCCAATTTTTAAGCCTAAACTCAAAAATGTGGCTAAACCATTGTTTCCAAAATGTTGTTTCCAATCAAAATCATCTATCATATGCCCCATTTTGGATTTGTAGATCTCTCAAACCAAAATCCCATTTCAACTTTTTTAACTTATAAGCCTTTTTCAAGTCATTTTGACCATTTTAAAATATCCATGCTCCAGGCTTTTTCAAACTCTCACAACATCTTATCTAGCCTTAAAATTCCATTTTGAACAACTTTCATGTTTTGAGTTTTTCCATTTGAGGCTTGGAAATAGGAGATATGGCATTTGCTTAAAAATGACCTATAACTGACAAATTACCAAAATACCCCTGTCTTGTTCAAACCATAAGTTGAGTTCCACAAATCCTATCAAGGACTTCTACCACTCAAATTAAAGCTAAGAATATGATCTTCAACATTCATGTTGACCAAGAGATCATAGGAATCATCCTACTAGGGCAAAAGTTGTCTGCAAGTTGGGTGACTTTCAAGGACCCAGATTCACACACCTCAGCTGACCTGTAATTTGTCAAAACCATAACTTGAGCTCTGTAACTCCTATCAAGGACTTCTACCACTCAAATTAAAGCTAAGAACAATCTCTACAACATTCATGTTGTGAGGAAGATGAGATATCAATCACATCTAGAGCTAAAACTGCCTGGAAGATAGGGATCAAACTAGGGTTTTTTCACTGCCAATCCTCAGAAACCCTAACTCAAAACTTCTCAAACTCCTCAATCATGATGAGTTGGTCTAGGAATCATCCTTATAACATCTCCATGCATCATTCCATGATCTCATGGCCCTTGGATTAAGCCTCAACCTTCTCCAAATCTTCAGCTGATCTAGGGTCGACCCAGTCAAAACCCTAATTCTACCATTCATGGTTGAATCCTCTGAACTCTTGCATAATGACTTCTCTGGGATTCATGAAGGCCATCAAGACATCTCATAGGCTTTCTCAAAACATCAAGTTCATTCTCAAAGTCTCAGAATCATCTGAGGAGCACCCACAACTCTCAAGCTATGAAGCACACAACCCTGGTTTCAATCCACTTCCTCTGAGGATCTCTTGAACTTTCTGATGAAGGTATCAACTTTCAAACACTAGATGGATAAATAATTGTTGGTCAAATTTTGGGGTGCAACAGCTGCCCCTATTCAAACGGCTTGAACCTGACTGGGTGAGAAGCGAACGGCTCTCAGCCAATCAAGGTGCGAGACGGTTGAATACCGGTAAACCCGAAAATTTGCCAACTGCACGAGCACACGATACTCTGCAGGGAACAAATCTTCGAATACTGCAATACTAGCTGCCCAACAACTAGCTGGAGACATAATGATCTGACATCGCTGTCAGTTATCCGCGTTAACTTCTTCTGATATTGCCTTCAGACAACCACAACACCCAACACCGCTGCTGGAAGACTAAACCATCTGACATTGCCGTCGAACAATCAAAATACCCAACATCGCCGCTGGAGAACTAAATCTGACATCGCCGCCGGAAACAAACATCGCTCTGAGACACACTCGACATTGCCGTCGTACAAACATCATCTCTACTGGGGATTTAAAGAGTCTGACCTCGCCGTCAAACAAACATTCAACCTCGCCGTCGAACACATTCAACATCGCCGTCGGACAAATATCCAACCTCGCCGTCGAACAAACATAATCTGACCTCGCCGCCGGACAAAAATGCAACCCTGAACAACTCCGACCTGGGGTTCACCCCTGGTAAATGGAGCAAAAGGTACACTTGCGTATTTGAAACTACTCCGCTGGGAATGAGAGACTTAACCGAGCATACTCTGATCTGGGGTTCACCCTCAGAACCGTAACGAACATCGGGATACTGCTGCACACTGCCCACCGTAGAACTTCGACATTAAAGATATATGAAACCCTGGCCCCTGGCCATTTCCGGCTTCAGCTAGAAAAAATCTTCAAGTATTTCTGAATATGAATGAAACCCTGGCCCCTGGCCACTCCAGATCCGCTGGAGAATCTTCAAGTTCTTCTGAAGATAGATGAAACCCTGCCCGTCGGCAATTCCAGCTTCAGCTAGAAAAGATCTTCAAGTACTTCTGAAGATAAACATCCTTGACCTTCAAGGATGTAAACTTTGCCCGTCGGCAACTCTGCAGGAGGTATCTTCGACTTCAGTCTGAAGAAATGGTCCTTGGCCTTCAAGGATACATGGATCTGCCTTCAGGCAACTCCACCTCTGCTATAGAGCATCCGTGACTTCAGTCAGGGATATACTTCGGCCTTCAGTCCGAAAAAATGAATCCTAGGTCATTCATGACCTTGGGGGATAACCTTGCCCTTAGGCACCTTCGCTTCAGCTTAGGAAATCTGTGACTTCAGTCAGAGAAATGGTATCCTGAGCCAATCATGACTCTTCGGGGATTCAAACACTTTGCCTTCAGGCAAAACTCCGCTTCAGCTGGAGAAACATCTTCGACTTCAGTCAAAAGAAACACTATTCACTAGATCGCGATCAATCATCACCTCAGGGCAACTGACTTGGTCTTCAGACCAACACGGATCATCTTGGTATATCTACAAACTTTGGAACCTTGTCTTCAGCCACACGTTGATTCATCAACAAGGACATCTGAGCTCACAGGAACCTTCTGATACCGCCTTCAGGCGTTTTACGAAATCAATCTTCAGATTAGACATCACTGTTGGAGCAGACATATCACGCTGCTAAGGACTTCAAGAATCATCTTGAGCAAACAAACTCCGTCGGGCACCTTCAAGAATCATCCTGAGCCGATAACCTTTCTGGTGACTTCACTCTGCTAGGGATCCCTGGAATCTTCCTGGGCAAATCTTGCTGGGGACGCTACTGGGGAGCTCACGAATCATCCTGAGCAAACCATTCGGGAACCTGTACTGAGGTCTTAAGAATCATCTTAAGCAAACGGCCCTGCTGAGGAGTTCAAGGGTCGTTTTGACCTGAAGACTTCGCTGGGGATCTCAAAAATCATCTTGAGCGAGCGACTGTGGGGATCACACCGGGGTCTTAAGAATCGTCTTAGGAAAGCGACCTTGTTGGAGAGAATATCATGAATCGTCCTGAGCAACTGGTCCTTCGGCCGGACACCTGTAGGGCAAGAGTAATAATGACCTAGATCATGCTTATGATGCATATGCTTCTGCGCTATGCCCCACACGGTGGGAATGATATGCTAAATGTTGTGCAATCATGCACAATGCTATGCAGCGTTAAATGCTATGCAGTGTTGAATGCTATGCAGTCACGCACAATGCCATCCCGTCAGCAAACTAAATGCTGGGGGGAGATCCTCCTGTCAAGGAGAAAGAACTGCTCAGATAGAGGAGTCATCCTGCTGAGGAGAACGTGGGCACGCCGATATCAATTGGACTCCGCCTGGGGAAATGATCTTCCGGTTGACTGCTGCAGGGCAAACAACTTCAGCTGACTGCTGCAGGGGACGAAGCTCTACGAGAACCCAAACCTGCTGAAGGAAAGCGATGTCAATCGCGGGAGTGAACTGCGTGGCCGTCTCGGCTAACTCTTCTGGGGATGATCACTCTGTGGGGAAACAACTTCAGCTGCTCCACACTCCGCTGGGGAAAGACCAATCATGATCTGATCAACCTTCAAGGACTCGGCCCTCCTGGACATCTGCAAACTCGGCTGAGGAAGGAGAAGTCATTCTGCTTCGCCAAAGGGAGTACGACTCTGGGAGATACAGCATCAGCTGTTCAACATCTGCTAGGGAAAATCCACTCATGGTCCCAACTACTTCCAAGGATTCTGCTTTTCTGCGGACTCAGCCGGGGAGAGAAATCATTCTACTTCACGGGAGAGTACGACTCTGGTGCGGAATTTCAATTTCGCCGGGGAAGAAAGAATCATCTGCCTTCGGGGGAGAGTACAACTCTGCAGGGGAATACAACATCAGCCGTTCCAATACTCTACTGGGGAAGAGGGAATCGTCCAACTTCAGGAGAGAGCATGACTCTGGTAGGGAATCTCAATCCCGCTGGAGACTTTACTGGGGAAACACGAGTTTCGGCACCCGAACACTTCTATGAAATCTGCACTTGCGACCCGGTGCTGGGGAAAGACGACATCATTCTTCGGTGCTTGGCTCAGTTGATGGGGTGACGCTCCTTCAGGATGCGTCGGCTTGGGGACGAGAATCCTCTATGCCTGGGGAGACATATCAATGCTCACTATTTGCGTTCAGATTCTGCGGAGGAGAGACTACTGAACTCTGCTGGAGAAGGAGGGCTCGCCCTGCTTCGGGGATATCGATCCTGGTCTACTGAGGGCAATCTTGACCCTAATCTGATAAGGGGTAAATGCCATCTCAATTTGCTGCAGTCTCAAACTGTACAGGGGGAACAACCTCAAACCGTACATCTCTGCTGAGAAACAATCCTGGTTCAACAGCGTCAACACAGGGAATACAGGCTACCAATCATGGAGTCAAGTAACAGGTTATGCTGTAGGTTAACGACCCAATGACCGCAAGGCTTCTTTAGAAGACTCTGGCTTTGGCAGGGTAATGACACGATTCCCCGATACTCAATTCTTGCTAGGGTGAACAAACTCATTTGAACAACTTGCCCCAATCCGACCTTTGGGAATAATTCATTCTGAGCCGAAAACAACTGGCAACAAGACAATCTTCAGAGGGCTTGCCCCAACATCTGCACAACGGGAGGATTCATCCTCGACTAATCAACTCTCAGCATGGTCGGCTTCAATACCTCTGAAGTAGTTTGCCCCTGAACGAGCGATGAGCGACTCAACATGCTCTGATCGAACACTGGAGGGATCTGCCCTTAAATCGCAAGAATTCTGGATAACTGCCCCTGATTGGGTCCCGAGAAGACTCACTTCCGATCAACCGCTTCTTGCATAAACCGCCCCATAATCAACTGATGCTCCGGGACTTGTCCTCAGACAAACCGATTCCAAACTCACTGGAAGTCGATGCCCCAGATTCACAGGGTTTCACAGCATACCATTCTGACCCAGACCTCTGACGATTCAGTCCTGATTGACTATTCCCTGTTGAAGTTCCTTCATATCAGCTACTAACCTGCAACCAAAATTGTTTATTCACGAATAGTAATTTTAATGCAGTGTTCATGCAAATTCCGAAAGAAAGTGGTACTGTCACTCATTTACGTGCGTATGATTGTGAGTGACGAATGAAACAAAGTTCAAACGTAGTGCTTACGTGGTCAGTGAAAAATGCAATAAGGATATGATTAGCAAATCATGAAGGAGTCAGGTTACTCAACCTTATCGTAATGCGCTCTCAGAATAAACCCTGCCTCAATTAGGTCTTTTAAGGGCTGTATCGTGGTCGGGTTCACGGTTCGTGAAACAAGGGATATTTGGCTCAAATTATGATTTGTACCCACCCCTTCTACGTGATGATCTACGATCCTAAAGTCCAGTTAACTTAGCTCGAGCGCTCTCCTCTTCGAGAGGTATGTTGAACATTGAGAACAACTGGTTAAAGAACTCACAAGGTGTTTCGGAGTGACAGTTACTCCTTTTTCGTTTTCGGCGTCTGTGTCTACACGACTTCGTCCTTGTTTGAGGATTTTTCTTTTTATAATCCTTTCTTTTTCATTCATCATCATTTTTTTTTATTCCCTAATTTTTGCCTGGACTGACTCCTTTTGAGTTCTTTTCGGTTTTTCTTTTGAAGTCCAGCGGGATGCCCTGATTTTTGCCTAAGTATTTGCTTTTTAGCTTTTCTTTTTTACTTAGCGGGCTTTCTTATTTCTCTTTTTTCTTTTGGAACAAGTCGTGCGACACTGGTTGTCTTGATTGCTTCGAAAGGATTATAACTGTCTCACTCCTGATTGGTGAGGTTTAACCATTGTGGTTGATGAGGTACGGCCTCTGGAGAGGAATATGATGTGATTGGTCCTCGAAGGACAACACTCCTCTATAAGACTTGAACGCTCGATCAAGCTAACTGACGACTACCCTGCCCCGGGTTAAGATGTGAGGGTTAAAAAGTCCGAAAGAAACTCTTACTTCTCGGCTCGAAGTGGTTAACAAGGGATTCTCTTCCTTATCTCTCCGGTGTTTGGGGATTTAAAACAATGCCTTGTACGTCATCGGCTAGGTTTTATCAGAAAGCAATACGATCATTGGCTATGAGTATTCAATTTCATCATCCTCCCTCCGCTCATTGCTAATCATAGTAAGAAAGTGGAGTGAATAAAATGCAAGTGTCAGTGTAATGCAGTAAATGAGTGACAACGACATAATTAGTTCAGAAAAAATGCATAATCACTTTATTAACATCACCATTCGAAACATACAATGTTTAACAGCAAGTAGTAACTAACAGAAAAGAAACTACAAATGCAAATGGTAAAAAGTCCGAGGACTGCCAATGCTGAGGACGTCTGCCTGTCTGGATCACTGGCTTCTGGAACTAACCCTCTGAATCTGCGAGCTCAAACAGCCGAGAGGTTGTCACGCACAACCAAAACTCCTTCTGGAAAGGAAATGCACCCTTTGTCGATCAATTGTTGCACTTTCGCCTGGAAAGCCTTGCAATCTTCAGTTGAATGCCCCGGAGATCCACCATGGTAACCGCACTTAACATGAGGATTGTACCCTGGAGGGTAAGGTTCTGGCACAGGCTTGAGAGCTTTCGGTTCCACCAAGGAATTCTGAATCAGCAGTGGAAGAATCTGGCTATAAGGCACAGGCACTGGATGGGAAGAAGCATTCCTTTGTTCCACGTGGTTGCGAGGTCTCTTGTGATCCTGGTGTTGGTATTCTTTCCGCCCAGGAACAAGAGGTCGTCGTTTCTGAATGGCGACGGTCTCTCGTTTAGGCGCTTGCGTCCTCGAACTTGATCCAGGTAGAAACTGCGAGCGAGGCGATTCAGTCACCAAAGGTCGCGGGACATATTCAATATCTTTCTCAGCTTCAGGCAAAGGAGTGGAATCATTCACCTCTCCTACAGGGTACGGGATGAACTTTCCCGATGCTCTTATGCCGCCCGGCACAAGCCTAATTGTCCTTGCGTCAATAAGGTCTTGAATCTTATTCTTGAGAGCCTTACATGTTTCAACATGGTGCCCTGGCGCCCCTGAGTGGAAATCACAACGCGTGCTTAGATCAACGTCTAGTGACATGTCACCTGGTGGATCTGAGGTCCGAAGCTTGAGGATGCGGTTCTGAACCAACAGTGGCAACAACTGGGCATAACTCACAGGTATTGGGTCCACAGTTCTATCAAGTAGCTTCTTCCTTTGATTATGACCTTCCGGGTTATTCTGAGATGCCCGGCGCGGCTGCTGACGAGACAGGTCTCGAGCTTCATGCTGTGTAGAGGATCTACGAAGTCCACTTGGCTTCATCACAGGTGGCAATGACGGCAATGGGGGAAGCACTTTGGTCTCCTCCTTGGGTGCTTGACCACTCTCCTTATTTAGCATACTCCTCACCACTCCCATGAGAAAGCTCAACTGATTCTGCAGCTGCTGATTCTCTTCTCTGAGTACTTGCTGGTCCAAGCGCACTGCCTGTATGTCATTCATGACCTGCCCCAGCTGGCTTTGGATTTTCCCCAACTCAGTTTGTATCTGCTCCATTAGTCTGAGCTGCTCGATTCTGAGTCAAACCTGCAAACACAAGGGTTAGAAGACAAGTCCCGGCTTCTGCCATGCAAGATGAATTATGCTAATGCCATGGGTGTCTGTACGTTTAGGAGATCACCCCTAATTCTGGTGTCAACGTGCCAACATAGTGTCAATGCAGTGATAAGACTGGATCCATTCATGGAAGAAAATATCTCATATTGCTCGGGACACCAGAATCAGGGTACAAAACGCGCCTACAGCACAGACACATGCTAATGGAATGCAAACATGAATATGCGAGCTAATGCAAAATGCAGTCATGCACTAATGTATCCAGGTAACTGCTGTGGAGATTCGGTATCAACAGTCACTGATGAGAAGGAAACCCCGGTGTAAACCCACTGATCTGATTTGCTGAGAATAACCATCTGATAGGATCGTGATCAAAATTCTGTTCTGACAAGAGTAAGTGACTGATAATAAGGACCTCGGGTGCAAGATCAAGGAACATCTGTTGATGAAGTCTTCAGACCCCAAATCAAAAATCTGCCCTATCAAGAACAAACACACAGCTGCTGATGAGATCTTCAGACCTCACTCAAAATCTTCCCTATCAAGAACAAATAACATCTGCCGATGAGATCTTCGGACCCCACTCAAAATCTGCTCTTATCCGGAACAAACCTCTGGTGATAATACACTGATCAAAGCCTGCTCTATCAAGAACAGACGAACACCCGATGATAAAATCCTCTGATCAAACCCTCGCTCTGTCAAGAACATATCTGCAACTGAGAACCCAACATAACTGATTCACTGTCAAGAAAACCAGGTAGTCTGAAGGTCTAAGTTTCCTGCAATAAACCCAGTCCCACTCACAGGTATGGACCTAGACTGACTCAAGGTACGACATCCTATGCGTTCATCAGCGTCACAGACTTTCAAAACTGATGATACGATTCCCAGAAGGAGTGGCATCATCAAGTCCTGAAGAGGCCTCACTTAGCTGAATCACAAATGATCGGTCCCCAGAGTCGACAATCCACCTAACCAGCAACCGTCTCAACCCAAAGGGTTGAAAGTGAAGCCAACCGGATGAACCTCGTCTGAGCGTGGATTTCATGAGACACTAGTGCCTGCAAAGCAAGCACGCGCCCACTAATTTCCACTCTAAGTCTATGGTGCACTCAAGCCTGGGTCTGGCTTCTCACTCAATCAGAACTCCCATCCCACAACAGCACAAATAATCATATTATACTGGAACATAAAATGCGGGAAATAAAGTGCGAGAAGTAAAAAAAATGCGATAAATAAACGCAACCCAACAAGTAAACACACAAACGATAGGATTGACTCGCACAGGGAACCGTTGGAGTCCCCAGCAGAGTCGCCAGCTGTCGCTTGCGCGAAAATAAGGTGCCGGCATGACAGAAGAGTCGCCACCTTTCGTTATTTATCCCTCAGAGCGGGAAAGGAAACGATCGGAAAAACCTGACGAAAAAGGGTAAGACGAGGTCATCGCAACCATTGTCTGGGTTCGGGAGTCGGTTACGCAAGGGGAAGGTATTAGCACCCCTCACGTCCGTCGTACTCGACGGGATCCTCGCTTGTTTGTTTACTTGGACGGGTTGGTTATAATCTATCTACCTATCAAGGCTGGCTGAAAAAGAAAAGAAAAATGACTCGGCAAAGCATCGCGCTTTATGCCTACGTATTCCCGTCTGGAACGAGAAATCAGAGTCAACGTAGTTCGGCTAACTACGGGTGAAGGGGGAAATTTGCTCGCTAGGATATCGCATCCTATGCCTACGTACTTTCATCTGGTATGAAAGATCAGAGCAAACGTAGTTCGGGATACTATAGCTTATCTCCTGAAAGAAGTGTTTTTTATTATGTTTGCGATTTCGACCGCACTAGAGACTATGACCTGAGAGTGAATGCGTCGCATGTCACCCAAAGGGTACCATACTAAACATCCAGACTGTGGAAAAGAAACTCTCCCACAATCCTTTCTCAGATAGCTTAAGGCTCGTAACGTACGAAAGAAATCATTCATGATTACTGTATCTTAAACTGCTTTGAGATGAGAAGAGAACAGGCCCAACTAGGAGGGAGACTATCAAGTCCTACTGTTATCATGCCATGGATTCATCCTATGGTTGAGGTTTGAACAGGGAACTCCTAGATGTTGTCATGCATAGGTTTCAACCTAAAAGTCTATCATCAAATCCTCATCAGAGGAAACGAGAGTCCTAAGGGATCATGTCAATGATACACCAAAACAGACAAAGCATCAGCTTTAACAGTAAAATGCATGCAATGCAAGTGAGGGAGGAAATGTGTGTGGGGCTTCAGCCTCCACAAGCTCATCTCGACCTCAAGCCAGTCATGAAATAACAGTAATCATACTGAAAAATAAACAACATGCTATCAAGCAATAAACGGTAAACTGCAATCATACAGATAAAAAATGAAATCATGCCATCAAGCAAAAATAAACACATGGGCAAGGGAGCTGGGCTCTACCGAATACCCGCAAGCAAAGCCAAGCAATAACAATACAATCAGATGCACTCATGCTCTTAGACTGAACTTATTCTAAATGGGCTTAGTCTAATGCAACAGACAAATCAGACAAAACACACAATACATCAAAGAAAACAGAAGAAAGCCTCAGCTCCTCCAGCAGCAACCCAGTCTTCAGACTTCAGAGACCACTTGCTTTCCAGGTATCAACCCTACAACATGAGTATCAACTCATCTTCTCCCTTGAGCTTCAGCTCCTTTGATCAGCTCTACCTTCAGGCTTCACTATCTTCAGGGATCTTCAGGCATCAATTTGATCTTCACAGAGTCTTCAGACTTCAATAATCTTCAAGGAATCATCCTCTTCAAGGCCTCATCTTCTATCTTCAATGGCTCAAATGCTTCAGCAAACAAGATTCAGTCAATAAGATGGGGTGAGGATGTTGCAGTGCTCACTGACTTCCAAAGGATGCCATTGAGAACTTAACATCAAAGGAAAGGCTCTCTCAAAGTTCTACCTTATAGGGCAAGGTCACTAATCCCTCCAAAGGAGAGAGGTGAATACCCTTAAGGGACTCTATGTCACAGAGAAGAAAGGAGGTGAACAAGACACTCCTTGTTTATTGAACAAAGTATTCTATCTAGGGCTCTGCCTATGCACCTATCAACCTATAAACAAAACAAACAAAAGCTATGCTAAACTCCTCTGCAAGGTCTTCAAAGCTTCCATGATGATCACACACTCAACAGAGAAGGAAAGAAAACACAACAATACAACTTATGCCTTTAAGCAACACACATACTATCCATACATTCAAAAATCAATGAAAAATACTAAAATACCATACAAATTCCTAATATAAATTATAGGGGATCCTATTTAACTACCCTTAAGTCCCATATATTCCCCATAGGCTAACTTGTCCTAAAAACCCCAAAAATAAAATGTTGAAGTTCAAGTATACTACTTAAAAACCCTAATTAAACTATCCTAAGTTCAATTATCTAAACTAATCAAAATTTATTCTAAAAAATCTAGTAATAAATTCTGGGAATACTACAATTCAATATTAATCACCACAAAAAAGAATGGGCAAAAAATCTATTTTTAAGTGCATGAACAAAAATTTGCAAAATCATGGATGAAATGAATAATTAAAAATGTGCATTTATTTGTAAAATATGAAAAAAATGCGAAAAAAATGTAAAATGCAATTTTTATATTTTTTTAATTTTCTAGACATGTTAAGAAAAATGTTAAAAAAAGAATGAGTTAAAAATATGCATTTTCCATTTAGTTATGAATTTTTGAAGATGAATGAAATCTAGGCCGCTGGATTGAGGGACAAAGTCAAATATTCCAACATGAATCAATGGTAGAGATTATCTCTTCTACCTTTGGTCACTTAGGGTTTCTAAAAACATTTTCCATGCACTTGTCTTCCAGCATCCATAGCTCCCTCATCTTTCCATGAAAACTCACGATCCAAACATCAAACTTGACCTACTCATTTCCCTCTACACAGCCATGGTCATGGATTTCATTAACACTCACACTAGAAGGAAATATGCACGAGGGAAGTCTTGGACACCATCACTTTCTTCTGTTTTGCATGATCATGGATTTGGCTGAAACTAACCTAGAATGATCTACACTTCATGGTGATTATTCTAAGCTACAAAGCTAAGATTATAGTACGCTACATGGTGTGTTCTTGATCCTAGAACAGAAATGGCCATAAAACAAACCTCCATGGAATGCTCTTAAACTCATCATGATTCATCCCTAATTGGTATCTATCATGCTTACCCTAACAACAAACCTTAACTATGCATAAATAATGAGTTTCAAGAGAAAACGCATACCTTGCAAGTGGTGATGGCTATGGTGTTTCTTCTCCAATCCAAGCCTTGGTACTTGTGCTAATTGATCCTTGGATGATGGTGATGATTCTGGTGAAGAGAAATTGTGCTCAAACATCTTGAATTATGCTATCCAAACCTTTATGCAAATGGGAGTGATGAGTTGAATCACACAAACCAGCCACGAATTCTTGAGCCTTCTTCTTGCTTTTCACTCCACAACAATGGAGGAGGATGATGATGATGAAAGATTGCACCCACAATGGAATTTGGGAGAGATTGAAACCAAAATGCAATGAGGGAGTTATGGTATCAAAGTGTATTTGCAAGCTTGAGGAATCACCAACCAATGCATGGAGCCACCCTAGGGCTTATATAGATGAGAATAGAAATGTGTGGAAGTTTGTAGAACCTTCCATGAAGTTTCTAGAATGTATCACGTAAGGAGATTTTGAATTTGTCATCTTGAGTGAATCTCATGCCATCTCATGATAAACCATGCAATCTTACTTAAATTCTCCCCATATGGTATTATGACATGAAAATAAGGTCTTACAAGCCTTTATGTAGCATTTTCCCATCTTTCCTTTTGATGCCTTAAAGTGCAAGTAACAAATTTACAAAGCAACTCCAATTTTTAAGCCTAAACTCAAAAATGTGGCTAAACCATTGTTTCCAAAATGTTGTTTCCAATCAAAATCATCTATCATATGCCCCATTTTGGATTTGTAGATCTCTCAAACCAAAATCCCATTTCAACTTTTTTAACTTATAAGCCTTTTTCAAGTCATTTTGACCATTTTAAAATATCCATGCTCCAGGCTTTTTCAAACTCTCACAACATCTTATCTAGCCTTAAAATTCCATTTTGAACAACTTTCATGTTTTGAGTTTTTCCATTTGAGGCTTGGAAATAGGAGATATGGCATTTGCTTAAAAATGACCTATAACTGACAAATTACCAAAATACCCCTGTCTTGTTCAAACCATAAGTTGAGTTCCACAAATCCTATCAAGGACTTCTACCACTCAAATTAAAGATAAGAATATGCTCTTCAACATTCATGTTGACCAAGAGATCATAGGAATCATCCTACTAGGGCAAAAGTTGTCTGCAAGTTGGGTGACTTTCAAGGACCCAGATTCACACACCTCAGCTGACCTGTAATTTGTCAAAACCATAACTTGAGCTCTGTAACTCCTATCAAGGACTTCTACCACTCAAATTAAAGCTAAGAACAAGCTCTAAAACATTCATGTTGTGGGGAAGATGAGATATCAATCACATCTAGAGCTAAAACTGCCTGGAAGATAGGGATCAAACTAGGGTTTTTTCACTGCCAATCCTCAGAAACCCTAACTCAAAACTTCTCAAACTCCTCAATCATGATGAGTTGGTCTAGGAATCATCCTTATAACATCTCCATGCATCATTCCATGATCTCATGGCCCTTGGATTAAGCCTCAACCTTCTCCTAATCTTCAGCTGATCTAGGGTCTGTAAGAGCACAGATTGTGTCTTAGTAATATCTCTATGTTTTGATGATAACATTAATGATAATTTGTATACAAGAATTATACTCTCTAAATTTGTTCTAAACTGTTTTCTACAGGCACAAAAGATTTTAATCTTAAAGAGCAAATTTGATGTGAACAATAAATTCTGAATGGCTCAAGAGCATCTGAAGATTAGAAGAATCTGAAGTATAAGAGCTTAGTCATCAAGATTCTGAAGATACAACACGCTGCATATATTATCAAGAATCTGAATGAAAGAAGACTCTGAGTGAAGAGACTCTGAATGAAAGAAGACTCTGAGTGAAGAGACTCTGAATGAGAGAAGACTCTGATCTGAGTGAAGACTCTGATCTAAGAGCATGTTACGCTTCAAGCACACAGCTGCACCAGACTCTGATTCAGCAACATCTGAAGAACATCTTAGGCTCTGAAGTTTCCAGAAGATTCTGAAGACTGAAGACTCTGATATTGATTGTTGATCTGAACTATCTGAAGAATTATTTGAAGAAGATTATTTTAATATATCCGTTGGAATATGCCAGCAAATCTTTCCTTAATTGGGATAGACAAAAATCTCTGCAAGAAGATTATTCCTCAGATACATTCCATATATGGTAAATTCACAGCTCAGCAGACAATTGCTACACCCACATTTTGTGCGCCGTCTCTCTGCTGCAATAGTACAAAGGACTGTACCTTTTTGATATTGGAAATATCTTCTCCAACGGTAAAATATTCTCTCCAATATTCAAGTGGCTATATAAAGGAAATCATAGCTCATTCTTCAAGTGACGAACAGAAAGACGAAAACAATTGAAAGAACTCTCTCACGCGAAAAGCTCTCATATTCTTTGTTGTTCATACATTGTTCTAAACTTAGAGAAATAACACAGTTGTGTTTATAGCTTTCATAGAAGCAATTTATTACTCTTACATTGTATTACATTAATTTGTAAAGGAAGTTTTCCTTAAGAGGATCTAGGATTAGATCAGTAGCTCTTGAGAAGACTAAGAACAGTTGTTCTTAGGTGTTGTTCTCCTTAAGAGGATCTAGGTTAGATCAGTAGCTCTTGAGAAGACTAAGAACAGTTATTCTTAGGTGTTGCTATTTGTAATCAGTTGATTTGAATAGTGGATTAAGTCCTTGTTGAGAAAGGCAAATCACTCTTGGAAAGGGTGGACTGGAGTAGTTGAGTTCAACGAACCAGGATAAAAATACTTGAGTTTTTATCTTTGATTATTTTCTGTCATACTTATTCAACCCCCCCTTCTAAGTATTTTCTCACCTTCAGTTGGCATCAGAGCTCCGGTTCTGAGTGTGCATTCACTTAACCGTGACAGATAAAGATCCAGTGAGAAGAATACTCTGTTATTTATTTGGTTGCTAATATGGGTGATATTCCTACATCAAGCAACAAATATGAAGGAGACAGAATCAGCACCAAACCTCCAATGTTTGATGGAGAAAAATTTGATTATTGGAAAGATAGACTTGAAAGTTTTTTCTTGGGGTATGATGCTGATCTCTGGGATTTAGTCATTGATGGATATGAACATCCTACTAAGGATGGCAAAAAGATTGATAGAAAATCAATGACTGAGGAGCAGAAGAAAGAATTCAAGAATCATCACAAAGCCAGAACCATACTTCTTAATGCAATCTCTCATACAGAGTATGAGAAGATTACCAACAGAGACACTGCTCATGATATGTTTGAGTCTCTCAAAATGACTCATGAGGGAAACTCTCAGGTGAAAGAAACAAAGGCTCTGGCGCTGATACAGAAGTATGAAGCGTTCAAGATGGAAGAATCTGAGAACATTGAGACTATGTTTTCCAGATTTCAGATTCTAACAGCTGGGTTGAAAGTTCTGGACAAGGGCTACTCAACATCTGATCATGTCAAGAAGATCATCAGAAGTCTTCCTACCAGATGGAGACCTATGGTGACTGCATTGAAGCTGGCCAAGGATCTGAACAAAATCTCATTAGAAGAACTCATCAGTTCTTTGAGAAGTCATGAGATTGAGCTGGAGGAAGATGAACCCCAGAAGAAAGATAAAGGTAAATCCTTAGCTTTTAAATCTAACAAATCTGTTAAAGCTTTGCAGGTAAATGAAGAAAGCTCTGAGGAATCTTCTTCTGAAGAAGAAGATGAACTATCCATGCTGTCCAGAAGGATCAACAAACTCTGGAAGCACAAAGGGAAGAAGTTCAACAACTTCAGAAGATCTGATCAAAAGAGAGAATCTTCTGGACACAGAAGATCTGGCAAGAAAGAGGTCACTTGCTTTGAATGTAAAGAACCTGGACACTACAAGAGTGAATGTCCCAAACTTCAAAAGGAAAAACCCAAAAGGAAGTTTGATAAAAAGAAAAAGGTTCTGATGGCTACATGGGATGACTCAGATGAATCTGAATCATCTTCTGAATCTGAGGAAGAATGTGCAAATGTTGCGCTGATGGCCAACACAAATGATCAAGATGAAGGAACGTCATCATCTGAATCTGAGCCAGAATCAGACTCTGACTCTGAAGAGGTATTTTCTGAACTCTCCAGAGCTGAACTTGTTGAAAGTTTATCTGACATGTTGGAAAGCTACAGCAAGATTAAACTCAAATACAAGAAGCTGAAAAGCAATCTTGAATCTGAGATTGATCTTCTGAGAACAGAACTTGTTGAGCAGAAAGAAATAAATTTAAAACTCAAAAATGATTTAGAAACAACTCAACAAGAATCTGATACTGAAACAGAGTCAAGTGAAAATATTTTAGAAAAATATGACTCCAGTTTTAAAAGATTCCTCACTAAAAGCATAGACAGAAGCAAAATGGCTTCTATGATCTATGGTGTTAGTGGGAACAATAGAAGAGGCATTGGATGTGAATCTTCCTCTGGAAGCAATCCAAAATCTGTTGATAAACTCTTCATCAAGAAGACTCCTCTGTATTCTCATTTTAAGTTTGGTCATCTGAATGATATTAAACATACAAGCTCTGAAAAGAGTACTTATGTGTTTAAGCCAAGGGCTAGCCAGAATAAACATTATGTTGAAAAACAGAAGTTTAGGCAAAACCACAGAACATCTAACCCCAAAGGACCCAAGATGATCTGGGTACCTAAAAGTAAAATAATACCTGTTGCAGATGTTCTTAGCAGCAAAATCCAGACACCAATCATGGTACCTGGACTCTGGATGCTCACGACATATGACGGGCGAAAGGTCTATGTTCCAAAGCCTGGAACTTAGATCTGGAGGGGACGTGAAATTTGGAGGGAACCAGAAGGGCAAGATCATTGGCTCTGGTACAATAGGTAATGGTAACCTACCCTCTATTTCTAATGTTCTGTTAGTTGAAGGATTGAAACATAATCTATTGTCCATAAGTCAATTAAGTGACAATGGTTATGATATCATCTTTAATCAAAAATGTTGCAAAGCTGTATGTCAAAAGAATGGTTCAATCCTATTCAGTGGAAAGAGGAAAAACAACATTTACAAAATTAACCTTTCAGAACTTAAAGTTCAAAATGTAAAATGCCTTTTATCTGTGAATGATGAGCAATGGGTCTGGCATAGAAGATTGGGACATATTAATATGAGACGTATATCTCAGATTAATAAACTCAATCTGGTCAGAGGACTCCCTAATCTGAAGTTCAATTCAGATGCTCTGTGTGGCGCATGTCAAAAGGGTAAATTTTCAAAATCTCATTTTAAACCAAAAAATGTTGTTTCCACTTCTAGACCATTGGAATTACTTCATATTGATCTGTTTGGACCAGTGAAAATTGCATCCATCAGAGGCAAGAAGTATGGGTTAGTCATTGTAGATGACTACAGCAGATGGACATGGGTAAAGTTTCTAAAACACAAGGATGAGTCTCATTCTGTGTTCATTGACTTCTGCAATCAAGTCCAGACTGAAAAAGAATGCAAAATTATTAAAGTCAGAAGTGATCATGGTGGTGAATTTGAAAACAAATATTTTGAAAAATATTTTTCTGAAAAAGGAATTGCACATGATTTCTCCTGTCCTAGAACTCCACAACAAAATGGAGTTGTAGAGAGGAAAAATAGAACATTGCAAGAAATGGCCAGAACCATGATCAACGAGACAAATCTGGCAAAATACTTTTGGGCAGAAGCAATAAATACAGCATGTTATATTCAGAACAGAGTGTCTGTAAGACCTCTTCTGGAAAAGACTCCCTATGAATTGTGGAGAAACAGAAAGCCCAACATTGCTTATTTTCATCCATTTGGATGTATTTGTTATATGCTTAACACTAAAGATCATCTGAACAAGTTTGATTCCAAAGCACAGAAGTGTTTCATGCTTGGTTATTCTGAACGCTCTAAAGGCTACAGAGTATTCAATACTGAAACACAAATTGTGGAAGAATCTATTCATGTTAGATTTGATGATAAGCTTGGCTCTGAAAAGCCAAAGCAAGTTGAAAGTTCTGCAGATAGAGAAGTTATTCTCACAGACTCTGAAGGCTCAGAGGCAGACAAGACTGAAGACAAAGACTCTGAAGCAAACCCAGATGCTACGCCTCTAACTTCCCAACTTGACAATCTGCATATTTCTGAAAGACCAACAGTCAGAGGATCTTCTTCCAGAATGAAAGCTTCTCATCCAGAGGATGTGATAATTGGAAAGAAAGATGATCCAATAAGGACAAGAGCATTTCTCAGAACTTCTGAATCTTCCTTCTGTGGCTTAGTGTCAATTATAGAACCAACATCTGTTGATGAGGCTCTGGAAGATAATGAATGGATTTTAGCTATGCAAGAGGAGCTGAATCAATTCACAAGGAATGAAGTCTGGGATCTGGTTCCAAGACCTAAAGGTTTCAATGTCATTGGAACAAAATGGGTTTTCAGAAATAAACTTAATGAGAAAGGAGAAGTTGAAAGGAACAAAGCAAGACTGGTTGCTCAAGGCTACAGTCAACAAGAAGGCATAGACTACACAGAAACATATGCTCCTGTTGCAAGGTTAGAGTCTATACGCTTGCTTATTTCATTTGCTGCACAACATAACATCACTCTTTATCAGATGGATGTTAAAAGTGCTTTTCTTAATGGAATTATAGAAGAGGAAGTGTATGTCCACCAACCTCCTGGTTTTGAAAATGAAAATTTTCCAGATCATGTTTACAAACTGAAAAAATCTCTTTATGGACTAAAACAAGCTCCCAGAGCTTGGTATGAGAGGTTGAGTAATTTTCTTCTGAAGAAAAATTTCATCAGAGGAAAAGTGGATACCACACTATTTTGTAAAACCATTAAGAAAGATTTGTTGATTTGTCAAATTTATGTAGATGATATTATTTTTGGATCAACAAATATTATGCTTGGAAAGGAGTTTGCTAAATGTATGCAGGCAGAATTTGAGATGAGCATGATGGGAGAACTGAGATTCTTTCTGGGAATCCAAGTAAATCAGACTCCAGAGTGCACCTACATACATCAGACCAAGTATGTTAAAGAGCTTCTGAAGAAGTTTAACATGCTGGATAGCAAAATGGCAAAGACTCCAATGCATCCTACAAGCACTCTAGGTAAGGAAGAGGTAAGTAAGAAGGTAGATCAGAAACTCTACAGAGGTATGATAGGATCTCTTCTTTATTTGACTGCTTCTAGACCAGACATTCTGTTTAGTGTTTGTTTATGTGCTAGATTCCAATCAGATCCTAGAGAATCACACTTAACTGCTGTTAAGAGGATTCTAAGGTATCTGAAAGGTACTGCTAATGTTGGTTTGTGTTACAGAAGATCTGACGAATATTCACTAGTTGGATTCTGTGATGCTGACTATGCTGGAGATAGAGTTGAGCGCAAAAGTACTTCTGGAAGCTGTCAGTTTCTTGGAAGTCATCTGATCTCGTGGTACAGCAAGAAGCAACCAACAATTGCACTATCAACCACAGAGGCAGAATACATTGCTGCTGCTGGATGTTCCACTCAGATGCTCTGGATGAAGAGTCAACTAGAAGATTATCAAATCTATGAGAGTAATCTTTCTATCTTCTGTGATAATACTTCTGCTATATGTTTATCCAAAAATCCAATTTTACACTCTAAGGCCAAACATATAGAGATTAAACATCATTTCATCAGAGACTATGTTCAGAAGGGTGTAATAAATTTAGCCTTTGTTGATACAGATCATCAATGGGCAGATATTTTCACAAAACCCCTTGCTGAAGATAGGTTTAAGTTTATTCTGAAAAATATGTGTATGGATTTTTGTCCAGAGTAATATTTCTCAGAGTCAACTTCTCAGATGCTAAGTGTTTAACACTCTGAAGTATTTCATCTGTCTTGCTTGTTTAATTTATCTGTGAATTTTTTTTTGTGTGAAACTCTGAACTGACCATCTCAGAGGATCTGAAAGTTGAAAACGTTTCATTTCTTAAGAGTTATAGAATCACATGCAAGCAAACACGTGTCACTCAGAATCTGAAAAGATGGAGTACACCTACTGATTATGACGTTTAAGGTATTGCTTTGAAAATCTCAATCTGTCTTGATTTTCCCCCAAATGTCATATCATAATTAAAAATGATTACTTTTCATTTAATGCAAACGTGCGTATGTGTCCTATGTGTGTCTGTTGTGTTTCCCATGCTTGCTTTATTTGTCTATATAAACCACTCTCATAACACATTCATACTTTTCACATTCTCAAACACATATGCGCTTTTGTTTGTTGTTCTCTCTCTTTGCAAACCCTAAAAGAACTCAGAAACCTTCATCTTCTTCATCATCGTCAACAATGGCATCTACTTCAAACGCTGTTACTACCAAAAATGCTACCACTGTCGAAGAACCAGTACGCACTCTCCTAACTGCTGTTGATTCACTAGAAGTACTGTGTGAAAGTTTCGTGGACTTAGAAGATCTTGCTGAAAATGGGTTTGATCTGATTTCTTCAATCAAAGCACAAGGCTGGGACGGTTACTTTGACAGGCTTATGGGTCCTGTGTATCCAAAGTTAGTGAAGGAGTTCTGGATCCATGCATTTGCTACTCCAAAGTTCATTCACTCCTCTGTGCTGGGAAAAAAGATAGTTATCACTGAAAACCTGATAAGGAAACTCATAGGTTTTAAGGCAACTGATGGAGTAACCTCTCTGTCTTCTGCGCGTGAAGACCTGAAAGATGTATGTCAAGAAATCTGTACTACCGGTGAACCTTGTAAGAAGGTTAAGTTCTTGAAACCCACTTACAAGATATGGGCTAAGATTTTCATGAACACCATCTTTCACAGACCCTCTTCAAACTCTTCTGATTATGTTAATGCTGAACAACTTTACTTCATGTATTGTTTACACCAAAACATTCAGATTGATCTTCCATATTTGTTGTTTAATCATCTGGTGTCTCATGTCAAGGAAACAAGGGAAACAGCCAGAGATAAATCTGGAAAAGTCAGAACATGGATCCCTATGGGAAGGCTGATTTCAGATATTCTGATAGAAAACCAACTTGTGGCGCATCTGCAAGAGGCTGGGTTGACAGAAGATCTGACTTATATCATTGGCTCTGAAATAAACGGTTTAACTTTGAGAAGGATGAAACTGGTTGATGATTTATCTGAGAAACCAAGGAAAACTAACTCTGAAGAAGTTAGGGGAAGAAGGATTCCTGTTGAGGATTTTCCTCTATTCACCTCAGATGAACCTAGAGAAATTATTGCTGAGTATGTTGCTCGCTGCATAAGAGATGGTGTTGAGATTCCTGCCAATCTTGTGCAGAAGGAAGGCCAAGTTCTTCCTGATTTGACAAGGGAAAGAAGACGTAAGAGAAAAGCTGATAGTGAAGGTCATCAGAAGAAAAGGAAGCATTCAGATGCTGAAAAGAAGAAGAAAAGGAAGAAGCTGAAGAAGGTTCAACCAAATCCTCCTGCAGCAACTTTTGAAGAAATTAGAGATACTCTGAAACAGGTATTTAACACTGATTCTAATCCTGTTCATCATTCTGATAACCCCACACCCTCTAAACCATCTTCTGTCCCCCCTCATACACCACAATCCAAGCAACCAACAAACATACAAACAGAAATTCCACAACAAACTCAACAAACAACACCACAACCACAAAACACTATCCCAGAATATACCATTCCAGAGGATGTTCACCCTGAACACTCTGACCAACCTGAACATCTCATTGATCCTGATGAGATATTAGATGTCACACCTTTAAACCAGTCTGTCATTTTATCTTCAACTTCTGAAAAATCTAACCACTCTGATGCATCATCTGATGATGAATCATCTGGTTACATTAATGAATGCTTGAATGATCTCAAACAACCTCGTTCTGAGAGTGTTTGGAAACAGCTGTTTAAATCTCCAACTTCTGAACATCCACCTTCTCCACAAAATTCCCCAACTCAAACTCTCACTCCACAACCTCTTGAAATCCAAAACACTCCACAACCAACAGAAACCCAACCAATTCCCTCTATACCTCAACCACAACATTCTGACCAACAAACATCTGAACCACAAACAAACCAACCAACATCTGAACCACAAATCAATCCTCAACCTTCTGAACCACAAACATCTGAACATCCATCTTCACAACCTCAACCTTCTGAACAAACACCACAAACACCACTAACCCAACCAGGCAAACCCAGAATCCCTGATGAAGCAGAATTGGGATCACGTGTTTATACTCTGTTAAGAGATTTTGATAAGGATAATGTCTCAGACTTTGCTGACATTATGGATGTTTGCATGACTACTATGGACAAAGAGGCTGCTGACGCTGTTTGGAAGAAATATCTTTACAGACTGAATAGGGAGGCTTTGAAAATCAGGACTCAATGTCTTAGATTGTCAAAAGTAAGGTTTGCTGCTTATCAAAAACGGATTAAGAGAAACACTCCTCCTATTCTTCTTCTAGAAGCTCCTCCACCTCCAGAAATTCCTGCACCTGATGTTACTCAGATTGTTTCAGAATCTACTGTTTCAGAATCTACAGATCTTCAGAAGGATGTCAAAGAACTTAAGGATTTTATGGTTGATCAAAAGAAAACAAATGAAGAAATGAAAACTTGGATGGCTAAGCAAGATGAAAATTCAGAAAGGATTACAGCACTGCTGCAACTCATTGCTTCTCAACAAGCCTCATCTGCTAAACCTACTTGATGTTTTGCACATGTTTTTCATGTTTTGCTTTGTTTTGATTTTCTTCTGATATGTTTTGCATGCTTTTATCTGAATCTGGATGTTCTCTTGACTTAATGACAATGATCTTTTTGCTTATCTGGATATGTGTTTCTTCTGCATCTTTACTGTCTTTTAAAATTCTTTTTGATTATGACAAAAAGGGGGAGAAACAAAATAGAATCTGATTGTTCAAATCTATAAGCAATTATCTGAACTAAGTCAGACATGATACTAACATTCTTTGAATTTAAGTGTCCCAGATATTATTAAAAAAATATGACAAATTTCATTGAAGTTTTTCCTGAGATCTATCTTTTCAGAACCTGATCAAAACAGCTAAATCTGAGTAGACCAGACTCTGATATCTAACCTTGAGTACTATGATCTAAAAGATAACTCAAGACAGGAAATGGCAAGATAAACAACCAGGTGTTCTGAAGTTGTTCATCTGGCATCAAGCTTTAATATGGCATCAAGCTTTGACTCTAGAAGTCAAACATATGTCAACCAGGCTTCAATCAGGCTCTGAATCTGAAATGTAATCAGGCTCTGAATCTGAAATGTACTCAACCAGAAAGGGAAGTATCTAATTCCATTAGAGTATTCATTTCAGGGGGAGATTGTTAATCTCAGGGGGAGTAATTTTAATTCATATTTTTATTGAACAAATTTCTCATGTTTTGTCATCATCAAAAAGGGGGAGATTGTAAGAGCACAGATTGTGTCTTAGTAATATCTCTATGTTTTGATGATAACATTAATGATAATTTGTATACAAGAATTATACTCTCTAAATTTGTTCTAAACTGTTTTCTACAGGCACAAAAGATTTTAATCTTAAAGAGCAAATTTGATGTGAACAATAAATTCTGAATGGCTCAAGAGCATCTGAAGATTAGAAGAATCTGAAGTATAAGAGCTTAGTCATTAAGATTCTGAAGATACAACACGCTGCATATATTATCAAGAATCTGAATGAAAGAAGACTCTGAGTGAAGAGACTCTGAATGAAAGAAGACTCTGAGTGAAGAGACTCTGAATGAGAGAAGACTCTGATCTGAGTGAAGACTCTGATCTAAGAGCATGTTACGCTTCAAGCACACAGCTGCACCAGACTCTGATTCAGCAACATCTGAAGAACATCTTAGGCTCTGAAGTTTCCAGAAGATTCTGAAGACTGAAGACTCTGATATTGATTGTTGATCTGAACTATCTGAAGAATTATTTGAAGAAGATTATTTTAATATATCCGTTGGAATATGCCAGCAAATCTTTCCTTAATTGGGATAGACAAAAATCTCTGCAAGAAGATTATTCCTCAGATACATTCCATATATGGTAAATTCACAGCTCAGCAGACAATTGCTACACCCACATTTTGTGCGCCGTCTCTCTGCTGCAATAGTACAAAGGACCGTACCTTTTTGATATTGGAAATATCTTCTCCAACGGTAAAATATTCTCTCCAATATTCAAGTGGCTATATAAAGGAAATCATAGCTCATTCTTCAAGTGACGAACAGAAAGACGAAAACAATTGAAAGAACTCTCTCACGCGAAAAGCTCTCATATTCTTTGCTGTTCATACATTGTTCTAAACTTAGAGAAATAACACAGTTGTGTTTATAGCTTTCATAGAAGCAATTTATTACTCTTACATTGTATTACATTAATTTGTAAAGGAAGTTTTCCTTAAGAGGATCTAGGATTAGATCAGTAGCTCTTGAGAAGACTAAGAACAGTTGTTCTTAGGTGTTGTTCTCCTTAAGAGGATCTAGGTTAGATCAGTAGCTCTTGAGAAGACTAAGAACAGTTGTTCTTAGGTGTTGCTATTTGTAATCAGTTGATTTGAATAGTGGATTAAGTCCTTGTTGAGAAAGGCAAATCACTCTTGGAAAGGGTGGACTGGAGTAGTTGAGTTCAACGAACCAGGATAAAAATACTTGAGTTTTTATCTTTGATTATTTTCTGTCATACTTATTCAACCCCCCCTTCTAAGTATTTTCTCACCTTCAGGGTCGACCCAGTCAAAACCCTAATTCTACCATTCATGGTTGAATCCTCTGAACTCTTGCATAATGACTTCTCTGGGCTTCATGAAGGCCATCAAGACATCTCATAGGCTTTCTCAAAACATCAAGTTCATTCTCAAAGTCTCAGAATCATCTGAGGAGCACCCACAACTCTCAAGCTATGAAGCACACAACCCTGGTTTCAATCCACTTCCTCTGAGGATCTCTTGAACTTTCTGATGAAGGTATCAACTTTCAAACACTAGATGGATAAATAATTGTTGGTCAAATTTTGGGGTGCAACACCCCCTTACCTCGATAACTCGTTCGAATGCTGAAAACTCTTGCTCTGATGATGATCTTAGCTTCTTCTTGCTCAAATTCCTCTAGTTCTTCTTCCTCAATTTTCCCCTTCTCTTGACCGTGTTTCTTCTCTTCTCACAAACGTGTTTTCCTTCTATTCCTTTTTCCCAAATTCCCAAACAGCCCTTAATACCCCTGAATTCCAATTATTCCAATTCTTTTATTCCATTTACTAAATAATATTAATAATAATGATAATATTATTAATAATAATAATAATAATAATAATAATAACATTAATAATATTACCATTATTCAATAATTCACCATCATCATTAATAATTTATTATTAATCTTAAAGTCCAAAATTATCAATTAATTCCAACTTAAGGGCTACACACGGTCGCACTCAAACACTCCCACAAACATGCCGAAAAACAAAATAACACAGAAACACAAAATAATTGAAATGGGTGTTACAACTCTCCCCCACTTTAATTATTTTCGTCCTCAAAAATACCTGATGGAAACAATTTTGGATACGCATCCCGCATCCTGCTTTCCAACTCCCAGGTCACACTGCCTCCTGCAGCACCTCCCCAAGCCACTCTCACCAAGGGTATCTCTTTCCCTCTGAGTCGCTTCATATTACGATCCTCGATCCTCAACAACATCGCTTCAACGGTAAGATTCTCCCGTACTTGCACTTCGTCTCTCTGAATCACATGAGACGGATCTGCAACATACTTCTGAAGTTGCGACACATGAAACACGTCATGCAAATTCGAAAGCTCAGGCGGCAACGCCACCCTATAAGCTACAACACAAATCCTCGACAGAATTTGATATGTCCCAATAAACTTCGGATCCAACTTCTTAGACTTCAACGCACGACCTACACCGGTCACTGGGTTAACTCTCAAGAACACGTGATCACCTTCACTGAATACCAACTCTTTCCTCCGGTTATCATGATAACTCTTCTGCCTATCCTGAGATGCTTTCATCTTCTCAAGAATCATCTGAACGGTCTCAGTAGTATGCTACACAATCTCTGGCCCCAAAACCACATTCTCACTTGACTCATACCAACACAGAGGAGTTCTGCATCTCCTACCATAAAGAACCTCGAACGGTGCTATCCCGATACTGGAATGGTAACTGTTGTTGTACGTGAACTAAATCAATGGCAAATGAGTATCCCACGCACCACCTCTTTCCAACACACAAGCCCGCAACAAATCCTCTAACGTCTGAATAGTTCTCTCCGACTACCCATCCGTCTGCGGATGATAAGCTGAACTCAGCTTCAACTCAGTACCCAAAGCTCCTTACAAACTCTTCCAAAACTCTGAAGTAAACCTCAGATCTCTATCCGACACAATACTCGACGGCACATCATGCAACTTCACAATCACCCGAACATAAATCTCTGCCAGCTTCTCCAACGGAAAACTGATACTGATCGGCACAAAATGTGCAGAATTCGTAAGCCGATCCACAATCACCCAAATGGCATCAAATCCTCTCGCTGTGCACGGCAATCCTGTAACAAAATCCATAGTGGTACAATCCCACTTCCAAACTGGAATCTCTAACGGTTGCAAAAATCCAGAGGGTCTCCGATGCTCCACTTTCGACTTCTGACACGTCAAACAGACGTACACAAACTGAGCTATATCCCTCTTCATACCCGACCACCAAAACATCTTCTTCAAATCATGGTACATCTTTGCAGCTCCCTGATGAATACTCAAACCACTACGATGTCCTTCATTCAAAATCGACTTCTTCAACTCATCATTATCCGGCACACAAATCCTACCTCGGAATCTCAACACACCTAAACCATCCAACTTGAAATCACTATTGGAGTCTCTCCCCACTCCAGACATCAAATCTATTAGCTTCACATCAAGCTTCTGACATTCTCTAATCATATCCAAGAAATCATTGTTCACTTGCAACTTGCCCAACATCACGCAATTTGCCGAAGTCTCACAAACCATACTCAAATCTCTGAACTGCTCAATAAGCTCCATCTCTTTCACCATTATAGCTGACATATGAATCGCTTTTCTGCTTAAAGCATCGGCTACCACATTAGCCTTTCCCGGATGATAACTTAGGCTAAAAACATAGTCCTTCAGGAATTCCAACCACCTCCTCTGCCTCATATTCAGCTCTTTCTGATCGAACAAATACTTCAGACTCTTATGATCACTGAATACCTCGAACCTCAAACCATACAAATAATGTCTCCAGATCTTCAATACAAAAACCACCCCAGCCAACTCAAGATCATGAGTAGGATAACTCCGCTCATGCACCCTCAATTGCCGCGAAGCATATGCTACCACCTTACCATTCTGCATAAGAACTCCGCCTAATCCCATCTTAGACGCATCACAATCCATCACAAATGGTTCACTCGGAGTCGGTAACACTAACACCGGTGCCATAGTAAACCTCTTCTTCAATTCCACAAAACTCTCTTCACAAGCAGCATCCCACACAAAAGCTTGATTTTTCTTGTCAACTGAGTCAACGACAAAGCCAGAGTAGAAAAACCTTCAATAAACCTTCGATAGTATACTGCCAGACCCAAAAAGCTTCTAACTTCCGTCGCCGTCTTCGGCGGTTCCCACTGCAACACCGCACTCACCTTGGATGGATCCACCGAAATACCATCACCAGAAATAACATGCCCTAAGAAACTCACCATCTTCAACCAGAACTCACACTTCAAGAGTTTCGCAAACAACTTATTATCCTTCAACACTTGCAAAGCAACCCTCAAATGTCTGGCATGCTCTTCCTCAGACTTAGAATAAATCAGTATATCGTCAATGAATACAACAATAAACTGATCCAAATAAGAATGGAAGATCCGGTTCATACACTCCATGAACACTCCCGGCGCATTCGACACTCCAAAAGGCATCACTGCATATTTGTAATGTCCATATCGAGTTCTAAACGCCTTTTTCTGAATATCACCTTCCTTCACTCTAATCTGATGGTAACCCGACCTCAAATCAATCTTACTAAACACACGAGCTCCCATCAACTGATCCATCAAATCATCAATCCTTGGAAGAGGATATTTGTTCTTGATGATCACTTTATTCAACTGCCATTAATCGATGCACAGACGCATACTACCGTCCTTCTTCTTAACCAACAACACTGGAGCTCCCCACGGCGACACGCTTGGCCTGATAAACTTCCTATCCAACAAATCTCCAATATGAGACTTCAATCGGCCAACTCCACTGTCGACATCCTTTACGGCGCCATAGATATAGGCCTCGTACTAGGTACAAGATCAATGCTAAACTCAACTTCTCTCTTTGGAGGCAACTCAGTAATATCATCAGGAAACACTTCAGGAAATTCATTCACCACCGCTAACTCTTCCAGTGATGCTTTACTGTCAACAGACAATGTTACAAATAAAGCAAACATTTTAGCCTCATCCTCCAACAAAATCCTCAACTCCTTACTAGACAAATAATCCGCCAATGCTTCTTCCTCTGGAGAAAGAAACAACAACACCTTCCGAAAACAATTAATATACACTCGGTTGAACTCCAACCAGTTCATACCCAGAATAACATCCAACTTACCAAGAGGCAAGCAAATCAGATCCACACCAAAATATCTACCGAAAATAGTCAGTGGACACTTCAAACACACTAAAGAAGTAGTCACTGAACCAATAGAGGGAGTCTCAATAGTCATCCGCCGCTCAAGAGTAGTCGGCACCAAACCTAACCTCTTCACACAATCAACAGAGATGAACGAGTGGGTAGCACCGGTATCAATCATAGCAGACAAGGGAACATTATTAATGAAACAAGTACCTTGGATAGAACGATCCTCACTCGCAGCTTGAGTTCCCACCACTACAAACACTTTGCCACTGGTCTGAGGCACCTGAGACGGCTTCGACTTCTCACAATGCATACTGATGTGGCCTTTCTCACCACAGTTATAACAAGTAGGCATAACAACTCGACAATCAGCCTTCACGTGGCCTGGCTTACCACACTTGAAGCACTTCTTCATCTCTTGAGAACAATCATTGGCCTGATGGCCCGTGCCACCGCACCGAAAACACTTCCCACCAGCAAACGATCTCCCTTCTCTAGGCTTCTTATCATGAGCACCCTTGAACTTCCTCTTATCAGTAGGAACACTGTAAGGAGTACCACCAAACCTTTGCTTACCCTTACGGTCATTAGCAGCTTTGTAATGCGCAATCCTCGCCCTGTTGTCATTGTCATAAATTCTGCTTCGGCTTATCAGCTCAGGATAATCCCTGATCTTCTGATAAGCTATTCCCATCTTGACTTCAGGACGCAGCCCATTCTCGAACTTCAAACACTTAGAGGTCATCGCTCCATCAATATTGTAATGGGGACAATACTGCACTACTTCCTCAAACATAGCTGCATATTCTGCCACGGTCATATTGCCCTGCTTCAGCTCTAGAAATTCTATCTCTTTAGCACTTCTGATATCCTCCGGAAAATACTTCTCCAGAAAACCAGTGCGAACAACATCCCAAGTAATTGGAGTTCCAGCAGTCTCCAATCTTTGGCGACTATTGTCCCACCAAGCTTCCGCTTCACCCTCTAGCATGTGAGTACCGAACCTCACCTTCTGCTCATCACTGCAACCCATCGTCCTGAAGATCTTCTCTATCGCCTTCAGCCACTTATGCGCCGCTTCAGGATCCAAAATCCCTCCTTGAAACGTTGGCGGCTTGTTGCTCTGAAACTGCGCCAAGTCTCTGAATTGTGCACCCGCAGCGTGGTTCTGATTAGCTGCAGCCATTGCCTACATAGCTGCAGCCACCGCAACATCATTCCTTCCCGCCATACTACTCAAAAATAACAACACCAGGTTAACAGAAAAACAAACTCTATCCTACAGACAGACTTAACTACAACACTGGCCGGACGGACCGACCTGCTCTGATACCAGATTGTAACACCCCGTTCCCCAAAATACAAATAGATGCAATTAAAGTAAACGAATATCAGAGTTGCTACACACACAACGGGATGCCACAGAAATAAACATCAACAAAACATCTTCATTAATGAATTTTCGATAATTAAACAGCGGAAATATATACATATATTCACATCATATACATAAATGTCATATTCATCATGTATGGCCAACGCCCAAAATATACAAGATACATCCATCACAACGGGTCCAACAGAACATGATACACCACAGGGGCATACAAAATCATCAAATAAATAGTAAACTCCCAAAAAGCCCCGGTGTTACGTATCAGAGCATCCCTACGACTCGACTCGCCACAATTCAAGCTAGCTACACACCTGGGTTATCTGTACTTCCGAAGAAGCACAAACCACAACAAAAGCAAGGGGTAAGAAATCACGATCAAAATATAACGGTAAATACGTACATGAATAAAAGGAAATAACACACAATCATCAATTCACACACATCAACCCGGACCTACTGTCCCACGCCAACACAGCATATACAACAATGCAAACACATGTAACTCAGCCCATGATATGCGGTACCCACTCAACAACACCGATGGACACCTGGTGTCGCTACTGCGAAAATCGGCGCCGGCTGACAGAAGAGTCGCCACCGTGCGTTATTTATCCCATGGAAGGGAAAGGGAACGCTCAGAGTAAACCTCACACAACACGGGAAAGGTATGGTCGTCGCAACCAAAACCTGGATTCGGGAGTCGGTTACGCAAGGAGAAGGTATTAGCACCCCTCACGTCCGTCGTACTCGACGGGATCCACGCTTGTTTTCGGGTATGGATTGTTATTCTATCTAAACTATAGGTCAAGGGTTAAAAGAAAAATAAAAATGACTCGGCAAAGTATCGCACTTTATGCCTACGTATTCCCGTCTGGAACGAGAAATCAGAGTCAACGTAGTTCGCCTACCTACGGGAAAGGAGGGGAAGGTTGCTCGCTAGGATATCGTATCCTATGCCTACGTACTTTCATACAACATGAAAGATCAGAGCAAACGTAGTTCGGGCCACGTACGACACAAGCTTGTCTTGGTTGATTTTATTCCTTCTGAAAAAGGTTTTCTTGATTAGCAGTCCAAGCGGACAAAAATGACGTTTTGGTGAGTTCCCATTCTTTTACGAAAGAAGTGTCTTTTATTGTGTTTGAAATCTTATTGTGTTTTTCTGTTTGTTTTGAGGAAGAAAGAGACAGAACTCTAACCTACGGTTGCGAAAGGGAAACAAACTAACCTAATATTATCATGCATGGGTTAAGACCTAGTGTCTATCATGCTCCTCTCTTGCGCAGAGAGAAACAGAGATCCTACGGGATAGGCAGAAACAGAAACAATAACAGATATATACAGCAAAACAGTAAAATGCATGGATGCAACAGTACAAGCGAGGCAAGGGAGTCCCACTCAACCTCGAACCTAGAAAACAATAGGCAAAAGTGAACAGACTTCACTTTCAACCCAACAGGGTAAACAGCAAACAATACAGTCCAGAAACCAATCAATACATCAGAAATGAAATACAGCAGAAAGATGAACAGCATCAGCAGCTCTGAATCAACATCTGGCTTCAAGTAATCTCCAATCAGCTATAGGCTCCAACAGGTATCAATCTCCATCTTCATGGCCTTCAGGCAAGGGCTTTGACCATCAGTCTTCCATCTGCAATAGCTTTTCTTCAAGTCCAAACCTCCAGGATGAGGGATCAGTCACAAGAGTGAATTGGGTGTTAAGCAATCAGTTGACTACCAAAGGTGGTGAACACACTGCTTCTAACACAAAAGACATTTTCTCTCAAGAGTTCTATCTCTTAGACACTATCACCAAGCCTTCCAAAGGAAGGGGGTGAGTGTCTTAGAGAGACTCTGAATCATAGAGAAGAATGGATGCAGACAAGGCAATCCATGTTTGAGAAACAAGCTTTCTAATCTAGAGCTCTGCCTAGCTCCTAAACCCTAGTCTCCTCAGCATCTGCTAGCAAGAGTCTCCTCTTCAACTCTGAAAGTTGATCTTCAATCTCTGGATCTTCAATGGCTTCATCTTCTCAAGTCTTCAGCTCTCCCAAATCCCCAGACAATCCCAATACCCACACAGACAAGCAATAATCCCCAGAGGGCACACCACACCAGTCAATCAGATATATACAGTACATTAATAGCAGTAGGGGAGTCCTGACTTTTTCTCTAAGGGATCTAATAACTACCCATAGCCCCTATAGTCCCATAGCTAACCTATTCAGTCTCTAAGTCCTAAGGGAAATGAATTAATTCTCCTAAGTCATCACCTAAAGCCCTAGTTTGTTCATGTTATTTTCACCTAAACTAAACACCTCAAATTAATTTCTAAAAATGGGAACTAAATTTTATCTACAAATTTAATTTCTAAACTAAACAACCTAAAAAGAATGGGTGAAAAATATTGAAGCAATTAATAGAACAAAAAATAACAAAATCATGCATGAAATGAAACTATTTAAAAATGCTATTTGTTTGGAAAATATGGGAAAAATATCAAATAAAAAATAAAGTGCAATTTTTATTTTTTATAATTTTCTGGACTCTCTAAAGAAAATAATGCAAAAAGAATGAATTAAAAATAATTATTTTTCTATTTATTATGATTTTTATAAGATGCATGAAAAAAATGAAAGAAATTAAAATAGAAATATAAGGAATAAATGGGAAGGGGTGTGGAAAGCAATGCGCTGCAGTTGAAATCCCATGTGGGCTGAAGAGGTGGGGTGCGTGTAGTAATTGCATTAGGCCCAACGTTCTCAGAAATTAAACTAGAAAATGCCAGAAAAATGGAAAGAAGCTCGGTGCAAATAGCAGTAGAATCACGTTGAAATATTTGGGCTTAGCTTGGGGAGGGTGCCATTAGTAATGCTGAGTCCAGGCCCAAAGTGGCTAACTTAATGAAACGCGGCGTTTCGTCCTTATCCAGCCTTTCCCTCATAAACGAAGTTTGAATCTCGCCCGTTGGATCAAGGTGCAGTCAACAGGTCAAGGGGTAATCCTAGGGTGATGAGATCATCTTCCTCCTTGGTTCAGGGTTTGGAGGGAACGCCATGGATGGACATGTGAAACACCCCAACTGATCCATACCCTAACTCCCTCGATTCTCCATGGAATGCCAACATATAAAAACCAAATCCACTCCAAATCTTACCAGGAATTTAACCATGATATCAAAACTAACTAAAATCTCCTCTAACCCTAAACCCGATAGCTACCTCCAAGAAATGATCAAGAACCAATTCTCACGATCTTCAAAATTGATGGCACAGGCATGTTCCTCTCTTCACCTAGATCATTTCCCCCTAAAGAACTAAGCCTAACACTCCCAATTCGAAGAGTTTTTGCTCCTAACAGAAATTATGCCAACCTAAAAAACATCACCAAATCGATCCCTACTTTCCAGAAATGATCTGCTACCTATTCCCTATCATGCTAACCTATTAATCTTGATGAACTATGCATAAATTAGAGTGTAAAGATCAAGATGCAGACCTGATAAAATGTATGAACCAGATGGGGAAATCCTCCAAATCAATGCTTGTACTTGTGCAGAAACACTCAGTGACACCAGAGCTTGCTTCTGTTTGCACTAGTTTGGATTGATTGTGCTTGAATCTTGGAAATGGATCTGAAGTTGCAAGCTGCCAAACTCAATATCAAGAACACGATTTGGACCTGAATTTCTTCTGATTCTGATTGTTACACACTCAATGATGATGATGGAGTTGAATGAGATCAAGAAACTGAACTGAATCTGGAGAAAATGAAGAAATGGAAAGTGACTTGCTATGGAAGGAATTTGATCTCAATCTCTCTTTCTGCAGCAATTCTCTCTAACCTCAGCATCTGAGCACACCCCAAATTACTTATAGATGGTGTAAGAATGATCTAGAAGGGACTAGAACAATCCAATGAGAAATTGGATATCTCACTTCATGAGATTTTTGATTCCATGATAAGCATAGGCCATTCTTTGTTCAAGCTTGCACAATCCTCACTTCTCATTTGAAATTCTCCTTGGATGATATTTTTGATTTGCTGAAAACCCTTGCAAGCTTTCCCATTGATTCCTTGGTTATGTGTGGTCTTGCCATGTTACCTTATGAGGCAAGGAGCAAACTTACAAAGGAAGTCCCATTTTTAAGCCTAAAATCAAAAATGTGGATGAACCAATGTCTTTAAAATGATGTTGGGAATCAATTTGGTATATTGGATGACCCATATTGGACTTGTAGATCTCTCAAACCATTTTCCAACTTGAACTTTTTCAAGTTATATGCCTTTTTTAAGTCATTTTTCACCAACTTTTATCAAGTCTTGTTCCATGCATTTCCAAACTTTCATGACTTCTTTTCTTGACTTAAAATGGCATTTTGAGCAACTTTGATGTTGTAAGTTTTTCCATTTGAGGCCTCCTTGTATGAGTTTTGGGCATAGGTTAAAATGACCTGTAATTCACAAATGACCAAAATACCCTTTGCTTGCCAAGACCATAAGTAGAGTTCCCCAAATCATATGAAGGCATACCATACCATTCTAGAAATCTAAGACAATAAGGAACAATTCTTATGTTGACCAGAAATTCATTTGAAATCTCCTTGAAGGGTAAAAATTTCTTGGAAGTCAAGTCACTTTCACAGACAAAATTTCAGACACCTCAGATGACCTGTAACTTGCAAGGACCATAACCTGAGTTCTATAAATCTCCTTGATGTCTTCCACCACTCAAATTAAAGGTATTGAGATCCTCTACAAGTTCCATGTTGGCCAAGGGTCCATTTGAAGCTTGCATTTTGACTTATCTTGCTTGGAAATTTGACCTAAACTAGGGGATTTTACATAGAAACCCTAATTTAGACCCTCCTCTTCCCCTTGATTTCTCTTGATTTCTTCTTAGCATAACAACATATCCTTATTATCCATGTCAAATGATGAACCCCCCATCCCTTCAATAGCCCTTAATGCCTCTCCAACAATCCTTTGACCTAGGGTTGACCCAGGGTTGACCCAGATGAAACCCTAGTTGACTGTCTTCAACTGCAATTCTTGTGATCACATCAACAACTTGTTTTCTTCTCCAAATGACTTTCTAAGTCCTCCAAGATGTCTAGATACTCCCCATGCTCTCAATTCACAACTCATAATTCCCTTGTTGACCCTCAGACACCCTCAGTTAGGAGATATACTCAATGCTTGATCCACTGAACCCCCTGCTTTCAAATTCTTTTCTGATGACTTGAATGAGATTGAATTAGGATAATAACCTCTGGATAGGCCTCTAGAGATGAGAATAATGCTTGATCCCCTGCTGGATGACTTGCTATGCTTATGCTATGCAGATGGTTAGGCTATGTACATGACTCTATATGCAAATGCTAATGATATTGAAACATAGACCAAGTGAATAAGGTTGAGCAAATTTTAGGGTGCAACAGCTGCCCCTATTCAAGCGACTTGGACCCGATTGGGTGAAGAGCCCGGAGCCTTCAGACATTCGCGGTACGAGACGGTTGAATACCAATGAAACCAGAAATTTGCCAACCGCAGAAATAAACTGTGCTCCCGCTTGGGGAACGACATTCATCAGCTGAATCTGACTGTTATGACAACCCACTGATCTCGTGCGACCGTGCTGGGGGATTCTTCTCATCATCCTGAAAAAGATTGAATCATCGGAAACTTCGTCCTTTGCTTGTCCACGTCAGGACTCTATCTGCTGTCAACTCGGAAAAAACTTCAACAACTTTGCTGGGGACGGCTCGTCTGCCTTCTCGTCAGAAATAAATCGTCCACGTTAGGGATAAAACTTTCTTCTTCCATGTTAGGAATAACTTCTTTGATCTGTCCGCGTCAGGACTAAACTTCTTCCCGGTCAGGAACACACTCCTTCTTTCCACGTCAGGAATACAAGCCTCTTTCCACGTAAGGAATACTATCTCTCTTTCCACGTAAGGAATCACACCTCGATTTGAATCTGTCCACGTTAGGACCCCAATCTTTCCACGTGAGGAATATAATCTCAATCTGTCCACGTTAGGACTCCAACTTGATATGTCCGCGTAAGGACTCCACTCTTTCCACGTAAGGAATCCTCCTCCGATATGTCCACGTAAGGACTCAATCTTTTCCACGTAAGGAACCACATCTTTCCACGTAAGGAGACCTTTTCTCAAACTGTCCGCGTCAGGACTTAAACTTTTCCACGTAAGGAAACGATCTTATCTTTCCACGTAAGGCATACAACTCGTCTTTCCTGCGTCTGTCCACGTCAAAACTGAACTTGCTTTTCTACGTAAGGAACTGAAGCTTCTCTTTCCACGTAAGGAATAAACCTATCCATGTCAGGACTCACGTTTCGTCTTGATTTGTCCACGTCAGGACTCACCTCTTGACTTGCTGAGGAAATAAAACTTGTCCACGTCAGGACTCACACTTTGCCCACAACACAAAGAAGGATAAACTTGTCCACGTCGGGACTCTCACATCTTGTCATCTCAAAGAACTATAAACGTCCACGTCGGGACGCACATTTCACCATTACGAATAAAGCTATCTGCTGGAAATAAATTGTCCACGTCAGGACACCAACACGAAGAGTAATCAATCTTGTCCACATCAGGACTCCACCTTTGATTGATACCAAGAAATCAAATCCGTCCACGTTAGGACTAACACATATCGTCACACTGAGGAAATGTCCGCGTTAGGACTCCATATTCCAACAATCTTCTCTAGCATAAAGAAAACCTGTCGATGAAATTGTCCACGTTAGGACTCATCCTTCCATTGGTCCGCAGATTTCTTATCACTGACGTTACAGTGACCTTGAGGCTGGCTCTACTGGGGACATTTGGAAACCGAACTTCCGGACGCCTGTTCTGATAACCGGCGGTAGCCTCTGAAATTCTGATTCATGAATCCTTTGATGATCAATAGCTCTGCTTGGGGACAAGGAGAAACTTGTCCTGCTGACTCTGGCTGGGAAAACACGTGAAATTCATAAATAACTCTGCCCGGAGACAAAGAGAACTTCATCTTGACAACTTTGTGGGGGGTGGTGCCAAAGCTGACACTTCGTGAGATATCTCACGTCGAGATCCTGAATGTTTATTGATTCACCTGGGCAAGGGCTCTCTCTACCTGCAAGAGAAACAACACTTGAACACAAACGGTTAGCCAACCTAGTTTATGTTTCAAAATGCATATGTTTGACAATGATGCAATGATCCATACGACATGGAAATGCTACACTTTTATTTGGTGGATGCAGGTATGACCCTATATGCCGATGCAAATGCAGACTTGAACTGCTGGGATACAGGAACTGCTTCAGCAAAATGAATGCTGAAGATAATGCCAACTCCGCTGGGGATAGCCAGATGCTATATAATTATTCCAGCAAAATAAATGCTGGGCATATGAAGTCGGTTCAGCTGGGAAATTGGGAACTTGAACCAAGCACCTCGTTGAAGTAATACCCTGCTGGGGAATACAAATCTGCTGGAGAATAGTAGATGCGCCCGGTATGATCTAACTTCTGCTGGAAAGAGAGCGGGGATGCCAATGCGCCACGCCAACTCTGCCGGGGAGAGCCTCAACCTTCAAATTCCACTGGGAGGAATGAATACCCTAGTTGGAAAGAGAACTCCGCTGGGGATGGGATGATTCTCTTGGGGAAATCAATTGACTCCGCTGGGGGAGAGTAAATGACCCTGCGAGGAAAGGTAAACTGCCTGACTACAGCTCACAAATATTAATCTTCTGCGGCTAAACCACTCTGCTCGAAATAAGGGAATCCTTCTGGGGGACCCCATACTGTCTGCATACAGCCTTATGACTTTGGAATCTCCAATTCTGCTGAGAATACATGACTTTGTTGGAGCATGCCCTTTGGGTAAGCTACGACTAGCTGGGGGACTCGATCCTTCTACAGGAAGAACATGCATGACCTGCGTGAGAGTCGAGTCTTCTGTTACTGCAATCTTTTGATCGTCTTCCTCGTACGGCTATGAAACCTGCAACAACACAAACAAGACAAGACAAGTCTATACAACTAAATCGATCCAGGTTAGTGACGTTATTTTCAGTTAATTCAAAGCTTTAGCAATTGCTGGCAAGGGCCAGTGATGTTATACACATGCTAGTTTCAATAAACTTAGGCGTTTTATCATGTACAAAACAGTAAAGAATCAGCATCAAGTACTGAATAACATATTTTATTGATTGGGCCCCTGAATGGGCGGAGTTTTATACACGGGATGTAACTCCTGAAATGAGGAAGCTACGCAAAGCAAACATACAAGTATGCACAGGAAGCATAAATATTTTGACAAGTTAAATTTTGTACACATGTCGGCAACGGGACGCAGATGAACACCATGAACTGATCCTCCTATGACTCGTTCGACTCTAATGCTTTCCCGGTATCCACACTTCCGAAGAGATTGTATCCGATAGTCGACCCCTCAAGTATATTCTCCCGCATCGATGCTCAACGTAATATCAAATTCGGACCGCAGTCATTTTCTTTTCAAATCCCTAACTTTTGCGTGAACCGCCCTTTACGGGTTTTCAGTTCACCGGGATACCCTTTTTTGCCGAAGCCGCCCAGTGTAGGTTTTCAACTTCGCGGGTGTACATTTTTCAATTTTGTCCCTAACTTTTGCCCGAACCTTTCATTCTGTTTTTGGTTCGCCAGGACGCCCCATTTTTGCCTGGACTCTCTTTTTTCTGTCCAGCGGGTCAATTTTAAGCAAAGTATTTTTTAACTGCGTCTGAATTCACAGGTGACGTAAAGTCTTCTCCGTCCATGGTGGACAACACCAACGCTCCTCCTGAAAAGACTTTCCTGACAACGTATGGCCCTTCGTAGTTGGGGGTCCACTTGCCCCTGTGGTCTGCTTGCGGCGGGAGAATCCTTTTCAGCACAAGGTCGCCCGTCTGAAAGCTCCGCGGATGTATCTTCTTATCATACGCTTTCTTCATTCGGCTCTGGTACAAACGACCGTATGCTAGAGAAGCTAGCCTCTTCTCATCCATCAAACTCAGTTGGTTCAACCTGTCTTTTACCCATTCTGCCTCGTCCAGCTGAACGTCTCGCAATACTCTCAGAGAAGGGATCTCAACTTCCAATGGTAATACCGCTTCCATTCCATACACTAATGAGAACGGGGTTGCCCCGGTTGATGTGTGTACCGTCGTACGATAACCGTGCAGAGCGAAAGGTAGCATCTCGTGCCAATCCTTATAGGTCACCACCATTTTCTGAACGATCTTCTTGATATTCTTATTGGCCGCCTCAACAACGCCATTCATCTTGGGTCGGTAAGGGGAGGAGTTGTGATGTTCGATCTTGAAATTTTGACAGAGCTCCTTCATCATTTTGTTGTTCAGGTTTGAACCGTTGTCCGTGATTATCCGCTCGGGGATCCCATATCGGCAAATGATATCTCTCTTGATGAATCTGGCCACCACTTGCTTAGTTACATTTGCGTAAGACGCCGCTTCCACCCACTTGGTGAAATAATCGATTGCTACTAGAATGAACCGGTGTCCATTAGAAGCTGTTGGCTCGATCTTTCCAATCATATCGATTCCCCACATCGAAAATGGCCAAGGCGATGACATCACATTCAGAGGACTCGGAGGCACATGGATCTTATCGGCATAGATCTGGCACTTGTGGCACTTTCTCGCAAACTTGAAACAATCGGTTTCCATAGTCAGCCAAAAATAACCTGCCCGTAGCAGCTTTCTCGTCATAGCATGTCCACCAGCATGCGTACCAAAGGTACCTTCGTGTATTTCCTCCATGAGCAACTTTGCCTCTCTTTCATCTACACAACGCAACAGCACCAAATCGTGGTTTCTTCTGTATAAGACACCATCCGGGTTCAAATAGAAATTTCCTGCTAATCTCCTGAGAGTCTTCTGATCTTGACTGGATGCCCCAGCCGGATACTCTTTATTCTTCAGGAAGTTAAGGATATCAAAATACCATGGGTTGTCGTCGGATGCTTCATCAATAGCAAATACATAGGCTGGCCTGTCAAGCCGAGAGATAATGATTCGGGGAGCCTCGTTCCAGAAGTTGACTTTGTACATGGAAGACAGAGTGGCAAGGGCGTCAGCCATTTGGTTCTCCGCCCGCGGTACATGATGCAATTCAACCTTGTCAAAGAAAGGCAATAATCTCCTTGCATAATTCATGTAATGTATCAAATTGGGCTGACGTGTCTCCCATTCCCCTTTGATCTGATTCACCACCAGATCTGAGTCTCCGTATACGTCTAAATTCTTGATTCGCAAATCAATGGCTTCTTCGAGCCCCATTATACAAGCTTCGTATTCTGCCTCATTGTTGGTAACGGCAAAGGTCAATCGGGCAGTAAACGGGATGTGCGACCCGTGTGGTGTAGTGATGATTGCCCCTATTCCGCTACCGTAAGCATTCACAGCTCCGTCAAATATCATCTTCCATTTGGAACCCAACTCTGGTCCTTCGTCTGGCAACGGCTCTTCACAATCTTTCATCTTTAGGTACATGATATCCTCGTCAGGAAAATCAAACCTCATTGATTGGTAATCTTCAATAGGCTGCTCCGCCAGATACTCAGACAGCACACTCCCCTTTATAGCCTTTTGCGAGACGTATTGAATGTCATATTCAGTCAAGACCATCTGCCAACGGGCAATTCTACCTGACAACGCCTGCTTTTCAAATACATATTTGATAGGATCCATCTTCGAGATGAGCATGGTTGTATGATTCAGCATGTACTGCCTCAAACGCTTGGTGGCCCAAGCTAGTGCGCAACAAGTTTTCTCAAGCATTGAGTATCGAGATTCACAGTCTATAAATTTCTTACTCAAGTAGTAGATTGCATGCTCTTTTCTCCCTGTCTCGTCGTGCTGACCGAGAACACAACCCATGCTTCCCTCAAGAACCGTCAAATACATGATCAAGGGTCTACCTGCCACTGGGGGTATCAAAATAGGAGGCTCCTGCAAATACTGCTTTATTTTATCGAACGCCTTTTGACAATTTTCGTTCCACGTTACAGCTTGATCTTTCTTCAACAGCTTGAATAATGGTTCACACGTAGCAGTTAGGTGAGATATGAACCGGGCGATGTAGTTCAACCTCCCTAAAAACCCGCGCACCTCTTTCTCTGTTTTAGGCGTCGGCATTTCTTGAATCGCTTTTATTTTAGCAGGATCGACCTCTATTCCTCTTTCGCTTACGATAAACCCCAACAACTTACCCGATCTCACCCCGAAGGTGCACTTGTTAGGGTTCAGCCTTAGCCTGAACTTCCTAAGTCTTTTAAATAACTTCAGCAGATTCACGAGATGCTCTTCCTCCGTCTGGGATTTGGCAATCATATCGTCCACATAAACTTCGATCTCTTTATGCATCATATCATGGAAAAGAGTCGTCATCGCACGCTGATATGTTGCCCCAGCATTTTTCAAACCAAAGGGCATCACTTTATAGCAAAATGTTCCCCAAGGCGTTATGAAAGTGGTTTTCTCCATATCCTCTGGCGCCATTTTAATCTGATTGTAGCCTGAAAAGCCATCCATGAAGGAGAATACGGAGTATTGAGCGGTATTATCAACTAACACGTCAATGTGAGGAAGTGGAAAATCGTCTTTTGGGCTTGCTCTATTCAAATCTCTATAATCCACGCACATTCGAACCTTGCCATCTTTCTTTGGCACTGGTACGATGTTAGCAACCCATGAGGGATACTTTGTCACAGCCAGGAAACCAGCGTCCCACTGTTTTTGAACTTCCTCTTTGATCTTCACTGCCATATCTGGTCGAGTTCTGCGAAGTTTTTGCTTGACTGGCGAGCAGTCTTCTTTCAGTGGCAGGCGATGCACAACCATATCTGTATCGAGCCCTGGCATATCTTCATACGACCAAGCGAATACATCATTATACTCTCGAAGCATTTCCAACAGTCTTCGCTTGATATCACCCTGCAGCGCGGCTCCGATACGAATGTTCTTCTCAACCCCTTCCGACCCCAAGTTGATAATTTCGATGACCTCGTCGTGAGGCAGAATGGCTCTTTCCTCTTGCTTCACCAACCAAGACAGTTCTTCAGGGACGTCGCTATCCTCGACAACCTCTTCTTCGGCCTGAAATACCGGGTGTTCAAAGTCGGGACGAGTCATAGGTGGCTCAAGGATGTCATCTGAAAATGTTATCCTGCAAAAGGAATGGTTAAGTGCTTCAAAATGCGTATAAAGCGAATAACCGCGTTGCCATTTTATTGAAAAATATAAAACAAGAAAGACAGGGATTACAGTATTTGCACATGGAAAAAAAAACGCCATTTATTTAATGATTAACACGCAATGTTCATAACAACACAGCCCTAAGCAAGTCATGATGCCCCGGGCAAGACATCAGATTATTCAACAATTAATAAAGCAAAGCATTATTGTTTAAGAGTCACAGGAACAAGCTCCTGAATAGACCGGTTGCACAGTCCCTGTCCTGGCGTGCTTGGCTGAATCCAGGCATCCATATCACAGTCGCTGTCTCCTTCGTCAGACTCTGAAGCGGCATTGACGGTTTCACGACATACTCCACTGGCAGAGATGGTGATTGGCCCTCTGAAACGGGGCGCCCCCACGGCAGGAGTTGACGATGACGGTTGGTATCCTAGCCCGAACCGGTCCATCTTCACAGGAATGTCCAGCACTTTGCCCCAGCCCTTTGCCTCTCCTGCCTCTACTAGAGCTTGAGCTTCTTTATACGATGAGACGGCTATCTCTGGCACTTTGCTCGGCCCGGGACTTTTGTCCTTGATACGCAGCCCTTCAAATGCCTGGCAGGGTGTTTCGTGGATCTCTCCGTCGACTTCCACATATTTAAATGACGACAGATGGCTGACCAGGATGTCCTCTTCTCCGCATACGGTGACTACGCTGTCTCCGACCATATACTTTAGCTTCTGATGCAGGGTAGACGTGACTGCCCCCGCCCCATGAATCCAGGGTCTTCCAAGCAAGTAGCTGTACGCAGACTGTATATCCATAATATAAAATTCAGTTGCAAACACCTCCGGCCCCACTTGTAGAGGCAATGTGATCGATCCAAAGACTGTTCTTCGCGTGCCGTCAAACGCTCTGACTACCAAGTCGCTGGGCGTGCACAAGATTCCTCTAACATCCAGCTTCATCATCGCCTTCTTGGGCAGCACATTCAAAGATGACCCGGTGTCGACCAATACATGCGACATTACTGATCCTCTACACTCGACAGATACGTGCAGTGCCATATTATGATTCCTTCCTTTCGGGGTCAAGTCAAAATCAGTAAAGCCCAAGCTGTGGCCTGCATTCACATGTGCCAACACTCCTTCTAGCTGATTTACAGAGACGTCTTGAGGTACAAAAGAAGTATCCAAGACCTTCAACAAAGCATTTCTATGAGCTTCCGAACACAACAGCAATGACAGGATAGATATTTTGGACGGCGTCTGCTGCAGATGCTCCACAATCTTATAATCACTTTTTTGAATCAAGCGCATGAACTCTTCTACGTCTTTCGACGCCGATTCTTTTTCGCTTGCTTGTGTCGGAACGTTCTCAACCACTTTCCCTTTTCCTTTTGCTAATCTTTCAGCCTCCACTTCAGGGGATATAAAGATCCTACCACTCCTTGTCATACCTCCTGAGCCCACAACATTATCCACAGTCTCGGCTGGCTGCTTATTAACATCCATCTTTATCCCGTCACAATACACCTCCAACCCATATGACCATGGGACTGCTTTCGTGTTCTCATACGGGATCGGCCCGACCTTAGTTATGGTGATCGGTGGTCGCTGGGCTGGTGCTGCAATAGTGATCGTCTTCCGAGGAATCGTTACCATGGCCACATCACTCCGATTATCTGCTACTGCCCCTGCGGGCTCTTCAGTTGCTGCTCGGTCAAACTGCAATATGCCCCATCAATTAAAGCCTGAATGCCTTTCTTCAAATCATCACACCCCCCAGCTAGGGTCCAGCATTCCAAACAATATTCGTCACAACCCGGGTAAACACCCCCTTGCAACAGTCGGCTCTTTATCTCGCTCAGCGGCGTCTTTAGATCGTCGACATTCATAATCAGATTCAACCCTTCCTCAGTCAGAATGGTGTTTGCCCCATGATTAGGCATGGGCTTCTGCACTATATTCGGACCTGCCGTTCCGAAATTGATAGTCTTATTGTCCAGAAGATCCTGCACAACATGCTTAAAAGCATGGCAACCCTCTATATCGTGTCCTGGAGCCCCAGAATGAAACTCACAGTGCCTGCTCGCATCGTAACCAAACGGGGGAGCTCCCGTTATCGGTGCCAGAGTTCTCTTCTCTACCAGGTTCAAACCTAACAATGTCTGCAACAAATCTGCATAGGTTGAGGGAGGCTTCTCAAACACTCTTCTCGGTTTGCCACCCTGGAATCTTCGTTGAGCCTGAGTGCCCCCTGCTGAGGCTGCTGCTGTTGCATTGGCTGCTGCTGAGACGGTTGTTGTTGCTGAAGTGGTTGTTGCTGGTACGGGATAGTAACACTCGCCACCTGCTGCGGCTGATGATATTGGTTTCGTCCCCTGCCTCGGCCTCGACCTCGGCCTCCAAATACTGCGCTTGCCTCGCCCTGACGGCGCCCACCAAAAGCCTTCCTATTACTGCCAGATGCAGTTGGTTCCTCGACCTGGAATTTTCCTTGCTTAATGTTACGCTCAATCTTTTCTCCCATCAGAATTAGGTCTGAAAAACTAGCCAAAGACGTATGAAACAGCATGTCATGAAACAAGCCTGTGAATGTGCCGACGAACATGTCATTCATTTCCTTATCTTCTACAGGAGGACGGACCCTGGCAGCCATATCGCGCCACCTTTGCGCGTACTCTTTAAAGCTCTCCCCCTTCTTCTGAGACAGCCCTGCCAATTGGACCCGATTGGGCGCCAAATCGCTGTTATACTTGTAGTGAGCTACGAATGCCTCTGCCAATTGCTTCCATGTCTTGATATTAGTTGGCTCCAACCCCATATACCATTCTAGGGAAGGGCCTGACAAACTATCTTGAAAGAAATGCATTAGCATTCTTTCATCAGTTGAGTATGCAGACATCTTTCTGTAATAAGCTCGTACATGCACTTTCGGACATGTGTCCCCTTTATACTTATCAAACGCAAGAGCTTTGAATTTGATTGGCACCCTCAAGCCAGGTACCAGACCCATTGTTGCCATGTCCAAGCCCACAACACTTTGGTTCAGGACCCCCCTCATCTGCTCTTCCAGCATTCTGATCTTCTGGGAGTCATCCATTGGCCCTTCGAAACCTCCGCCGGAGAAAGCGTCCTCCTGTTGATCTTCTTGCCACATACCATTTCCAGCTCCATACCCATCATATCCAATGTTACGTCCAGCCCTGACCTGATTCATCCCCAGACCTCGGCCTCTGTTGCCGTACCCTTGAACACCTCCAGCAGGCCCAAAAGCCATCAACCCAGCGCCGTTTCCATTTCCAAAACCCCCATAGCCCTGATTGGCCATACCATAACCATCCTGCCCAAAGCCTTGAGCATTGAAACCATATTTCCCAGTGTTGTCGAATCCCTGATCGTTGAACCCGAATCCAGCATTGCCAAAGCCGTTGCCTCCCGTATTATCACCCAAGTTGATATCACCAAGCCCAACGTTATGGACAGCAGTCTCATTCCCACCTCCGACGTTACCATTCATAGCAGTGGTAGCGTTGTTGACATTAGCAGCAGGTATATTGACTACAGGTGGAGCCACTGGCGTGGGAGTGCCGTCTCCCTGAACAGTATCGACCCGTACAGACTGATGATCCTCGTTACCGTGGCCAGCATTTCGGGCCAACAGAGGCTGGACCATGGCCTGCAAATTCTCCTGACCTTTTGCAATAGCTTCCATGGTCTGCATAAAGAGAGCGAGCTTCTCGCGCACATCTTGCATCTCGTTCTGCATTTGATCCATGATTCTTCGACAGTTGGTGCAGGTAGAATAGCGGTGCGGGTGTTGATCTGCAATCCTGGAAAGTACCTGGTACAGAGCATAAAATAAGATACCATCCAATGATTACCTGTAATGCAATATGGATATGAATGCAATGCAATGTGTCTGTGCATTAGGGAAGTTCATTCCCCCAGTTCTAGTGTGAAGGTGCCAGTGCAGTGACAGTGCTGACAATAGGAATATCGGAGCTGAATCATAGAAAGCCTCATATATTGCTGAGAAAATCAGAATACAATGTCGCTGAGAGTATAATAAGAAGGCATGACCTCAACCAACAATCCTGGTGATGGCCAGCACTATGCAAATAAAGCATACAAGTTACTACATGAAATGATCAAATCCTCCCAAAAGTCTGGTATTCTTCTATCAACTTCTTGGTCTCTGGATGACTTGGTCGATCAAGCAGCCCTTCAACAAGTTGGTTTCTCTTCTTAAGAACACGGCGCACGTCTTCAGCAGTTTCTTCCCATGTCGCTTCTCCGAAGCAATCTTCTAATTTTCGCTTTTGAGACACAGCTTCATCTCTGCATTTGATTGCCTTATTCAATGCATTCTGGACACTATACCGGGTCATTACTTCTTCCTCACACTTCTTGATGCTAGCCTTCAGCTTCTCTTCGAGGTCGGAGATTTGCTGCTTCAGCTTATCTTCCCTTTTCTTATTGTTGGTGAGTGTAGCATTCCAAGTCTTATTGCAAGAAGAGATCTCTCGGTGAGCGATGTCAAGCGCCTTCTTCTTGGATTCGAGCATGTCATGGGAACTTCTGAACTCTTGCCCCAGACGTTCGCGCTTTTTCTTCTCCTCAGCCAACTCAGCCCCTAACCTGTTTAACAACTCAATCTGTTGTTGGAAAGCATACACGGCCTTGTTTTTCTCACTGCGTACCTGGGCTAACTCTTGCTCTAACCCTTCATTGATCTTCATCAAGGCTTCTTTTTCTTTCACAACTTTCTCGTAGGCTTCCATGGAAACAGTAGTTGGCTCTGCTACCGGAATGGGAACAAGAACTGGTGCATCTGGAAATGGCATCCTCAACTGACTGGCTCTCTCCTGAATCCAAACCCTGTAAGGTGCATAAGCCTGGCAATCGTTCTTACCTAACAGTGGCTTCCCTTTGCGGTTAATACGTGTCCAGGCATGCTGCAGCTCAGCTAGCAATTCTCCCTTCAAATCACCTGTGAAGTACAGAGATTCCTGTACTTCTTCCTCCTGAGGTGGATTCTTCAGTGCATATCCGAACTGGCGAATGAATAGAGAAGGGTTGTAATTGATACACCTTTTTCTTCCTATCAGCGACACATTGGGGTACCCAGAACAACTGAAGATGAGCTCGGATCCCAACAAATCTCGATCAAACCACTCCATGTCTTCCGACGATAGCCTCATCAGGCGCTCTGGCCAACCAGCTGGGACTGTAGTCTCTGCAACAGCTCTTCTCTTAGGAAGGTGACTTTCAAACCACATACTCAGCAAGGGTACACAAAGATGAACATTCTTTCCTCTTCCCTTCTCATTCTTGTAATGCAGTGAGTGGTAGAGATCTCCGAGTAAGGTAGGTACAGGATTACCAGCGGCAAACAAGTAGAAGGCGTCGAAGTCCACGAAATCCGGTATATTGGGAAACAAGACTATGCCATAAATGCACAAGGCCAACACAGCGTTGAAAGCAACCCAGCACCCGCTCTTAGCGTACTCCTGGGCTTTACCAACTAAGAACTGGAGTGAGAAGCCTGGAACTCCACGGGAAACAGTAGTCAATAGTTCAGAGGCGTCAATATGCAAAGCTTTTGCCAAGTCCTCCGGCTTGGGCTTGGTGCCAGAATGGATGAATGGAACCTGGTTCTGCACGGGCAGCTCAACATACTCAGCGTATTCCTCCAGGGTGGGTCCCATAATAAAGTCAGAGAACGTAAAGCACCTCAAAGCAGGGTCGTAGAATTGCATCAGAGCATACAACCCATCTAACTCTACCTCTGTAGGTTTGCACACCAATCTCAGTAGTCTACCATAGCTCATCTGGAAGCTCCTACGAACACCCTCATCAGCGAGAGAGATCAACCCCAGTAAAGGAACAATATCAGGAGTAGGCAATTTGTAAGCAACTGTCCTCCTCAAGCTAGTCATGATCAAACACTCAGAAGTCTGGGCACTAGAACTAGGCAAATGCAAATGCACCTGCAGCACAGGCACACGTTAGTGAAATGCAAATGGTAATGGATATGCAGTAATGCAATGCAAGTAACATACAACAGGGACCAAAGCTGTAGCTGAATAGCCTGGACCATATCAAGAAGTCTCAGATAGATTCTCTAGAAGTCCTCAAACCCTGGTCTCAGATAGACCTAAAACAAAGCTCCAATACTGGTCTCTGATAGACCCCATAATCACAACCTGAATGGTCTCTGGCAGACCTCAAATCATATCCCCCACTGGTCTCTGACAGACCTCAGAACACATCTCCAAATAGTCTCTGGCAGACCTCGGAACACCAACTGGTCTCTGACAGACCTTAGAACACATCTCCACCTGGTCTCTGATAGACCTTAGAACCCTCCATAAATATCCAGGATCCTGATCAAGAAACAAACCGGTGGTCTGAAGGTCTAGTTACCTGCATAACCCTGAATCCCCTCACAGGTGGGTGGCCCTATAACTGGCACAAGGTACGGCATCCTATGCGGTCGTCGGCGTCACAGACTTTCAGGGTTGATGATACGATTCCCAGAAGGAGTGGCATCATCAATCCCTGAAGAGGCCTCACTTAGCCAACTTCCAAATGATCGGTCCCCAGAGTCGACAATCCAACTAACCAGCAACCCACGCCAACCAAAGGAAGGGGCAGGAGGCCAACCAGAGGAACCTCGTCTGAGTGCAGATTTCATGGGACACCAAAGCAAGCAAAGCAAGCGGGCGCCCACTAATTTCTACTCTAATTCTAGGTGCACTCAAGCCCAGGTCCGGCTTATCTCTCAATATCAGAACACCCGTCACACCCCAGATACAGCAACAATAATCAATATATAAAGCTGAAAATACAAGGTTAGAAATATAAAATAACTCCATACAAAATCCTCGACGGGAAAACAAGCGCTAGGATTGACTCTCTTAAGGGACGTTGGATCCCAAATGCATAAGAACTATCGCAGTCCTTAGCAGCCAGGGGACGTTGGGTCCCCAGCAGAGTCGCCAGCTGTCGCTACTGCGAAAATCGGCGCCGGCTGACAGAAGAGTCGCCACCGTGCGTTATTTATCCCACGGGAGGGAAAGGGAACGCTCAGAGTAAACCTCGCACAACACGGGAAAGGTATGGTCGTCGCAACCAAAACCTGGATTCGGGAGTCGGTTACGCAAGGGGAAGGTATTAGCACCCCTCACGTCCGTCGTACTCGACGGGATCCACGCTTGTTTTCGGGTATGGATTGTTATTCTATCTAAACTATAGGTCAAGGGTTAAAAGAAAAATAAAAATGACTCGGCAAAGTATCACACTTTATGCCTACGTATTCCCGTCTGGAACGAGAAATCAGAGTCAACGTAGTTCGCCTACCTACGGGAAAGGAGGGGAAGGTTGCTCGCTAGGATATCGTATCCTATGCCTACGTACTTTCATACAGCATGAAAGATCAGAGCAAACGTAGTTCGGGCCACGTACGACACAAGCTTGTCTTGGTTGATTTTATTCCTTCTGAAAAAGGTTTTCTTGATTAGCAGTCCAAGCGGACAAAAATGACGTTTTGGTGAGTTCCCATTCTTTTACGAAAGAAGTGTCTTTTATTGTGTTTGAAATCTTATTGTGTTTTTCTGTTTGTTTTGAGGAAGAAAGAGACAGAACTCTAACCTACGGTTGCGAAAGGGAAACAAACTAACCTAATATTATCATGCATGGGTTAAGACCTAGTGTCTATCATGCTCCTCTCTTGCGCAGAGAGAAACAGAGATCCTACGGGATAGGCAGAAACAGAAACAATAACAGATATATACAGCAAAACAGTAAAATGCATGGATGCAACAGTACAAGCGAGGCAAGGGAGTCCCACTCAACCTCGAACCTATAAAACAATAGGCAAAAGTGAACAGACTTCACTTTCAACGCAACAGGGTAAACAGCAAACAATATAGTCCAGAAACCAATCAATACATCAGAAATGAAATACAGCAGAAAGATGAACAACATCAGCAGCTCTGAATCAACATCTGGCTTCAAGTAATCTCCAATCAGCTATAGGCTCCAACAGGTATCAATCTCCATCTTCATGGCCTTCAGGCAAGGGCTTTGACCATCAGTCTTCCATCTGCAATAGCTTTTCTTCAAGTCCAAACCTCCAGGATGAGGGATCAGTCACAAGAGTGAATTAGGTGTTAAGCAATCAGTTGACTACCAAAGGTGGTGAACAGACTGCTTCTAACACAAAAGACATTTTCTCTCAAGAGTTCTATCTCTTAGACACTATCACCAAGCCTTCCAAAGGAAGGGGGTGAGTGTCTTAGAGAGACTCTGAATCATAGAGAAGAATGGATGCAGACAAGGCAATCCATGTTTGAGAAACAAGCTTTCTAATCTAGAGCTCTGCCTAGCTCCTAAACCCTAGTCTCCTCAGCATCTGCTAGCAAGAGTCTCCTCTTCAACTCTGAAAGTTGATCTTCAATCTCTGGATCTTCAATGGCTTCATCTTCTCAAGTCTTCAGCTCTCCCAAATCCCCAGACAATCCCAATACCCACACAGACAAGCAATAATCCCCAGAGGGCACACCACACCAGTCAATCAGATATATACAGTACATTAATAGCAGTAGGGGAGTCCTGACTTTTTCTCTAAGGGATCTAATAACTACCCATAGCCCCTATAGTCCCATAGCTAACCTATTCAGTCTCTAAGTCCTAAGGGAAATGAATTAATTCTCCTAAGTCATCACCTAAAGCCCTAGTTTGTTCATGTTATTTTCACCTAAACTAAACACCTCAAATTAATTTCTAAAAATGGGAACTAAATTTTATCTACAAATTTAATTTCTAAACTAAACAACCTAAAAAGAATGGGTGAAAAATATTGAAGCAATTAATAGAACAAAAAATAACAAAATCATGCATGAAATGAAACTATTTAAAAATGCTATTTGTTTGGAAAATATGGGAAAAATATCAAATAAAAAATAAAGTGCAATTTTTATTTTTTATAATTTTCTGGACTCTCTAAAGAAAATAATGCAAAAAGAATGAATTAAAAATAATGATTTTTCTATTTATTATGATTTTTATAAGATGCATGAAAAAAATGAAAGAAATTAAAATAGAAATATAAGGAATAAATGGGAAGGGGTGTGGAAAGCAATGCGCTGCAGTTGAAATCCCATGTGGGCTGAAGAGGTGGGGTGCGTGTAGTAATTGCATTAGGCCCAACGTTCTCAGAAATTAAACTAGAAAATGCCAGAAAAATGGAAAGAAGCTCGGTGCAAATAGCAGTAGAATCACGTTGAAATATTTGGGCTTAGCTTGGGGAGGGTGCCATTAGTAATGCTGAGTCCAGGCCCAAAGTGGCTAACTTAATGAAACGCGGCGTTTCGTCCTTATCCAGCCTTTCCCTCATAAACGAAGTTTGAATCTCGCCCGTTGGATCAAGGTGCAGTCAACAGGTCAAGGGGTAATCCTAGGGTGATGAGATCATCTTCCTCCTTGGTTCAGGGTTTGGAGGGAACGCCATGGATGGACATGTGAAACACCCCAACTGATCCATACCCTAACTCCCTCGATTCTCCATGGAATGCCAACATATAAAAACCAAATCCACTCCAAATCTTACCAGGAATTTAACCATGATATCAAAACTAACTAAAATCTCCTCTAACCCTAAACCCGATAGCTACCTCCAAGAAATGATCAAGAACCAATTCTCACGATCTTCAAAATTGATGGCACAGGCATGTTCCTCTCTTCACCTAGATCATTTCCCCCTAAAGAACTAAGCCTAACACTCCCAACTCGAAGAGTTTTTGCTCCTAACAGAAATTATGCCAACCTAAAAAACATCACCAAATCGATCCCTACTTTCCAGAAATGATCTGCTACCTATTCCCTATCATGCTAACCTATTAATCTTGATGAACTATGCATAAATTAGAGTGTAAAGATCAAGATGCAGACCTGATAAAATGTATGAACCAGATGGGGAAATCCTCCAAATCAATGCTTGTACTTGTGCAGAAACACTCAGTGACACCAGAGCTTGCTTCTGTTTGCACTAGTTTGGATTGATTGTGCTTGAATCTTGGAAATGGATCTGAAGTTGCAAGCTGCCAAACTCAATATCAAGAACACGATTTGGACCTGAATTTCTTCTGATTCTGATTGTTACACACTCAATGATGATGATGGAGTTGAATGAGATCAAGAAACTGAACTGAATCTGGAGAAAATGAAGAAATGGAAAGTGACTTGCTATGGAAGGAATTTGATCTCAATCTCTCTTTCTGCAGCAATTCTCTCTAACCTCAGCATCTGAGCACACCCTAAATTACTTATAGATGGTGTAAGAATGATCTAGAAGGGACTGGAACAATCCAATGAGAAATTGGATATCTCACTTCATGAGATTTTTGATTCCATGATAAGCATAGGCCATTCTTTGTTCAAGCTTGCACAATCCTCACTTCTCATTTGAAATTCTCCTTGGATGATATTTTTGATGTGCTGAAAACCCTTGCAAGCTTGCCCATTGATTCCTTGTTTATGTGTGGTCTTGCCATGTTACCTTATGAGGCAAGGAGAAAACTTACAAAGGAAGTCCCATTTTTAAGCCTAAAATCAAAAATGTGGATGAACCAATGTCTTTAAAATGATGTTGGGAATCAATTTGGTATATTGGATGACCCATATTGGACTTGTAGATCTCTCAAACCATTTTCCAACTTGAACTTTTTCAAGTTATATGCCTTTTTTAAGTCATTTTTCACCAACTTTTATCAAGTCTTGTTCCATGCATTTCCAAACTTTCATGACTTCTTTTCTTGACTTAAAATGGCATTTTGAGCAACTTTGATGTTGTAAGTTTTTCCATTTGAGGCCTCCTTGTATGAGTTTTGGGCATAGGTTAAAATGACCTGTAATTCACAAATGACCAAAATACCCTTTGCTTGCCAAGACCATAAGTAGAGTTCCCCAAATCATATGAAGGCATACCATACCATTCTAGAAAGCTAAGACAATAAGGAACAATTCTTATGTTGACCAGAAATTCATTTGAAATCTCCTTGAAGGGTAAAAATTGCTTGGAAGTCAAGTCACTTTCATAGACAAAATTTCAGACACCTCAGATGACCTGTAACTTGCAAGGACCATAACCTGAGTTCTATAAATCTCCTTGATGTCTTCCACCACTCAAATTAAAGGTCTTTAGATCCTCTACAAGTTCAATGTTGGCCAAGGGTCCATTTGAAGCTTGCATTTTGACTTATCTTGCTTGGAAATTTGACCTAAACTAGGGGATTTTACATAGAAACCCTAATTTAGACCCTCCTCTTCCCCTTGATTTCTCTTGATTTCTTCTTAGCATAACAACATATCCTTATTCTCCATGTCAAATGATGAACCCCCCATCCCTTCAATAGCCCTTAATGCCTCTCCAACAATCCTTTGACCTAGGGTTGACCCAGGGTTGACCCAGATGAAACCCTAGTTGACTGTCTTCAACTGCAATTCTTGTGATCACATCAACAACTTGTTTTCTTCTCCAAATGACTTTCTAAGTCCTCCAAGATGTCTAGATACTCCCCATGCTCTCAATTCACAACTCATAATTCCCTTGTTGACCCTCAGACACCCTCAGTTAGGAGATATACTCAATGCTTGATCCACTGAACCCCCTGCTTTCAAATTCTTTTTTGATGACTTGAATGAGATTGAATTAGGATAATAACCTCTGGATAGGCCTCTAGAGATGAGAATAATGCTTGATCCCCTGCTGGATGACTTGTTATGCTTATGCTATGCAGATGGTTAGGCTATGTACATGACTCTATATGCAAATGCTAATGATATTGAAACATAGACCAAGTGAATAAGGTTGTGCAAATTTTAGGGTGCAACACCTGGCCATCAACCCTCCACCAAGGAGCACAAACAATCAAGCTCAGGATAGATCGCATACACTCCACCGAGCAACAATCTATCCCTACCACGCTCCCCCGACCGCAAACGATGGGCACCTGACCATCAACCCTCCACACAGGTGCACATCATAATCAAACTCAGGATAGATCGCATACACTCCATCATGTCGCTACTGCGAAAAATGAGGCTGGCAATGACTAACAGAGTTGCCACCTATCGTTATTTATCCCAGAGAGGGGAAAGGAAACGATCGTAAAAAACCTGACGAAAATGGGAAAAGACGAGGTCATTGCAACCAAGTCCTAGGTTCGGGAGTCGGTTACGCAAGGGGAAGGTATGAGCACCCCTCACGTCGGTCGTACTCGACGGGATCCACACATGTGTTGTCTATCTAAGAGGGTGTGTAAACTATCTATGCTAAAGGCTTATAGACAAAAGAAAATGGAAAAGCATGACTCGGCAGAGCATCGTCGCTCTGTGCCTACGTACTCCCTCGTGCAATGGGAAAGTCAAAGTCAACGTAGTTCGACTAACTACGGCTAAAGAAGGGGGAAGGTTGCTCGCTAAGACATCGCATCTTATGCCTACGTACTTTCATCTGGTATGAAAGATCAGAGCAAATGTAGTTTGGACTAACGAGAACACAGGCTGTTCAAAAGTTTTACCCGAGTAGGGTTAACAAACAGTCCTAGCAGTTTGGTGTATGCAGCTCGACTATTGGAGACTTAGGCGTTACCATTTGCGATAGGACTGAAAGTTAACAACACTCTTATTTATGAAAAGGTTTTCCTGATTAAAATCCCAAAGGATAAAAATGTTTGAAGTGTTTTTGTGTTTTTTAAAGAAGAAGTGTTTTGAGTTAAGAGTGTTCACAATATATGTTGTAACAAAGTCTAAAATCTAGGATCGAATGCGTCACATATCGTCCTAAGAACGTATACTAAACACTCTAGGCAATTGGGAGGTAGCCACTCAATCACAATTTCCCAAGTATAAGGCTCATGGCACAACATTCATTATCTTTATTAAGTGGATTGAAGTTGTTTGAAGATGAGAAGAGAAAGGGACAAACTAGAGGGGGACTAGACCAAACCCTAAAAGTTGTCATGCAAAGTGCTCCTAAAGTTGGGATTACAGAACGGAAATCTCTGCCTAATGTTATCATGCATGGTTAGAACTCTAATTTCTATCATAACCTCTCTTAAACAAGAGAGATTAGAAATCCTAAGGGAAGGAAGACAAAAGAAGAAGGAGAAAGAACAAAATAAAACATGCAAATAAGAGAATGCATACATGAAATGCACAAACAAGAACACATAGAATGAAAGTGGGAGGAAAACATGTGTGGGGAAGTAGCCACCACAAGCTCATCTCAACCAAGCATGCATATGAGGATGCAAAGAGAAGAGGGAGAGAGATGCATCTAAAGCAAACAAAAAGGTGTGACAAAAACAATGAGAAAAAAGTCCTCATGGATTCATTACTTTAGGTAAGCTTCAAGTTCCTCCTAAGGAGGGACCAAGCTACCTTAAATAACATTCCAAAGTCATGGGACATAATGGAGGATGAGGAGAGAGTGCACAAATGCAAAGGCAAACATAACACAAGAGGAAGCAAGCATATGCATAAACGAAAGGCAAGAAAGCTCCACATAGAAACCCTAATTAAAAGACTCAAAAGATGAACACAAATGAGCAAGCAAACAGAATTTTCATGACCTAAAATTGAACCAAAAACATCCTTAACATGTTGAAAACATGAATTACAAGGCATTGAAAGCTCAAGGGATCAAAAAGAATCATATCCAAGTCAAACTAGGTCAAGATGTGTGTGGGAACCTCCCTTGGAGATGACTTGACTTGCAAGTCATCTCAAAATTAGGAAAAAGGCTCAACAATTACCAAATAAAATGCACAAGATAGCCAAACTAGTTGGCAAACAGAAGCCAAAGGCACACGGCTAATATCCCTTCAAAGCACCATCAAAAGAAAATTGAATTCAAGATGTACCACTTTGAAATGGGAAAATCGAGGGTCAAAAGGAAAGCACCAAAAGTCAACCCTAAAGTCAACCAACCAGGGGAAAAATGGTCCTCAAAAATTGTTCAACTCATCAAAAGTATGAGCAACAATTTTCATTCATTGGACCAAAGAGAAAAGGAAGAAACAAATAAAAGAAACCACAATGCCATAATTTAATTCAAATAAAACCTCTCCAATTAATTAATTAATTTTTAAATGAAAAATAAACTAAAAAATAAAATAAAAAATTCTATAAAATAAAGGACACTCCAAGGAGTTTAAAACATATTTTTTGAGAATTTTATCAATTGGAGAAGTCATTTAAATGAATTAAATTGAAACAAGAAAATAAACAAAAAAGAAAATAAAATAAAAAAAACAATTAAGCCCACGGTGCAATTAGCAAGAAAATGCAGTTGAAAAAGTGGACTGGGCCAAGAAGGAGGTGCAAATAGCATCTGGAGCCCAAGGCGCCCAAACAGAATTAGGGTTCAGCCAATAATCCACCAGGGCTGGTCAACATGTGGACCAGCGTGGAAATCAATCAGAACCACCTGATCATTCAGTATGCACATCACAAGGCCATTAGCGTGCCAACACATTAAATGAAATTCAAACCTAATCACATGCATCTGGTCAAAGGGAGTCTAGCGTGTGTCTTAATCCTGAGCGTTCAGCACAAAAGTATTCAAATCCAATGGTGTGGACCTCATAAATTTGCCTTGAGAAAGTTTCAAATCAATTAAATTCCAATTTCTCATTTTAAGCCTTCTTTATGAAAAATTCAAACACCCAATCTTCCATCCAAGCTCCAACCATGACAAGAAATGATTTGGTAATGCAAATGGCCCTATTTGGATCAAGTTTCATGTTGAAAAGATTTCCATTTGAAGTGTGCAAGTTGGTGAAATGGACCTATAATTTTATGACCTATAATCCTACTTTCCCAAAATACCCCTGACTTGTACCCTTCATAACATGAGTTCTACCAATCAGATGAAAGACTTATAGTACTCTTTGGAAAGCTAAGACCATACCCTACAACTTTCATGTTGGCCAAAAGCTGAGTAGAAACATCCTTCTAGGTCAAAAATGGCTTGGAAATTGGTTGACTTTTGTTGACCAAAATCACATTCATCTGATGACTTGTAACTTGTCTGGATCATAACTTGAGTTCTATAAATCCAATCAAGGACTTCTAGTACTCAAAAGAAAGCTAAGAACATGCTCTACAATTTTCATGTTGGTCAAAAGTTGAGATGAGACTTGTATATTGAGGTAGGTGGTCTTGAAGTTAGGCACTAAATAGGGGATTTTACCCTGAGAACCCTAATTTAGTAACTTCTCACACTCTTGATCCTTGATGAATTGATCTTGAAATGATATCTCATGTATCTTAACACAACATCCCATGACCATAGAGACTTTGAATTGAGTTCCAATCTCCTTCAATTTCACAGTTGACTGAGGATTTACCAGATGAAAACCCTAATTGCAACACTTTCAACTGTGGCTTTTCACACTTAGTATAAACACTTGGATGAGCTCCACAATGGCCCTCAAGGAACTCAATGAGCTCTCTCAACATCTCATACCCATAATAATGACTTCACAATCGTTTGATGCTCTTTAATTAGCCTCCAAGTTAGGAGCTGACCCACACACATCCATTTATCCTTTCACAAGACACTGACCACTTCAAGATGTTCTGATGACCATTCAAGCTTGAGTAACAACCCTTGCATAGGCTCAATGCTCTGAGAAGACTTCTCTTGATATGCATAACCTCTTAACCCCCTGTAAAATGAAATATGATATGCAATGCAAATGCTAGAACAAAATGAAATGAAATGAAACATAAGCCAAGTTAAGAAAAGGTTGAGCAAATTTTGGGGTGATACACATCCGAGCAACGATCTATCCCTACCATGCTCCCCCTGAGCACATAAACATGCATCATGACATGCATACACCAATGCACACAGCAAACACAAGCACACTCCGTGCATACGATCCTTTGCTCACATTTTATACATCATACATGTTTCACACATCACCACATTCATACATGATACATATATGATACACATTAATTCAAATATTTATAATTACACAATTATCATGCAAATCACGTTCCAATATCACACCTACACTCTCCACAGACCAAACTCAAGCTCACTCTCAAGCACGACCAGCAAGGGTCCCAAAACACAAGAAAATAGAACAGGACAGCAGCAAAAATGCAAACTACTGTCGAGCTCGCTGGCACATTTGCCTGGCGAAGCCCCGCAGCGAATGCTCGCTGGAGCTTGCCCGGCGAAACCCCTGGCGAAGCCAGACAGTGGCTACTGGCAGCACTCGCTGCCCAGTTCGCCTGGCGAAGCCTAGCGAAGGCTCGCCCCCTCATTCGCCCAGCGAATGCTGGTGAATACCTACGATTTCAGAAAAATCCCACTGTGCAGAAACAACAACTCTCTCCGAATTCACCCGATTACGCGCAAACCAGCTTCTAACACAACTAAGCAACATTCTACGACTTAACTACAGAATCCATTCTCCATTTCACCCAATAAACTCTCGGCTATACCAAAATAATCACTTCCGGCTTAAAACTTCGAACTACCCGGAACCCCCAAACCACCCAAACAATCACACTTCATCACATGCAATAGAATCAACACACTATCAGCAACTCAGAATCAAACATTCATACCACATCATCATCAAAACCTAATGGGGTTAGGGAAATCCCCTTCTACCTAATATTCATGCAACTACCGAAATTGACCCGATTCCCCCCCCCCCCCCCCCTTACCTGGATAACTCATTCGAATGCTGAAAACTCTTGCTCTGATGATGATCTTAGCTTCTTCTTGCTCCAATTCCTCTAGTTCTTCTTCCTCGATTTTCCCCTTCTCTTGACCGTGTTTCTTCTCTTCTCACAAACGTGTTTTCCTTCTATTCCTTTTTCCCAAATTCCCAAACAGCCCTTAATACCCTTGAATTCCAATTATTCCAATTCTTTTATTCCATTTATTAATAATAATATTAATAATAATGATAATATCAATAATAATAATATTAATAATAATAACATTAATAATATTACCATTATTCGATAATTCATCATCATCATTAATAATTTATTATTAATCTTAAAGTCCAAAATTATCAATTAATTCCAACTTAAGGGATACACATGGTCGCACTCAAACACTCCCACAAACACGCCGAAAAATAAAATAACACAGAAACACGAAATAATTAAAATGGGCCTTAGACTCATCACATAGGTTCCAAATCTAGTCTTCAAATTCATTAATCATGCATAACAAGGGAGAATTGAACAGTTGAAAATTTGAGAGCACAACTGGAATTTCATCAATAATCACAATTAAGATGCCAAACATTGCCTACAAGATGTAAGACTTCAGATGCGCCAACAATGACTTAAGTTTAGTGCCTAGCATGAGATAAATATGAGGAAGAAGATTACCTAACGGAGACACTCCATTGGTGCTTCAACTGAGGTAAAGCTTGCTTGCAAACGTGCAGATCAACTCCAAATCACTTGAGGAATAAGAAGCTTGCTTCAATTTGGCTTGAATTGATCTAGATCTGAGTTTCCAAATTTGAATTTCTCTCTTGAATTCCAAAATTGGTTCTGCTCTCCCCTCCACGAATTTCACTTTTTGTGCTCTCAAACTTGATTTTTGAACTTAGATATTATGGATATTTGATGAATTGGAGGCCCAATGAGGATTGATTCATTTGAATTTTGAAAATGCCCCATTCTTGGCAAGTGCTCATGCACACGTGAAATTCAGTTCATACACACTTGAATTTGGCATGGTTTTGCAACTGGGAGTGTGAACTTCACATGTGGATTGAATTTGGGCCTTGAATTGGTCCAATTATGAAGATTGGAACGAAAACTTTTTCATGAAGCAAGCTTCAATTCCACGTGTTTTTCACTTCATAAATCAAAATAAATTTGTGGACTTTGTTTGTAGGTACATTATGAATCATTTTGAATATAAACATGGCATGAAAAAGTCCTAAAACTAATTCAATTGAATTCATGATTTAAAGCTCATTTTTACTTGAAATTTCTTCACGAATCTCTCTAACCACTCATAATTCATGTTTATATTGAGTTTCATGATGAAATTGAGGTCATTTGGAGCAACGTTCATGTTGGTGAAAGTTTCATTTGAAGTGCACAAGTGTATGTAAATGACCTATAACCAAAATGACCTATAATCAAAGTTTCCCAAAATACCCCTGCCTTACAAGCATCATAACTTGAGTTACACGAATGATATGAAGTACTTATAGGACTTTTTGGAAAGCTAAGGTCATTAGGAATAACTTTCATGTTCATCAAAAGTTGAGGAGAAACATGGTTCTAGGTCAAAAGTGCCTTGGAAGTGAGTAGACTTTTGTTGACTGAAAAATATGTTCATCTGAGACCTCTAACTTGATGGCATCATAACTTGAGTTACACAAACCCAATGGATGAGTTCTAGTACTCAAAAGAAAGCTAAGGACATGCCCTACAAGTCTCATGTTTATAAAAAAATGAGATTCAACTTTTATTTTAAGATATGTGGTCTTGAAGTTAGGCACTAAATAAGGGATTTTACACTGACAACCTTCTGAAACCCTAATTTAGTAATTTCTCACTCTTGATTCTTCTTGATTTGAACTTGAAATAACATCTTAGATGTCTTAACATGACTTCCCATGACTCCAATAACTTAGAACCAAGTCTCAAACTCCTTCAAGCCAACAATTGACCTTGCACTAAGCAGATGAAACCCTAGATGCACAAACTTTGACTGCACCCTCTTGCAAATCATATGACCACTTGGATAAGCTCCTCCATGACATCGAAGCACTCAATGAGCTTCCCCAACATCTCTTATCCATAACCATGGCCTTGAGAATGCATGATGATCTTCATTTGACCTCCAAGATAGGAGGTAAGCAACACCTACCAATCCACTCTCTCAAAGAGCTTTGACTGCCTCTTGGTGACTATAAGCACTTGATGACTTGAGTAAACACTCTTGCTTGAGCTTGGAACCCTTGATAGCCTCCTCTTGAGTAGAACACCTCTCTTGATCCCCTAAAAAGAACAATGTTATGCAGGTGTAAATGCTAAAGCAATGAAATGAAACACAAGCCAAGTAAAGAAAAAAGTTGGGCAAATTTTGGGGTACAACAGTTGCCCCTATTCAAGCGACTTGGACCTGAATGAGTGCAAAGCAAACGACTTTCAAACAATCAAGTTAAAAGACGGTGGAATACCAAAGAACCCGAAAATTTGCCAACCACAGAAATAGAACTGCGAACTCTCTTGGGGACAAAAATCTCTGGAGATAACGGAATCTGATAATTGCAACAGCAACAGACAAACTAACTGATTACCAAACCAGAAAGCATCAACGCGCAGTGGGAAGAAACATCTGCTAACGCGCAGGCAATGAAACTAAGTCGGAAAGATCATCTGATATCACCATCAGGCATCTATTGAAATAATAGGCACCGAACCTGAAGGCCGGCTCAACACGCAGCTTAGAAGGAAATATCTGACATCGCCGCCAGGCATCTGTTAAATAAAAACAGGCATCGAACCCGAAGCTGAGAACATCATCTAACATCGCCTCTAGGCATTATTTAAATAAAAATAGGCATCGAAACCGAAGGCCGGCTCAACCCGAAGCTGAGAACATCATCTGACATCACCGCCAGGCATCTATTAAATAAAAGCAGGCATCGAACCCGAAGGCCGACTCAACCCGAAGCTGAGAACATCATCTAACATCACCGCCAGGCATCTGTTAAATAAAAACAGTCTTGAACCCGAAGGCCGGCTCAACCCGAAGCTGAGCACTAAATAAAAGCGAGCATCGAACCCGAAGGCTGGATCAACACGAAGTTGATAGACTTCTGTTAACCAGCAGGCATTCGCTAAATAAAAGCGAGCATCAAACCCGAAGGTCGGATCAACACGAAGTTGATAAGGAACATCTAATGATAATTCACAAAATAAATCCAATGGGGGAAAGAGAAACTTAAACAAGTAACCCTGGCGGGGAGAGAAAAGAGAAGCTTAACCAAGCAGCTCTGGTGACGACCTCACTGGGGAATGAAGCGAAACTTAACCAAGCAACTCTGTTGGGAAACACCTGATAAGATGAAACACATCCATGAAGAATCTTTTGCCGAGATCTGGATACCTGTACGGGCTAAAGAATTAACATCACCAACTGCCATGGTCTGGATACCACACGGGCAAAAAGAATCACATCATAATCCGCCATGGCCTGGATACCATACGGGCAAAAGAAAATCATCCATCAGCTGGAAATACCCCTGAAAAACAAGAGGTAACAACCTGGCTTATGTTTCACATGCATATGATTGAATATGGCATAATGCTCCATACGAAATGGAAATGTTACGCGTTTCTGAGAATGCTATGTACAAATGCAAAATGCACCGAAACCGAATCAGCAAAATAAATGCTGAAGGGACAAAGGTCACCCTGCTGGGGATGAAACATGCCAATTACGATTGGACTTATGCTGGGGAATAACAAGCCCTGGATGGCCTTCTGAAAAAGAACTTCCCTAGATAACATTGCTCTGACGAGAACAAAAATCCACCCTGCTAGGGTTCAACTCAAACTCTACTGGGGAAAACGCCCTGAATGGCCTACCAAAATACAACCCTTCTGGGTCTCACCCGACTCAGCTAGGGAGAACAAATCCACTCTACTGGGGAAATAGCACAACATGCTAAACAAAACTCCACTCTGCCGGAGATCAAATCCAATCCTGCTGAGAGAAGATGCCCTGAACGACCTTCCAAGATGCAACTCTCTTGGGGAAATAAATGACCCGACCGGGGAAAGACAACCAAACGCTGGAGACAAGTCTAATCCGCTAGGGAAATCAACGACTCTGGTGGGGATAACAATCAACTACTGAAATTAACTTCACATTATCGGAGAAATTAGCCCTGAACGGCCTCCTAGAACACCAAAGTCCTTCTAGGGTACAAAACACATTATCGGGAACAATCCTGCTCCGCTGGTGATTAAAAAACTACCCTGCCGAGGATTTCCTAGCTGGGGGATAGCCAACCACACTCTCTCTACTGAGGATAACAATTCTCAGGGAGTATCTTCACCCTGCGGGGAAGAATAACCGCTCTGCTGACTCTGATAGGGATTGGCCAATGAGAGGGAACCTCTTCGACCTCTGCCTGGGGAAAGAATCACCACTTCTCAGACTCTGAGGGGATACTAGATCATACGTCTAGACTCTATGGAGAAACAAAATCCTAAACTTGCTTCGCTGCGGGGAAAACAGTTCCAACCCTGCCTGGAGCGAAATCTCATCTCGACTTATTGAGGAGTAAGTGCGTACTTACAACTTGCTAAGGATACAGACACGTACCTGACCTGCACGAGGGATATCAATCTTGATGCTTTGGGGATGATTCTACCCGGCTGGAGAATCAGTCTCAAACTGCCGGGGAATGAGTGTATACAAACAATCTGCTGAGGAGAAGGGCCCATAGACACTCTGCTGAGAATGAAGGTACCCATTCAACCTGCACATCTTTTGCTGTAGAAATAGACTCTTGCTGGAGATGGAGATGCACCACATCCACTTGCTGGGGACGGTGATCATACCAAGGATACACCTCTGAAAATCTGCCCCAAGCGTAACGACCCTGCATAAACGAACAAACAAACAAGATATCCTGCACAAAGGGAACTATCTCGGTCATCATCTATGACATTGTTCAAATAAATCAAAGTTTTAATGATTATCGGCCAAATCCTACAAGTTTATGTATGCGCAGTTTCATCAAAACATCGGGAGTTTTTCGCAAACAAAACAGTAAAGATTAAAGCAAGACAAACAAATTACTTAATAATATATGTTTTATTGACAAAGAGCCTGTAAATAGGCAGATTTTACAACAGATGCAACCCATGAAAAGAGGAAGCTGCGCAAAAATTTACAAAAATGCATAGAAATATACAGAACGTCGGCAATGTGGCACAGACAAACACCATGAGTTGATCCCGCTATGACTCGCCTGACTTCGATGATACCCCGACGCTTCATCCTTTGAAGAGATTGATTCGGATAAACGGACCTCAGGTCCTCCCTCAATCCACTATACTTTGAAGATCAAAATGTAGACCGCAGTCATTTGCTTTTCAAATCCCTAACTTTTGCCTAAATCGCCCTTTCGGGTTTTCAATTCACCGGGATACCCATTTTTTCCAATTTCGCCTTTTCAGGTTTTCAACTTTGCGGGTTTACATCTTTTTCTTTTATATCCCTAACTTTTTCCCGAACCCATTCTTTTTATGGTTCGCCGGGATGCCCTATTTTTGCCTGGATATTCTTTTTTCATTCCAGCGGGTCTCTTTAAGAAAAATATTTTTTAACTGCGTCTGCATTCACAGGGGATGTGAAATCTTCACCATCCATGATTGACAGCAATAAGGCTCCTCCAGAGAAAACCTTTCGTACGACATATGGACCTTCATAGTTGGGAGTCCGTTTGCCCCTGTGATCTATTTGTGGAGGGAGAACCCTCTTCAACACTAGCACGCCCGTCTGAAAGCTTCGAGGGAGCACCTTCTTGTTAAAAGCTTTCTTCATCTGGCTCCGATACAACCGACCATATGCAATAGATGCTAGCCTTTTCTCATCCATTAGGCTGAGCTGATTCAATTTGTTTCTTATCCATTCTGCCTCATCAAGTTTGACGTCGACCAGGACTCTCAAAGAAGGAATTTCGACTTCTAATGGCAGGACAACTTCCATACCATACACCGGCTAGAAAGGAGTTGCCCCAGTTGAGGTTCGTACCGAAGTAGGATATCCATGCAAAGGGAAGGGCAACATCTCATGCCAATCCTTGTAGGTTACAACCATCTTCTGCACTATCTTCTTGATATTCTTGTTGGTCGTTTCAACAACGCCATTCATCTTCGAACGATAGGGAGATGAGTTGTGATGCTCAATTTTGAAATTCTGGCACAATTGCTTCATCATCTTGTTATTCAAGTTCGAACCATTGTCAGTAATGATTCTCTCAAGCACTCTGTAACGACAGATAATGTCCTTCTTGATAAACCGGGCTACCACTTGCTTATTGACGTTAGCATAGGAAGCTGCTTCCACCCACTTGGTGAAATAAACAATGGCTACCAGGATGAAACGATGTCCATTAGATGCGATGGGCTCAATCTTGCCAGTCATGTTAATGCCCCACATGGAAAAGGGCCAAGGCAATGCCATGACATTCAACGGACTTGGCGGCACATGAATCTTATCAGCATAAATCTGGCATTTATGGCATTTCTTTGCATACTTGAAGCAATCTGATTCCATAGTCAACCAATAATACCCTGCTCGCAGCAATTTCCGAGACATGGCATGCCCACCGGCATGTGTACCAAAGGCACCCTCGTGGACCTCTTCCATAAGCAGACTCGCTTCTTTTTCGTCCATGCATCACAAAAGCACCAAGTCATAGTTCCTCCTGTAGAGTACACCATCCTAGTTTAGATAAAAATTCCCAGCTAACCTCCTCAGAGTCTTCTTATCTCGGGTCGATGCCCCTGGCGGATACTCTTGGTTCTTGAGGAAATTCTGGATGTCGTAATACCACGGCTTGCCATCAGAAGCTTCCTTAATGGCGAATACAAATGCCGACCTATCAAGGTGAGAGATGACTATTCTTGGAGCATCATTCCAAAAACTCACCTTATACATTGAGGATAAAGTGGCTAAGGCATCCGCCATCTGATTCTCTGCTCTAGGCACATGATGAAACTCTATCCGGTCAAAGAAAGGTAACAACCTCCTTGCATAGTCCATGCTGTTCTCAAGAACCGTTAAATACATTATCAATGGCCTTCCAGCTACTAGAGGTATCAGTACCGGAGGCTCCTGCAAATATTCTTTTATTTTATCAAATGCCCTATGGAATTTTCATTCCAGACAACCGCCTGATCTTTCTTTAACAATTTGAACATGGGTTCACACTTGGCTGTGAGATGAGATATGAACCGAGCAATGTAGTTCAATCTACCCAAGAAACCACGAACCTCTTTCTCCATTTTTGGCGCTGGCATATCTTAAATAGCTTTTATCTTTGCAGGATCGACCTCGATTCCTTTTTCACTGACAATAAACCCCAACAACTTTCTCGACCTGACACAAAAAGTGCACTTATTCAGATTCAACCTCAGTCTGAATTTCTGTAGCCTTTCAAACAACTTCAGAAGGTTTACCAGATGTTCCTCCTCTGTTTGCGACTTTGCTATCATGTCATCAACATAGACCTCAATCTCATGATGAATCATATCATGAAACAAAGTGACCATAGCCCGCTGGTAGGTTGCCCCTGCAATTTTCAACCCAAAAGGCCTTACCTTATAACAGAACGTCCCCCACGGTGTAATGAACGTTGTTTTCTCCATATCCTCCGGCGACATCTTAATCTGGTTATACCCGGAAAAACCGACCATGAAGGAAAATACGGAATACTGCGCAGTATTATCCACCAATACGTCAATGTGGGGAAACGGGAAATCATCCTTTGGGATCGCTTTATTCAAGTCTCTATAATCCATGCACATTCGTACCTTACCGTCTTTCTTTGGTACAGGTACTATGTTAGCGACCCACGGAGGGTAAGTTGTTACAGTGAGAAATCCAGCATCCAACTGCTTCTGGACTTCCTCTTTGATTTTCACAGCCATATCTGGTCTGGTCCTTCGGAGCTTCTGCTTGACTGGCGGACACTCTTCACGCAATGGCACGCGATGAACCACGATATCAGTGTCAAGACCGGGCATGTCTTCGTATGACCAAGCAAAGATATCACCATACTCTCGGAGTATTTCAACCAATCTTTGCTTGATATCACCTTGCAACGCAGCCCCTATCCTGACATCTCTTCGAGCTTCCTCGGTACCCAGGTTGACAACCTCGATTTCCTCCTGATGAGGCAGAATGATTTTCTCTTCCTGTTTCAAAAGCCTAACTAGCTCTTCTGGCAAGTCTTCATCTTCATCAATCTCTTCTTCGGCTTGAAATATCGGATTATCAAAGTCAAAGTAAGTCATAGACGGCTCTGGAGCGGTGTCATCTGCAATGTGAAACGTGCAATGATGATGATTTAATGCTTAAGATGATATGCAAACAAGCACAAACCACATTGCCATTTTATTGTCAAAAATAAAAACAGGAAAGACAAGGATCACAATATTTGAATGCAGAAAACGCCCTTTGATTGATTGATAAAAAGATTGTTCAAACATAAACAATTAGGCCCTGAAGACAAATACCGCTATGCTCCGGGTAGAACACAGGGTTGTGCAATAATCAGAAAAACAAATCATTACTCTTTTGTCGTCACTTGGATGATTTCTTCGACAGACCAGTTGTTCAGGCTTTGTCCTGAAGTACATGGCCGAATCCACGCATCCATGTCGCAGTCGCTGTCACCGTCTTCATTAGATATGGCATTAATCTGCTCGAAGATTACCCCACCACTAGTAAACTTGATAGGCCCCTTATAGCACGGGGCGCTCTGGGAGGAGGAAGATGAGCTGTATCCCAATCCGAATTTGTCTTGCTTGTTGGGGATATTCAGCACTTGGCCCCAACCTTGTGATGCCCCAACCTTCACCACTGCCTGGGCTTCCTTAAAGGACGACATGGCGACTTCAAGCGCTTTACTCACGACCGGTGCTTTATCCTTGATTTGCACAGTTTCAAAGGCCTGACATAAAGTCTCATGGATTTCGCCGTCGACCTCGACATACTTGAATGAAGATAAGTGACTAATCATTATATCTTCCTCCTCGCAAACAGCGACGACACTACCATCCACCATATACTTCAACTTTTGGTACAGCGTGGATGTTACGGCGCCTGCCGAATGTATTCAAGGACGTCCCATCAGACAACTATAAGTTGGATGAATATCCATAATGTAGAACACTGCATCAAACACTTCAGGACCAACTTGGATTGGCAAAGTCAACTCCCCGAACACGGACCTTCGAGTCCCATCAAAATCTCATACTACCAAGTCACTTGGCGTACACAATATACCACGGGTATCTAACTTCATTAGCGCCTTCTTCGATAACACATTCAAGGATGACCCTGTATCAACAAGCATGTGTGACAGAATAACTCCTCGACATTCGATAGATATGTGTAGCACACAGTTATGGTTCCTCCCCTTTGGCGTCAAATCCAAATCTGTGAATTCCAACCCATTACCAGCATTTACATGTGCCACAACTCCCTCGAGTTGGTTCACAAAAATCTCCTGTGGCACATAAGTTTTATTCAGGATTCTCAACAAAGCGTTCCTGTGTGCTTTCGAACTAACAACAAGGACATAATGGATATCTTGGACGGAGTCTGCTGTAAGTGATCAACAATCTTGTAATCACTCTTTCTTATCAGGCGCATGAACTCCTCCGCCTCCTTCAGCAAGGATTCCTTCTCACCAGCTTGAGAAGTTTCTTCCACCACTACTTTACTCTTTCCTCTGTCAGACTTTTCAACAGCCGCTACAGATGATGAAAACACTCTTCCACTCCGAGTAATTCCACCGGCTCCAACTAAGTTATCCACAGAATCCATCGGTAAACTTTTTAACTCTTGCTTCTGTCCATTGCAGTATACTTCGGCTCCATAGTTCCACGAAATCTCCTTAGTACTTTCATATGGCACATGACCAGCTTTGCTAATGATGATGGTTGGCGGCCTAGGCGGCGCAAAAAATAGTAATAGTCTTGTACGTGTCGCTACCGCGAAAATAAGGTGCCGACAAAACAGAAGAGTCTCCACCTTTCGTTATTTATCCCACGGAAAGGGAAAAGAAACCATCGGAAAAACCTGACGAAAAGGTATAAGACAAGGTCATCGCCACCATGTCTGGGTTCGGGAGTCGGTTACGCAAGGGGAAGGTATTACCACCCCTCACGTTCGTTGTACTCAAAGGGATCCACGCTTGTTGTGTTTATCTGACGGGTTGGTTTTATCTATCTATGCTAAAAGTTTCGTCTGAAAAGAAAAGAAAAATGACTCGGCAGAACACATCAGTTCTATGCCTACGTATTCCCGTCTGAAACGAGAAATCAGAGTCAATGTAGTTCGCCTAACTACGGGTGAAAAAGGGGGAAAGGTTGCTCGCCGAGATATCGCATCTCGTGCCTACGTACTTTCACACGGCATGAAAGATCATAGCAAACGTAGTTCGGGCTAACAAGACCACAGGTTGGTTCAAAATGTTTTACCCGGTAGGGTTAACAAACGGTTCTAGCAGTTGGTGTATGCAACTCGACCTTTGGAGACTTAGGCGTTTACCGTTTGCGGTAGAACCGAGAGTTAACAAAAATCTCCTTATGAAAATGGCTTCCAAGGATTAAAGGTCCCAGAGGACAAAAAGATGTTTGATCTTTGTTTCCTATCTTTTACGGAAGAAGTGTTTTGAGCTTTGTTTGTAACTCATGTTGCACTAAAGACTTGGACTTAAGAGTGAATGCGTCGCATGTCACCCAAAGGGTACCACACTAAACACCCAAGCTATTGAAGAGAAACTCTCCAACAACCCTTTCTCAAGTGCTTAAGGCTCGTAGCGTACAACACGCGTTAATCTTTATTAAGTGTTTTAAATATGTTTGAAGATGAGAAGATAAAGGACGCACTAAAGGGGAACTGATCCGATCCTAAAGTTATCATGCAAAGTTGATCCTATGATTGAGGTTAGGAGGGAACTACCTAATGTTATAATGCATAGTTGGAACCCTAATGTTTGTCATAACTTCTCTTGAACAAGAGGAGTTAGAGTCCCTAAGGGAACATGGCAAGGGAAAGCAACGCAAAAGAAATAATTTGAAAGAATAAAACCGTAAGTAAAATGCATGCAATGCAGCAATACAAGCAGAAGGAGACAAACTCAACTTCTAGAGCAAACAAGCAAAAGTAGCACAAAGCACAGGCAAGGCAGACAAACTCAACCTTCAGCCAACAAGCAAAGCCAAACAATAACAGGCAAGTAGAGGGAGACAGACTCAACCTCTAATGCAAACAAGCAAAGGGAGCCAAGCTCAACCTTTCAATGCACTTAGGCCTAAACCAACTACATGAAAGCCTATTCTAATGCAACACAACAAATAAACAGTCACACAAATACAGTCAATCAACAAGAATACAACAAACAAAATAGCAAGCCAGCAGCCCAACAGCAAAGCAGTCTTCTAGCAGTAAAGCAGCCCAACAGTCTGTAGTTGTCTTCATGCCCAATTTATCCATCAAGAAAAAAGGGAATAAGGCCTTCAACTTCACACTTCAACTTGCTCCATCAATATATGATGTGAATTAACACAAAGATTATTGCATGATGAGGGGAAGCATGATGGAAACCAAAGGAATCCATCATGGCACTCAACCACTCATCTAAGATTGGTATCCTCAAAGGTTTTACCTTTTGTGGTAGGCCTTTAGTCCTTCCAAAGGAGGGACTAGGCTCCCACAAAGGAACCTTGCATCATTGGATAGGAAATGGAATGCAAACCAAAGCAAACCACAATTTTGAAAAAGGAAGAAACTCCTAAAGGCTCTAAAAAACCTAATTCTACAAGCTCTAAAAGCAACTCTCTAAAAGGGAACTAATCCACCAAATTAAATCTCAAGATTAAACATACAGAAGCATCAACATGCCTACTAAACCATCAAAAAAGATTTGGAAACTTACCATGAACTAATGGCCACTTTTGAAGTTCAACTAGGGGAAGCACTATACTAGATGCACCCTAAGAACAGCCTAAGTATTAAATCTAATTAAAATACTAAATCAACTTCTAAAAATCTAGAAATATTTCTAAGGGATCCTAAATGTGTTGAGAACCTATGGTAAAAAATCCAGAGCTTAAATCAATGTTTAAGGGCACTAAGAAAATTCTAAACCAAAAGGTGTCAAATGAAGGTTCAAGTGGGGAAAGCCCTATAAACCTAGTTCAAAACTATGCTTAGATTCATCTAAAAAATGTAAGAAAAATCATACAATATCCTAAAATGTGCCAACATTCATCATGCAAAAAATCAGAGATTAAATCCAAGCATTGATATGTAAACAAAATTCTAGAAACTAACATGGCATTATTTCTATACATGGAACAGCACATAAAAGAAAAATACAAAATTAATTGAAAAATGAATTTAAATTGCAATTAAAAAATATGACAATTTTCTAGACACGTTAAAATAGCTACAGCATTTTTCTTATGATTTTATGACATCATTTTATATTTTTTTGGAATTAAAATGAAACAGCTAATTAACTGAAAATAAAGAAAAAAAGAATTAAAAAGAAATGGAAGGGTGGTGTATTCAGCATTGTTTTCATGTGTGTTATCTAAGTGGACCGCGTGTTGGGGGTGCGAACAGCATGCGCTGGGATTGGGCCTAGCTGAGTTTCCAAACACAGCACTTAGTAACGTCCAAACGCAGCGCTTGGTCAAGTGGAAATATGCTAATCCGTGAAGCAAATCTGGGCCGCACGATGATCATGCAAGGTCAAAGCATCAACGCGATCCAACGGCTGCTGGTGCAATTGGAAATTAAAATGAAAAACGGAGGGAAAGTCACCGGCACGGTGGGGCTGCGAACGGACGGCGGCCGGAATTTTTTCCGGTCATCTTCAACTTCTAGCCAAAAATGCAACTTCCTCATTTCTTCACCAAAACTTGATTTTTTTAACCAAACTTGTGTATTTTTTCGTGTAGAGTCCAAATATCCAATTTGTTTTCACTTTCCTCTATTAAAACTCAGAAATCAATAACATCCAAAAATCACTCAAGAAAATCAATTTTCTCAAAACTCAAAATTGAAAGCACTAGTCTCTTCCTCTCACTTCCTACATCATGAATATCAAATTCTTTTCCATTTTCATCCACTAACAAGAGAGAAAATCAAACTACAACCTAGGGTGTCAATTCTTGAAGTTTCATGGAACTTAACCAAACTAATACTAAAAGCTTCTACATACTCCAAGGATCATAATTATGTAAAAATGGCGCAATAACTCATCAAGAACAGAGCGTATGGATAAGAAGTAAAAACCTTGTTCGGAGCTTCAATGGTGATGTGTTCTTGCACGAATTTTTGATCAAAGTTGTTCAAAATCCTTCAATGATGCTTGGAGAAGCTTCTTGAATGATTAAATCCCTCTGAAATTGCTCCAAAGTAGAAAATCAATTTTCACCTCTAACCAACTTTTTTTTAAGTGCTTCTTACCTCATTCAAGCTTTTCCAATCACCAACCTTGCTATGAATTCATCCATGGTGTTATATAGAAATGTTTTGGATCCTTATTTGGCCCAATTGTGGCCCAATTCCCTCAATCCAAAATTCCAATTTTTCTCACTTTTTCCTTTGTAATTTCCATGAACATGGTGTGTGGAAGCTTCCAATTCTATTCATATCAATTCCTTATGATGCAAGAAACATGTAGGGCTGAGATCAATGCCTTGGAAATGAATGGATGGTGGATTTCCATTGTGTGACTTAAAGTTCAAGAAACCATGAATATCCCCATGTAAATGAATCCATTTCTGATTTTTGGTTTTGCCATTGTTCTTAAAATATCAATTGGACTCAAAAAATGCACCAACATGACATAAATTGATTTAATTGGCATTAAATCCAAACTAGGCTTTTTCAAACTTCTTTTCATGAAATTTTCTCCATACATTCTCATTTCCAAGCTATGTCAGTGATCCCTTGAGGTTTCGTTGACCAAATAATCCCATTTGGAGCAACTTTCAAGTTGGAAAGATTTCCATTTGAAGTGTGCAAAGTGGTGAAATTGACTTATAATGAAAATGACATGTAATCTCGCTTTCCCAAAATACCCTTGCCTTGCAAGCTCCATATCTTGAGTTCTAAAAATCCAAATGAGGACTTCTAGTACTCTTTGAAAAGCTAAGATCATGAGGAACAACTTTCATGTTCACTTGAAGTTGAGGAGAAACATCCTTCTGGCTCAAAAATGTCCTGGAAGTTGGTTGACTTTTACAGAAAAATTTCACATTCATCTGATGACCTGTAACTTGTCAGCTTCATAACTAGAGTTCCATAAATCCAATGGAGGACTTCTAGTACTCAAAAGAAAGCTAAGAACATTCTCTACAAGCTTCATGTTAGTAAAAAGTTGTGATGAAACTTTTATCTTGATATAAGTGGTCTTGAAGTCAGGCACTAAATAGGGGGTTTTACCCTGAGAACCCTAGTTTAGCAACTCCTCACACTTTGAATTCTTCTTGAATTGATCTTGGAATAACATCTCAAAAGCCTCAACTCAACATCCCCTGAATACAAAGACTTAGAATTGAGTCTTAATCTCCTTTAATAGCACATTTGACTCAAGGCTAACCAGATGAAAACCCTAATTGCAACACCTTCAACTGTGACTTTCCACACTTGGCATAAACACTTGAATGAACTCTACCATGCCCCTCAAGGCCTCCAATGAGCTTCAATGACCATCTCTACCCCTAACCATGGGCTTATGCTCCCCAGATGATCCTCAGATAGGCTCCTAGACAGGAGATGAACCACATTCACTTGCTTGCCTTTCTTCAAGGACTTTGACTTGCTTCTGATGCTGATAACCACTTGATGACTTAAATATAACCTCTTGATTAGGCCTTGAACCTTTGATAACCTCAATTGGATAAGCACACCTTTCCCGATCCCCTGTAAAATGCAACATGACTATGCAATTTGGATGCTAGAACAATGATATGCTAATGCAATGAAACATAAACCAAGTAAGAAAAAGGTTAGGCAAATTTTGGGGTGCAACAGCTGCCCCTATTCAAGCGACTTAGACCTGACTGGATGAAAAGAGAATGGCTTTCAGACAATCAAGGTAAAAGACGCTTGAATACCAAAGAACCCGGAAATTTGCAAACCAAAGAAATAATCTACGAAAACTGCTTGGGGGAAAAATATCCAGAAAATTGAATCTAGTTGTCACGACAACAAATTGACCAATCATCTGATAAAGAACACCTGATTTTACCATCAACCACCTGTGTGACACCACAGGCGTTGAATCCACATATTAGATCAACAACAATCAATCTTCAAATATACGCTACAATAAGCGGACACCGAGCCATATGACCATTTCAAAATATTATCCTTGACCTTCTGTTTCCGAAGAAACGAGCAAAGCACTACGTAAAGCGTGTCATCAATGTACTATCCTTGATCTTCTATTTCTGAAGAAGCGGGAAATCACTACGTAAAGCGCGTCATCAATGTACTATCCTTGATCTTCCATTTCCGAAGAAGCGGGCAAGCACTATGTAAAGCGCGTCATCAATGTACTATCCTTGATCTTCCATTTCCAAAGAAGCGGGCAAGCACCACGTAAAGCGCATCATCAATGTCCTATCCTTGATCTTCCATTTCTGAAGAAGCGGGCAAGCACCACGTAAAGCACGTCATCAATGTACTATCCTTGATCTTCCATTTTCGAAGAAGCGGGCAAGTACTACGTAAAGCGCGAATCGTCAATATACTATCCTTGACCTTCCATTTCCGAAGAAACGGGCATGCACTACGTAAAGCGCGAATCGTCAATATACTATCCTTGACCTTCCATTTCCGAAGAAACGAGCATGCACTAAATAAAAGCGCGGACCGTGAATATAAGGGTATTGACCTTCCATTTTCGCAGAAACGGGCATGCACTAAATAAAAGCGCGAATCGTCAATATAAGGGTATTGACCTTCCATTTCCGCAGAAATAGGCATGCACTAAATAAAAGCGCGAATCGTCAATATAAGGGTATTGACCTTCCATTTACGCAGAAACGGGCATGCACTAAATAAAAGCGCGGACCGTCAATATAAGGGTATTGACCTTCCATTTTCGCAAAAACGAGCATGCACTAAATAAAAGCGCGGACCGTCAATATAAGGGTATTGACCTTCCATTTCCGCAGAAACGGACATGCACTAAATAAAAGCCCGAATCGTCAATATAAGGGTATTGACCTTCCATTTCCGAAGAAACGGGAATGCACTAAATAAAAGCGCGGACCATCAATATAAGGGTATTGACCTTCCATTTCCGCAGAAACGGGCATGCACTAAATAAAAGCGCGAATCGTCAATATAAGGGTATTGACCTTCCATTTCCGAAGAAACGGGCATGCACTAAATAAAAGCGCGGACCGTCAATATAAGGGTATTGACCTTCCATTTCCGCAGAAACGGGCATGCACTAAATAAATGCGCGAATCGTCAATATAACGGTATTGGCCTTCCATTTCCGCAGAAACGGGCATGCACTAAATAAAAGCGCGGATAGTCAATATAAGGGTATTGACCTTCCATTTCCGCAGAAACGGGCATGCACTAAATAAAAGCGCGAAACATCAATATAAGGGTATTGACCTTCCATTTCCGCAGAAATAGGCATGCACTAAATAAAAGCGCGGACCGTCAATATAAGGGTATTGATCTTCCATTTCCGCAGAAACGGGCATGCACTAAATAAAAGCGCGGACCATCAATATAAGAGTATTGACCTTCCATTTCCGCAGAAACTGGCATGCACTAAATAAAAGCGCGGACCGGGCATCCGAAGACTTGAACAAGAAACTCTGCGGGGAAATTATGACGTCAACTGCCAGACATCCATCTTGAACAAAAATGGATAACAAGTAACAACTTACAAGGTCTAATCCATGAAATCTTTTAATGCTGACGTAACAACAATCTGAGGAAAACTCCGCTGGGGAAGAAGAGAAAACTTAATCAAGCAACTCTGATGAGGGACACCTGATAGGACGAATGTTATCATCACATCTCATGTCAAGAATTTGAATATCCGAAAACCATCCTGAACAAGAATTCCAATCACCTGCAGGGAAAAACACTTGAAAACAAAGAGGTAACCAACCTGGCTTATGTTTCAAAATACAAATGTTTGAAAAATGGCGTAATGCTCCAAACGGAATGGAAATGCTACGCATTTGGGGTAGATGCTATGCACGATGCAAATGCAAAGAGGCGTTCCAACAAAATAAATGCTGAAGGAATGAAACCAAACTTCCGCTGGGGGAAGAAACAACAACCCTGCTGGGGAATAGCCTAACATATCCGGAGTTACGAACTCTGTAGAGGACGAACAACCTATTGGAGGAAAGACAACCTGCTGGAGAACAGAAAGAACAATCCTGCGTGGGGATGATCCTTTCAAACCATTGACAACCTGGTTATACTCTGTGAGGACTTCGCTGGGGATTAGATGTGCACATGACCAACTGCTGGGAATGCACATACCTGCCTGACTGCTCACTAGCCTGCATCTAACTCTTACGGGGATAAAATGCAAACTCCATCTGTTTGAGAGGAATAAGTGTCACATAGAGTCTGCTCCTACGTTAAGGAACTCCGGCTGGGGAAACACGATCCCTGCCTAGGATGCATCTAGTTGGGGAGAATCTATATAATGCTCACAATCCCATGTTCAGATTCTATAGGGAAACACGACCGAACCTGCTGGGGAAGAAGGAGTCATCCTGCTTGGAAAAACATGCCATGACACGAACTCGAAATGGCTTGCCCCAGAATCTATAACAACTTTTGACAAACTCTGCAGATATGGCGAGGAACGGCTCCTTCGCTTTCCGCTTTTGCCCCAGCCTGCGGGATCTTCGTCATATCTTTTCAAAAGGAAACCTGAGATCTCTGTACTCTGGTGGTTTGATACGAGCGGCTTAAGCACTTTGAACCTCATGGAGGTGCTTCAAGTTAATCGCCTTCAGGATAGGGATAGCTTTGGCGCTCTCGGGGTGACCTGCCCCAGTCTTGTCATGACTTTGCCCCTCATGGGTTAATCTGTGGGGAGTAGTACCCTTGGCTGCGAGAGATTCATCAAATCTCGACCTGATTGCCCCGGATTACCTGATTCCTAGATGGATGACTCCCATTCCACGATCATTTGACATAGCTTTCCCCGGTTCGCAGGGATATTCTGGCGTCCTGCATTCTGTCCTGATCAAATCTTTCCATCGTGGAAACTTTCCCGTTGTCAAGCGCTTACTCGCTTGTAAAACAAACTGTTCTGCATAAAAGACATATCAAATGCAATGCATATGGCAGTTTTCACAATCCATTCCTGTTCACTGGGAAAAAGATTTGTGGCATGAAATGTAACATGTCAACATCAATACAACATTGTAATGGGAATCCTTTCTAGGAGTCAGTTCCGATGCGATCTTTACCGAAGTATGCTTTCGAAATAAACCTATCTCAATTAGGACTTTTAAAGGTTGTAACGTGGTCAGGTTCACGGTTTATGAAAGAAAAGATAAAGGCTCAAAATTCATTTTAACCCACCCATTCTCTGTGATGTTCTCCGATCCTACATTCAGCTAATTCTACCTTAGCGTTCTCCTTTCAAAGGTTGAGTGACAGTTCAAGGAATTAAACTTTTCGAAGTGACAGTCGCTCCCTTTTCGTCTTTTGGCGCCCTGAGCCACACGATTTCATTCTTGTTTGAGGATTTTTCTTTCGCAATCCCTTTTCGCTTTTCGTTTTTTCGTTTTTTCGTTTTCCCCTAACTTTTGCCTAGACTAACTCTTTAGAGTTTCTTCAATTTTGAAGTCCAACGGGATACCCTAACTTTTGCCTAAGTCGCATGCTTTCAAGATTCGACTTAGCGGGCTTTTCTTTTCGATTCTTTTCTTACTCTTTTTTTTTTGGAACAAATCGTATGACACCGGCTTGTATGACTTGTTTAAAGAGATTATGACTGTTTCACTCTGGATCAACCAGACTTAACCATTATGGTATTTTAGGTACGACCTATATAGGTGTGATCTGTAACACCCCACTTCCCAAAATCAATTAAATTAATAAACATCGTAAATAAACATCAGAGTATTTCTCCCCAGTGGGATATCACATAAAATCAACATTTCCTTTATAAAAGGTTTTCCTCCAAAATACAGCGGAATATTAAAAATATTAAAATCCAATAAAAGTTTGATACGTTCACAGGAAAATAAAATATAAGTTCTTCAGAAAACAAATAAAAACGCCCAAGTCCCGTGCTACGTATCAGAGCATCCTAGACTCGACTGTCACACCATAATCCAAGCTAGCTAAGTACCTGGATTATCTGTACTTCTGGTGAAGCACAGACACAACAAAAGCAAAGGGGTGAGAAATCATGATAAAAAATATAATGGTAATGTAATACATGTAAATAAGGCAGTAAAACACACCAACACATCAATTATTCACCCCAACAACGCCATATAACGGACCTACTGTTCAAATTACAATATAACATATTATAATGCAAAAATGCAACTCAACACCATGCATGCGGTACCGACTCATTGGTTCATTCAATCGAACCTGGATAGATCACTTACGCTCCTCCTGAGACATGATCTATCCCCCACCATTCTCCACAAAGGAGTACGGATGAATCACTTACGCTCCTCTTGAGACATGATTCATCCCACCAAAACACCATGATATGCAAGACACCAATGCATAACTATTATATTCTGGCACACTAAGTGCACACGATCCTCCTGATCATATCATCATACATCAATGCAAATGTATATATATATTACACCAACACCATATAAATCAATCAGATGGTAAACAAATTCATACTATAACACCAGATATAACTACATCCCACCACTCGGGGATACTCGATCCTACTGATCACTACACACATATACATCAACTAGTTGCTCACCAACAATATTAAGGGAAACGCGTGCCATCACCAAGTACACAAGTTAAATCCCACACTCATCATTTTCACACTGCAACAAGGCTAAAAAGGATCACACGAGACCAACGCTCGAATCCAAAACATCACAAAAATTCATTTGGTTCTGCTACGTTCGCTGGCATTCGCCAGGCGAACCTTCGCTGGCATTCGCCAGGCGAAGTTCTAGTGTTTTTAGTCTGGGACTTAATTTCTGAATTATTCGCTGCCCCTTCGCCTCAGCTCGCCAGGCGAACTCTCGCCTCCCTTCGCCAGGCGAAGCTTCGCCAACATTCGCCAGGCGAAGCCCAGCGAATGCTGCAATTCGTCAGTTTCCTCACAATTCTGCAGTGCTATTCTAGGCCAAATTATGCCTATTACCGTAAATAATCTGTTTCTAATTCCTATTCCCAAAATCATCACCTAAACACTATCGATACCTCAAAAGCCATACAGAACTTTCCCTAAAAACCGTAAAACACCCTATATGCCCTATATGCCAACTCAACCAAAAAAACAACAATTCATTAACGATTACTATACAATTAACAATAATCATCATCAATCATAACATATCAATATATATTATCATATATCGATCAATTTCCTACGGGGTTAAGGAATCCCCAACTACCCTATACATGTATAACCCATTCCCAATCAAGTTTCTCCCCCCCCTTACCTTGTCAATTGGTTTGATCGATGAATAATCTTCCAAGGTTTGGCCGACTCTGACTTTCCCTCTTCTCCTTCGTTCTTCGCTCCCTTTCTTCCAACTTTCCCAATTCCCACGATCTATCGTAATCCCTTTTCTCTTTATTCCAACTTTTCTAATATCTCCTTACTACCCCTTCATATTCCCTTTTATTTTAATCTCAATTATTAATAGAATAATATAATAATATTACTAATATTAAAAATACTAATCATAATAATACTATTAATAATAATAACAATAATAATAATATTATTATTATCTCACCAAAATAATAATAATAATAATAATAATAATAATAATATTATCTCACCCAAAATAATAATAATAATAATAATAATAATAATAATAATAATAATAATAATAATAATAATAATATTATTATTATCTCACCCAAAATAATAATAATAATAAATATAATAAATATAATAAATATAATAATAATAATAATACCCCCACCAATATTACTATTATTCATTATATTATCATATTCACAACAAAACACCACCAATATTACCATTAGTTATTATATTATTATATCTACACCAATTCACCACCAATAGTCCTCCCATATCAGGGACACCCACCAATAATAATATTCATACTAATGATAATAATCATAATAATAATAATAATAATAATAATAATAATAATAATAAAAATAATAATAATAATAATAATAATAATAATAATAATACCACCAATATTACTATTAACTATTATATTATTATCTCCACACCACCAATAATCCTTATATATCAAGGATACTCACCAATCATATACCAACACACCCCACCTAAGGGCACACCAACATAAAATAATTAAATTAACACCAAAATGACTAAATAAATAAAATGGGTGTTACATGATCTATCCTCGAACGGACACTCGTTTTGTAATTTGAACGCTTGCTCAAATCAACTGACACCTACCCTGCCCTGGGTTAATATTGAGCGTTTTTTTTTAACTTCAGAAAGAAACTCCTACAACTAGGCTCAAAGGGGTTAACAAGGGATTATCTTCCTTATATCTCCGGTATTTGTGAATTGAAACAATGCATGTACATCATCAACAGGTTTTTATTCAAAAGCATAGCATCGGAAGCTTACGCATCATAGGGTTTCGTCATCCTCCCCGGATTCCACTTGAACAAGCGTTTGAAATAAAAGCAAGCAATAGAGTGAACACGAATGGATTAGTTCAAAACATGCATATTTATTTCATTATCAATATCAATTGAAGAACAACATGTTTTACAAACAAGATTGCAATTCAAACAGGAAAAAAACTACAAACATAAAGAAATGACAGGATAAAACAAAGGAAAATGCCAGCTTCCGAGAACCGGGCTTTCACATCTGACTTGCTGCCGAACCAACCATCTTCAAAGTTGCTTATTGAAACCACTCTGCTCAAAACGGCAACCGGGTGAGCTGCCTCTCTGATTTCTTTGGGTTTTGTCTGGCACGCAGGCTTAACCGATAACGGTGCTGATTCTGGAGAGGAGCTAATGTTTGTTGCAAAGACTGGACGAATTGTTGACCTTGAACAGTTGAACCACTTGGAAGTTGAGTCTGAATTAACAGGGACTCCTTTTGTTCAGGTGCTTTCATCCTCAAGCTTGGTCTGGGCACAGGCAACAACTGAGGACAGGGGGATTCTGACACCACTGATTGCAGGATATACTCCTGACCTACTGCAGCTTCGGGAACGCCCATCATCTTGGCAACCTCTGGAATAGGACCACCAGGTACTGTTACGCCGCTCAGCGTGAATTCAATAGCTTTTGACTCAATCAGGTCTTGAACCTTATGCTTAAAAGCATGACAGTTCTCAATGCTATGCCCCAGTGCCCCAGAGTGGAAGTCGCAACGGGCATTCATATCAAAACCTGATGGTAGCTTACCCTTAGGTGGATCCAAAATCCGAAATTCGACCAACCGAAGATGAAGCAAAACTTGCAATGACTGAGCATATGTCATTGGGATCGGATCGAAAGTTCTGTCAGCTGATTTTACCTTCTGAGCGTACCCCCTCCTAGCCACATGATTATCCTGAGAAGCAATGTGTTGAAGAGAAAAACTCAAAGCTCTTTGTCGCCTATTAGACATCCGAGGCTTATCAACCCTTGGCACAGGTTCCACAGGCATAAGTGGAACAAGCATCTTTGTTGCGGCTTTAGGTAGCTGATCATCTTCTTTCCTGAGCACATTTTTTAACACCTCCATGATCAAGCCCACCTGGGTCTTCAACTGATTATTTTCCTCTTTGAGTCTCTTCTGATCCAGACGCAACTCTTGCATGTTCATCATAATCTTCCCTAGCTGGCCTCGGACTTCAATCAATTCAACCTGATTTTGTTCTATAACTCTAAGGGGATTCCTGCAACAAACTAGTGGAGAACAGGAAATAAGACCCACGGTTCTGAAGTACCTGCTAGGAGAGCAATGCAATGCAGAAAGCAAACACATATTCACAATAAGACAAAGAGAAATCCAAGCCATAAGCACGGAGACAAACACCTCACACAAGTATGCAAAACCAACAAAAGCAACATATAAGCACAGATGAGTACGAATACAATGACCTCAGCCAACAAGCCTGGTGATGGTCAGCAGGCAACAATGAACAAAGGCTAAATAGACAAGCAGAGAAATCAGATGCGACACCCGGAACAGAAACCTTTAGCAACTTCCTTCATATTCAACTGAGCCCGCAGTCTGATATTCTTCCAAACACACACTTCCGGTGGAGTCTTCCATAACATTAACTGATGAACCCGTACAACTGGATGAAGGAGAATCATTAATCTGAACAACACCCTGAGGCGTGATAGATATCCTATTAGAGTCTAGCAAAGTTTGAACATGGATTCTAAGCACCTTACAATCATTTGTTGAATGCCCCTGTGCTCCAACATGGTACTCACAGCGGGCGCTGATATCAAAACCTGGAGGATATGGTGGGATCATTGGATTAGTCTCTTTCGGCACTATCAGCCCACCTTTGACCAAATCTGGCAACAACTGACTGTATGACACAGGTAGCTGAGTAAACTGCCTTTCAGGTTTCCTTGGTCTTCGTCGGGCGTGCTGACGTGGTTGACGATGATATGACTATTGACTTTCAACACTTGAAGTGTCTGAAAACTGAGCCTGAGATGCTAGAGATTCTGAGACAACATCACTTCCTCCTTCCCATTCCTCCTGGGAACTGACAACTGATTCAATCTTATCAACTGGGATATAATGAGTATCTCGAGTCTTTCCATTCTTGAGTCCACTCTCGACATGCTCTCCTATTCTCATCAAGTCCGTAAAGCTTGCCATTCCACAATAAAACATTAAGTCATAGTAACGACCCTTCAAGGTACCCAAGAAGAGGTCAACCATTTATCTCTCCAGAAGCAGTGGTTGAACACGAGTAGACAATTCTCTCCATCTCTGCACATACCCCCTAAAGGATTCATTCTCCGCATGAGATAATTCTTGCAAATGCACGCGACTATGAGCCATATCCAGGTTGTAGTTGTACTGCTTCACGAAGGCATTGGCTAAATCTGACCATGATTTGATGCTATCACTCTCCAACTACATATACCAGTCCAAAGATGCCCCACTCAAACTATCTTGGAAACAGTGAATCATAAGCTTGTCATCAGTGACATGTGAAGTCATTCTTCTGCAGAACATAACCAAATGTAGCTTCGGACAACTATCCCCTTTGTATTTCTCAAAATTGGGCGCCTTGAACTTCGAAGGCACCACAAGGCCTGGCACCAAACACATGCTCGAAGCATTCAGATCAAGAGTATTCTTACTCATCAGGGTAGCCAGCTGATCTTCCAACAACTGCAATCTTCTCATATGCTCAACAGTCCGTGGATTCTTAGTATTAACCTGTGGAGCAACTCTTGGAGATGGAACAATCCTTGGATAATCTGGCGTAGAGAAAGTGAAACTCTGATACTTTGTGCCATCGAGAGAAGATGAATCTTTATCTCTGACAGGAGTTTGCACAGGCTGAGCTACATTGTTCACCGGAGTCCTCTGAATATTATTCTCTCCTCTATTCATAGCTGTTATGGCTTCCATGAACTGACTCAACTGATTCTTCAATAATTCAAACTCTGCCCGAGTAACAACCAAGTTCTGCTCTCCTGAGTCCATGATCCTTCCAGAAGCTAACTCAAGTCCAATGCGAATGTCGGGAAACCAACTGACGAAGCGGACAAAAGACGGGTAAGCTCCCTGTTCCGGCTGAGGATGGATATGAAAAAATGAAATGCAGATACAAAGACAATGCAAAAATGCAAAATGCTAAATGCACACACAAGGGATCAAGATCACTGTGCTGAGATGAACCAAAGCTCTAGCTTGACAAGCACATAGCACAGCTCTGATAGGAACCAACTGATACCAATAATTCCGATTCAAACTGTAGAGAAAACCGAGTAATCTGAAGGCAAAGGCTTCCTGCATAACCCCAGTCCCACTCACAGGTATGGACCTAATCCACTGATAAAGGTATGGCATCCTATGCATTTCCCAGCGTCACAGACTTTCACGAAATGATGATACGTTCACCATTTCTGGTTTGGCATCATCACTCCCTAAAGAGGCCTCACTTAGCTGGGTCACAAATGATCAGTCCCCAGAGTCGACAACCCTCCAAACCAACAACCCCTCAAGCCCAAAGGGCTGGAAAAAAAGTCAACCGGGAGAATCTCGTCGAGCGTGGATTTTGTGAGACACTAGTACATGCAAAGCATGCACGCGCCCACTACTTTCCACAACTAATGCTAGGTATATACTCAAGCCTGGGTCTGGCTTATCACTTATCAGAGCCTCCCTCCCACAACAGCACATTAATGGTATCATACTGAAAATTAAATGCAGAAAGTAAAATGCAATAAATAAATGCAAACCCAATAAATAAACAAACAAACGCTAGGATTGACTCGCATAAGGGATGGGAAATGGTCCCAACATAAGGGATGGGAAAAATCCCCAGCAGCTATAAGTCCCCAGCAGAGTGGCCAGCTGTCGCTACCGCGAAAATAAGGTGCCGGCAAAATAGAAGAGTCGCCACCTTTCGTTATTTATCCCACAGGGAAAGGAAACGATCGGAAAAACCTGACGAAAAGGTATAAGACAAGGTCATCGCCACCATGTCTGGGTTCGGGAGTCGGTTACGCAAGGGGAAGGTATTAGCACCCCTCACGTCCGTTGTACTCAACGGGATCCACGCTTGTTGTGTTTATCTGACGAGTTAGTTTTATCTATCTACGCTAAAAGGTTGGTCTGAAAAGAAAAGAAAAATGACTCAGCAGAACACAACAGTTTTATGCCTACGTATTCCCGTCTGGAACGAGAAATCAGAGTCAACGTAGTTCGCCTAACTACGGGTGAAAAAGGGGGAAAGGTTGCTCGCCGAGATATCGCATCTCGTGCCTACGTACTTTCACAAGGCATGAAAGATCAGAGCAAACGTAGTTCGGGCTAACAAGACCACAGGTTGGTTCAAAATGTTTTACCCGAGTAGGGTTAACAAACAGTTCTAGCAGTTGGTGTATGCAGCTCGACCTTTGGAGACTTAGGTGTTTACCGTTTGCGGTAGAACCGAGAGTTAACAAAACTCTCCTTATGAAAATGGTTTCCAAGGATTAAAGGTCCCAGAGGACAAAAAGATGTTTGATCTTTGTTTCCTGTCTTTTACGGAAGAAGTGTTTTGAGTTTCGTTTGTAACTCATGTTGCACTAAAGACTTGGACTTAAGAGTGAATGCGTTGCATGTCACCCAAAGGGTACCACACTAAACACCCAAGCTATTGAAGAGAAACTCTCCAACAACCCTTTCTCAAGTGCTTAAGGCTCGTAGCGTACAACACGCGTTAATCTTTATTAAGTGTTTCAAAGATGTTTGAAGATGAGAAGAGAAAGGACGCACTAAAGGGGAACTAATCTGATCCTAAAGTTATCATGCAAAGTTAATCCTATGATTGAGGTTAGGAGGGAACTACCTAATTTTATCATGCATGGTTGGAACCTAATGTTTGTCATAACTTCTCTTGAACAAGAGGAGTTAGAGTCCCTAAGGGAACATGGCATAGGAAAGCAACACAAAAGAAATAATCTGAAAGAATAAAACCATAAGTAAAATGCACGCAATGCAGCAATACAAGCAGATGGAGACAAACTCAACTTCTAGAGCAAACAAGCAAAAGCAGCACAAAGCACAGGCAAGGCAGACAAACTCAACCTTCAGCCAACAAGCAAAGCCAAACAGTAACAGGCAAGCAGAGGGAGACAGACTCAACCTCTAATGCAAACAAGCAAAGGGAGCCAAGCTTAACCTTTCAATGCACTTAGGCCTAAACCAACTACATGAAAGCCTATTCTAATGCAACACAACAAATAAACAGTCACACAAATACAGTCAATCAACAAGAATACAACAAACAAAATAGCAAGCCAACAGCTCAGTAGCAAAGCAGTCTTCTAGCAGTAAAGCAGCCCAACAGTCTGTAGTTGTCTTCATGCCCAATTTATCCATCAAGAGAAAAGGGAATAAGGCCTTCACCTTCAAGCTTCAACTTTCTCCATCAAGATATGATGTGAATTAACACAAAGATTATTGCATGATAAGGGGAAGCATGATGGAAACCAAAAGAATCCATCATGGCACTCAACCACTCATCTAAGATTGGTATCCTCAAAGGTTTTACCTTTTGTGGTAGGCCTTTAGTCCTTCCAAAGGAGGGACTAGGCTCCCACAAAGGAACCTTGCATCATTGGATAGGAAATGGAATGCAAACCAAAGCAAACCACAATTTTGAAAAAGGAAGAAACTCCTAAAGGCTCTAAAAAACCTAATTCTACAAGCTCTAAAAGCAACTCTCTAAAAGGGAACTAATCCACCAAATTAAACCTCAAGATTAAATCTACAGAAGCATCAACATGCCTACTAAACCATCAAAAAAGATTTGGAAACTTACCATGAACTAATGGCCACTTTTGAAGTTCAACTAGGGGAAGCACTATGCTAGAGGCACCCTAAGAACAGCCTAAGTATTAAATCTAATTAAAATACTAAATCAACCTCTAACAATCTATAAAAATTTCTAAGGGATCCTAAATGTGTTGAGAACCTATAGTAAAAATCCAGAGCTTAAATCAATGTTTAAGGGCACTAAGGAAATTCTAAACTAAAAGGTGTCAAATGAAGGTTCAAGTGGGGAAAGCCCTATCAACCTAGTTCAAAACTATGCTTAGATTTATCTAAAAAATGTAAGAAAAATCATACAATATCCTAAAATATGCCAATATTCATCATACAAAAAATCAGAGATTAAATCCAAGCATTGATATGTAAACAAAATTCTAAAAACTAACATGGCCTTATTTCTATACATGGAACAACACATAAAAGAAGAATACAAAATTAATTGAAAAATGAATTAAAATTGAAATTAAAAAATATGACAATTTTCTAGACATGTTAAAATAGCTACAGTATTTTTCTTATGATTTTATGACATCATTTTATATTTTTTTGGAATTAAAATGAAACAGCTAATTAAGTGAAAATAAAGAAAAAAAGGAATTAAAAAGAAATGGAAGGGTGGTGTATTCAGCATTGTTTTTCATGTGTGTTATCTAAGTGGGCCGCGTGCTGGGGTGCGAACAGCATGCGCTGGGATTGGGCCCAGCTAAGTTTCCAAACTCAGCATTTAGTAACGTCTAAACGCAGCGCTTGGTCAAGTGGAAATATGCTAATCCGTGAAGCAAATCTGGGCCGCACGATGATCATACAAGGTCAAAGCATCAACGCGATCCAATGGCTGCTGGTGCAACTGGAAATTAAAATGAAAAACGGAGGGAAAGTCACCGACGCGGTGGGGCTGCGAACGGACGGTGGCCGAAATTTTTTCCGGTCATCTTCAACCTCTAGCCAAAATGCAACTTCCTCATTTCTTCAGCAAAACTTGATTTTTTTTAACCAAACTTGTGTATTTTTTCGTGTAGAATCCAAATATCCAATTTTTTTCGCTTTCCTCCATTAAAACTCAGAAATCAATAACATCCAAAAATCACTCAAGAAAATCAATTTTCTCAAAACTAAAAATTGAAAGCACTAATCTCTTCCTCTCACTTCCTACATCATGAATATCAAATTCTTTTCCATTTTCATCCACTAACAAGAGAGAAAATCAAACTACAACCTAGGGTGTCAATTCTTGAAGTTTCATGGAACTTAACCAATCTAATCCTAAAAGCTTCTACATACTCCAAGGATCATAATTATGTAAAAATGGCGCAATAACTCATCAAGAACAGAGTGTATGGATGAGAAGTAAGAACCTTGTTCGGAGCTTCAATGGTGAAGTGTTCTTGCACGAAATCTTGATCAAAGTTGTTCAAAATCCTTCAATGATCCTTGGAGAAGCTTCTTGAATGATTAATTCCCTCTAAAATTGCTCCAAAGTAGAAAATCAATTTTCACCTCTAACCAACTCTTTTTAAGTGCTTCTTACCTCATTCAAGCTTTTCCAATCACCAACCTTGCTATGAATTCATCCATGGTGTTGTATAGAAATGTTTTGGATCCTTATTTGGCCCAATTGTGGCCCAATTCCCTCAATTAAAAATTCCATTTTTTCTCACTTTTCCCTTTGTAATTTCCATGAACATGGTGTGTGGAAGCTTCCAATTCTGTTCATATCAGTTCCTTATGATGCAAGGAACATGTAGGGCTGAGATCAATGCCTTGGAAATGAATGGATGGTGGATTTCCATTGTGTGACTTAAAGTTCAAGAAACCATGAATATCCCCATGTAAATGAATCCATTTCTGATTTCTGGTTTTGCCATTGTTCTTAAAATATCAATTGGACTCAAAAAATGCACCAACATGACATAAATTGATTTAATTGGCATTAAATTCAAACTAGGCTTTTTCAAACTTCTTTTCATGAAATTTTCTCCATACATTCTTATTTCCAAGCTATGTCAGTGATCCCTTGAGGTTTGGTTGACCAAATAATCCCATTTGGATCAACTTTGAAGTTGGCAAGATTTCCATTTAAAGTGTGCAAAGTGGTGAAATTGACTTATAATGAAAATGACCTGTAATCTCACTTTCCCAAAATACCCTTGCCTTGCAAGCTCCATATCTTGAGTTCTAAAAATCAAAATGAGGACTTCTAGTACTCTTTGGAAATCTAAGATCATGAGGAACAACTTTCATGTTCACTTGAAGTTGAGGATAAACATCCTTCTAGCTCAAAACTGTCCTGGAGGTTGGTTGACTTTTACAGACAAATTTCACATTCATCTGATAACCTGTAGCTTGTCAGCTTCATAACTAGAGTTCTATAAACCCAATGGAGGACTTCTAGTACTCAAAAGAAAGATAAGAACATGCTCTACAAGCTTCATGTTGGTCAAAAGTTGAGATGAAACTTGTATCTTGAGATAAGTGGTCTTGAAGTCAGGCACTAAATAGGGGGTTTTACCCTGAGAACCCTAGTTTAGCAACTCCTCACACTTTGAATTATTCTTGAATTGATCTTGGAATAACATATCAAATGCCTCAACACAACATCCCTTGACTACAAAGACTTAGAATTGAGTCTTAATCTCCTTTAATAGCACAGTTGACTCAAGGTTGACCAGATGAAAACCCTAATTGCAACACCTTCAACTGTGACTTTCCACAGTTGGCATAAACACTTGAATGAACTCTACCATGCCCCTCATGGCCTCCAATGAGCTTCAATGACCATCTCTACCCCTAAACATGGGCTTATGCTCCCTAGGCGATCCTCAGATAGGCTCCTAGACAGGAGATGAACCACATTCACTTGCTTATCTTTCTTCAAGGACTTTGACTTTCTCCTGATGCTGATAACCATTTGATGACTTGAATATAACCTATTGATTAGGCCTTGAACCTTTGATAACCTCAATTGGCTAAGCACATCTTTCCTGATCCCCTGTAAAATGCAACATGACTATGCAATGTGGATGCTAGAACAATGATATGCTAATGCAATGAAACATAAACCAAGTAAGAAAAAGGTTAGGCAAATTTTGGGGTGCAACAGTACAGAATCGAGATTGTCGCAATCTCATCCCTTTCTTCAACCAGTAATTCCTCAGTCTTCTTCTCAGGAACTCTATCAAATTGCAAACCCCATCCTTCATCAGCATTTGAATATTATTTCTCAGCTTCTCACATCCCTCGGGATGGCTCAAACATTCAGCACAAGCTTCACCACAACCTGGGAATATTCCTCCTCTCAACAACTTGTTCTTTCCAAATCTCAGCAGCGTCTTCAACTCATCAACATTCGACACCAAATTCAAGCTCTCCTCTTCAAGGATAGCACTGACCCCAGTTTCCCCATGATTAGGCATAGGGTTCTGCACGACATTGGGCGCGTCGTGAGAAACGTTTATAGCCTTACTGTCTATGAGATCCTGAACTTTATGCTTAAACGCCTTACAATTGTCAATATTGTGACCTGGAGCACCAGAATGAAACTCACATCGAGCATTAGCGTCGTAACCAGGTGATGGTGCACTTGTCAATGGAGCTAAAGTTCTCTTATGTATCAACTGCAACTGCAACAAGTGTTGGAGCAATTGAGAATATGGTATCGAAGGCGCGTCAAACTGCCTATTTACTGCCCTGCCCCGATCCTAGAATCTCCAAGGAGCATAATTCTGCTGATTCTGTTGTGGTTGTTGTTGTTGTTGTTGTTGCACCGCAGGTATTGTGATACTTGTAATCTGCTGCTGCTGACGAGATTGTTGACGTTGATTCCTATTTCTTCCCCGGTAACTAGCTACTGCATTAGCTTTTCCTTCTCGCTTTTTGTTACCAAAAACCTTTCTATTTCCTCCTCCTGCTGAGGATCCTTCGCCAGCTTGTATCTTTCCTAGCTTAATACCGTTCTCGACCCTCTCACCAGTAATGATCAGATCAGAAAAGCATCCAGACATATTACCGATCAGCTTCTCATAGTAAACACCTGGTAACGTGGCAACAAACATATGAATTAACTCCCTTTCAACCATGGGAGGCTGCACCCTAGCTGCCAGCTCACGCCACCTCTGGCATACTCTTTGAAACATTCACCATTCTTCTGAGACAGATTTTGCAATTGGACCCTGTTGGGCGCAAGGTCGCTATTATATTGGTAGTGCTTAACGAAGGCCTCAGCCAAATCCCTCCAGCATCGGATATTGACTGGTTCTAAGATCATGTACCATTCAAGAGAAGGACCAGAGAGGTTGTCCTGGAAAAAACGCATTAGCAATTTTTCATCATATGAGTAGGCGGACATCTTGCGATAATAGGAATGCAGATGAATGTAACACCCCCTTCTATAACCCAAAATAATGCAAATAAACACTTATTCACATATATAAAAATTCATCAGAGTATATTTATGACATGGTATAAAAGAGGCGCATCACATTATCCACGAAACGAAAACATAAACAACACCTGCTCAGAGAGATATGTTACAAAAGGGGTAAATCTCAACTAAAAACCAAACATAGCTCTTAAAACCCACATATCAATGTTTTAATTAAAGCGGAAGACTAGAATATTGAATTACTTAAGACATGATATCATAGAAATACACATCATCAAGTTTGGTTCACAATATCATTCATGTTTTACAAAACATCCTCAGCTGATACATATACAATGTATCACAAAAGAATACTCTACAAGCCTAGCTACCCGATGTTACATTATCAGAGCAACCGACTCAAAAGAATGAAACTATACTTCGCCAAAAGAAACCTCCAGCAACCTAATCTGCAATGCCTCACAGAGCATTATAAAACAGCAGAAGGGTGAGAAATATTATCATAATAATCAATGCATATAATTATATACGCATACACAATACGTAATGTACATACTCCACATTTTCTCACCACAATTGATTGTAGTTCATTATACAATCACAACATGCACACACGCAATTATACATAGTCCACGATTTCCACAAACAAGCATATTTCATACAACAATGACATTCATGCAATGTGACTCAATACAACTCAATGCAAACTCATGTCATGTGGTACCAACACTTGTTATCATTTTTCGGTTTACATTAAACCGGGTCCACACTTCTAGACCGATAACCACCAAAAACCCGTCCTCTAAGCTTTCAAACCCACTCTTCTAGGCTTGGGATAAGTCACTAGTCTCCACGAAACTAGCAAGCATTGCCTCTTGACTAAATGATGCATATGCAATCAACAATCAAATGCACTTAAGACCGACATCTTAATCTCATGCATTCAAATAATTCATCTCTTCAAGAATTATAACAACGATTGCACACATAACATATTCACATATATCATCAATATATTTTCAACCAATGCACACATATACACAATATGTTCTCATGCATTCTCAATACATTTTTAATCACATTAAACAATGTATAACATTTGTCAAAAGATCCTAATTCAATTAATTCAATAATCTAGGATTCACGCCATAAGGCTACCCACAGTATAATACATCTCGGCATAATCGATGCCTCGAGCAAAGGAAAATAATCATAATTGAGTCAGAAATCCGACCTCGGATGGAAACATTAAAGAAAACACAATCAGTTACGTTTGCTACCCTGCTCGCTTAGCGAGCTCCTGGCGAGTATTCGCTACTTGTTCGCCCAGCGAACAAGCTCGCGAAGGTAAACAGAAGCTAATGACTTTGTTCGTTACCTCGCTCGCTCAGCGAAGGCCTAGCAAACCTTTGCTACCCCCTTCGCTACGAGCGAACACCACAAAATGCATTTTGTCCAAGTCTGGGACCATTCGCTACTGGCTCGCTACTAGCCCGCTTAGCGAACGTTTGCTACCAGCTCGCTCAGCGAACACGCTAGCGAATGTCTGCTAACTCAGAATTTCTCACTGTCTAACTCCCACCAAACTCTCCAAACCAACCGATTCTCACCGAAAAAAGTTATGTAACCTTAGTCTAACATCCCTCGACTAAATACTACCACTTATTCTCATTTTCCACCGTGAAAACGTAGATTCTACCGATTAATCCATTTATGCCCTAAAATGGAAGTTGTAGAAAAACATCCAATACTCTAACCCAAGCATACATATTCATATATATTGTTAAGATAATGATATTTCACACCCTTACCTTGATTAATCCAAAGCTTGAGAGTTGTTCTTGATGATTCCAAGTTCTTCCCTCTTCTTCTTCTCTTTTCTCCTCTTTCTCCTTCTTTCTCTATTCTTTCCTTTATGTTTCCATCTTTCCCTTTTCTTTCCACTCTCCTTTTTAATATGTCTTGCTCTTCTAATTCTCTCCAACATCTATTAATTCATTTAATTAATTATCCATCAATTAAATAATTCTCATTAACCCATTAATTAATGCAAATAATTAATTAATGAAAAATCGGGCTGTTACAACTCTCCCCCACTTTTAGGAATTTTCGTCCTCGAAAATGTTACCTGATTCGAACAACTCTGGATAAGATTTCCTCATCTGGCTCTCCAGCTCCCACGTTACATTCCCACCAGCCGGTCCTCCCCAAGCGACCTTCACTAAAGCAATCTCTTTGCCTCGAAGTTGCTTCGACTTCCGATCCTCTATCCGCATAGGTGATGTCTCCACAGTCAGGTTATCTCTCATCTGTACATCATCTACTTGGACTACATGAGGCGGATCCGAAATGTATTTCCTTAATTGAGATACATGGAACACATCATGAAGATTAGCAAGAGATGGCGGCAAAGAAACACGATAGGCCACCTCTCCTACCCTCTGCAAAATCTGAAAAGGACCAATGAAACGCGGCGTCAACTTAAGCGACTTCAATGCCCTACTAACACCAGTCATAGGAGTGACTCGAAGAAATACATGATCTCCCTCTTGAAATTCGATTGCTTTCCTTCTCTTGTCATGATAACTCTTTTGACGACTCTGGGAGATCCTCATCTTCTCTTGGATCATCTTAATATTGTCGGTAGTATCTTGAACTAACTCGGGTCCAACTACATAACTCTCTCCCGACTCATACCAACATAATGGCGTCTTGCATAGTCTACCATACAAGGCCTCAAAAGGTGCCATACCGATGCTCGAATGAAAACTATTGTTGTAAGTAAACTCAATCAAATGCAAGTAGCTATCCCAAGCTCCTCCCTTCTCCAATACACAAGCTCTCAACATATCTTCAAGTGATTGAATCGTTCTTTCCGTATGACCATCTGTCTGAGGATGGTAAGTTGAACTCAAACGCAACTTCGTACCCAAAGCACTCTGCAGACTCTCCCAAAATCTCGAAGTGAACCTTGGATCTCGATCTGACACAATGCTAGACGAAATACCATGCAAACTGACAATCCTCTCAATGTACAACTTCGCCAATTTCTCCAATGGATAGTCCATGCGCATAGGGATAAAATGAGCAAATTTGATCAATCTATCCATAATAACCCATATGGCTTCAAAATTACTCTGCGTCCTCGGTAAACCGGACACAAAATCCATAGAAATGCTATCCCATTTCAATTCAGGAATAAACAACGGTTGCATCAAACCTGACGGTTTCTGATGTTCAATCTTTGACTTCTGACAAGTCAAACAAGAATACACAAACTCTGCAATATCCTTCATACGAGGCCACCAAAATATTTTCCTCAAATCTTGATACATCTTAGTAGCACCCGGATGAATACTCAATCCACTACGATGCCCTTCCTCGAGAATACTCTTCTTCAGCTTAACAATGTCAAGAATACAAACTCTATCACAATACCGCATAATACCATTCTCATCAATCCGAAAATCACCACCTTGGCCTTGATTGATCAAAGTCAACCGATCAACTAAGCTCAAATCTGATTTTTGTCCTTCTCGAATCTCGTCCAGAATACCACTAGTAAGTTTCAACATACCAAGCTTCACTCCATAAGAAGTCCTTTCACACACCAAACTCAAATCACGAAACTGCTCAATTAATTCCAACTTCTTCACCATCATCATCGACATATGCAATGATTTCCTACTCAATGCATCTGCTACCACATTCGCTTTACCAGGATGGTAATTCAAACCAAATTCATAATCCTTTAGAAATTCTAACCATCTTCTTTGTCTTGCATTCAATTCCTTCTGATCAAAAAGGTACTTCAAACTCTTATGATCACTAAACACCTCAAATCTCGAACCAAATAAATAATGCCTCCAAAGTTTCAACACAAATACAACGGCGGCCAACTCTAAGTCATGTTTCGGATAATTCTTCTCATGTACTTTGATTTTCCTCAAAGCATAAGCTACAACTTGGTTATTCTGCATCAACACACCTCCCAAACCCATCAAAGAAGCATCACAATACACAACAAACGGCTCTTCCGGATTTGGCAAAATCAAAACAGGGGCCGTCGTCAATCTCCTCTTAAGCTCTTGGAAACTTCCTTCACACTTGGCATCCCAAACGAAAGCTTGACCTTTCCGAGTCAACTGTGTCAACGGCGATGATAGCTTAGCAAATCCATCAATGAACTTTCAATAATAACCGGCCAACCCAAGAAAACTTCTAATCTCAAAAACTGATTTCGGAGTCTCCCATTGCGATACCGCTTCAACTTTCGACGGATCAACCGCAATACCTCTACTTGAAATTACATGCCCAAGGAAACTCACTTCCTACAACCAAAACACACACTTAGAAAGTTTCGCATACAACTGCTTTTCTTTCAACACAGATAACACGACCTTCAGATGCTCGACATGCTCTTCTTCATTCTTCGAATAGACTAGAATGTCGTCAATAAACACAACCACAAACTTGTCCGAATAGGGATGAAAAATCCTATTCATGTACTCCATAAACACACCTGGTGCATTAGTCACACCAAATAGCATCACAAAATACTCATAGTCTAAAAGCAGTTTTCGGAATATCCTTAGCCTTCACGCGAATCTGATGATATCCGGATCTCAAATCTATCTTACTGAACACACTTGCACCAACCAACTGCTCCATCAAGTCATCAATCCTAGGAAGTGGATACTTATTCTTGATAGTCACCTTATTCAACTGTCTGTAGTCCACACAGAGTCTCATAGAACCTTCTTTCTTCTTAACCAACAGCACTGGTGCACCCCATGGCGATACACTTGGACGAATAAACCTCTTATCAAGCAGATCTTCAATTTGACTCTTCAACTCTTTCAATTCCGATGCGGACATACGATATGGAGTCATCGATATCAGACTAGTTCCAGGAACCAAATCGATCGTAAACTCCACTTCCCGTTCCGGCGGTAAATCTCTTATCTCATCAGGGAAAACTTCCGAAAAATCACGAACAATTGGTAAAACAACAATTTCTTCACTCTCAACAATACTCAAAGTTGCCAACAACATAAATACCTTTGCACCATCTTGCACCGACTCCTTCACTTGCTTAGTCGTCATAAACAAATCCCCTTCTTTGTCAGATTCAGTGAAAATAACCATTTTGTCAAAACAGTTAATATAAACACGGTTGAACCTCAACCAATTCATTCCAAGAATGACATCAATTCGGTCTAAGTGAAGACACACTAAGTCAACTCCAAAATCTTTACCAAAAATACTCAACGGACAATTCAAGCACACATACTGGGTAGTTACGGAACCCATAGCATGAGTGTCAATAACCATACCGCCACCCATAACAGACAACTTAAGACTTAATCTCTTAACACAATCCAAAGAAATAAAAGAATGCGTAGCTCCGGTATCAATTATAGCGATCAAAGGTATACCATTAATGAAACACGTACCTCGGATCAATCGATCATCACTAGCAGTTTCTGATCCAGATAGAGCAAACAATTTTTCGCTCCCTTGCGTCTTCTTCGGCTTATCACACTTGGTACTAATGTGCCCTTGCTCACCACAATTGTAGCAAGTCACATTTGCACCGCTTCTGCACTCTATAGCTTTGTGGCCTGGCTTGCCACACTTAAAACACTTCAACCCAACACCTTTGCATTCAGGAGCACGATGTCCCGCTTCACCACAATTATAACATCTTACCAGAGTAGAGGCTCCTCCCCCACTTGGCTTCTTACCATAATCAGCTCTTTGTTTCCCTTTATCTGCAGGAATCACATAAGGTTTCCCTCGAAATTGACCCTTTTCCTTCTTATCACATAAATTCTTGTAGTGGCTAGACCGAGCCCTACTATCCTCGTCATAAATCCTACTCTTGTTTACCAAATCAGAAAATCACCTGATCTCCTGATATCCGACAGCTTGTTTGATCTCCGACCTCAAACCATTTACAAATTTGAGACACTTAGATCTCTCAGCATTAACGGTGTTGTAGTGGGGACAGAACTTAATCAACTCTTTAAATCTTGCCGCATACTCGGCCACAGTAGAGTTACCCTGCTTCAACTCAAGGAACTCAATTTCTTTCTTCCCACGCACATCTTCTGGAAAATACTTCTCCAGAAATGTCTCTTTAAAAAGATCCCAAGTAATCACCATCTCATTCTCCTCAAACCTTTGGCGAGTATTACCCCACCAATCCCCCGCTTCCTCCTCAAGCATATGGGTGCCAAACTGCACCTTCTGAGAATTCGAACAATTCATAACTCGGAAGATCTTTTCTATAGCCTTCAACCAAACCTGTGCTTTGTCAGGTTCATGGGTTCCTTTGAACACTGGCAGATTATTCCTTTGAAACCTTCCTAAAGCACGGAATTAATCATCTGCATGATTCCTAACATTCAAATTGGCTTGAGGGTTTTGCTCGATCGCTCCAGCCAACCTAGTCAAAGCCTCTGCAATCGCCTCGTCGTTCCTACCAGCCACCATCGCTATGTATCTCAACAACAGAACTCACAAGGTCAAACAATATCGATAGTGTCACACACAATCAGATATACAAAGGGAATAAACAAGTTAACAACTTGGCCAACTGGCCGACCTGCTCTGATACCACTTAATGTAACACCCCCTTCTATACCCCAAAATAATGCAAATAAACACTTATTCACATATATAAAAATTCATTAGAGTATATTTATGACATGATATAAAAGAGGCGCATCACATTATCCACAAAACAAAAACATAAACAACACCTGCTCATAGAGATATGTAACAAAAGGGTTAAATCTCAACTAAAAACCAAGCATAGCTCTTAAAACCCACATCTCAATGTTTTAATTAAAGCGGAAGACTAGAATATTGAATTACTTAAGACATGATATCATAGAAATACACATCATCAAGTTTGGTTCACAATATCATTCATGTTTTACAAAACATCCTCAGCTGATACATATACAATGTATCACAAAAGAATACTCTACAAGCCTAGCTACCCGATGTTACATTATCAGAGCAACCGACTCAAAAGAATGAAACTATACTTCGCCAAAAGAAACCTCCAGCAACCTAATCTACAATGCCTCACAGAGCATTATAAAATAGCAGAAGGGTGAGAAATATTATTATAATAATCAATGCATATAATTATATACGCATACACAATACGTAATGTACATACTCCACATCTTCTCACCACAATTCATTGTAGTTCATTATACAATCACAACATGCACACACGCAATTATACATAGTCCACGATTTCCACACACAAGCATATTTCATACAACAATGATATTCATGCAATGTGACTCAATACAACTCAATACAAACTCATGCCATGTGGTACCAACACTTGTTATCTTTTTTCGGTTTACATTAAACCGAGTCCACTCTTCTAGACCGATAACCACCAAAAACCCGTCCTCTAAGCTTTCAAACCCACTCTTCTAGGCTTGGGACAAGTCACTAGTCTCCACGAAACTAGCAAGCATTGCCTCTTGAATAAATGATGCATATGCAATCAACAATCAAATGCACTTAAGCCCGACATCTTAATCTCATGCATTCAAATAATTCATCTCTTCAAGAATTATAACAACGATTGCATACATAACATATTCACATATATCATCAATATATTTTCAAGCAATGCACACATATACACAATATGTTCTCATGCATTCTCAATACATTTTTAATCACATTAAACAATGTATAACATTTGTCAAAAGACCCTAATTTAATTAATTCAACAATCTAGGATTCATGCCATAAGGCTACCCACAATATAATACTTCTCGGCATAATCGATGCCTCGAGCAAAGGAAAATAATCATAATTGAGTCGGAAATCCGACCTCGGATGGAAACATTAAAGAAAACACAATATGTTACGTTCGCTACCCTGCTCGCTTAGCGAGCTCCTAGCGAGTATTCGCTACTTGTTCGCCCAGCGGACAAGCTCACGAAGGCAAACAGAAGCTACTGACTTCGTTTGCTACCTCGCTCGCTCAGCGAAGGCCTAGCGAACCTTTGCTACCCCCTTCGCTACCAGCAAACACCATAAAATGCATTATGTCCAAGTCTGGGACCGTTCGCTACTGGCTCGCTACTAGCTCGCTTAGCGAACGTTCGCTACCAGCTCGCTCAGCGAACACGCTAGCGAATGTCTGCGAACTCAGAATTTCTCACTGTCCAACTCCCACCAAACTCTCAAAACCAACCGATTCTCACCGAACAAGTTCCGTAACCTTAGTCTAACATCCCCCGACTAAATACTACCACTTATTCTCATTTTCCACCGTGAAAACTTAGATTCTACCGATTAATCTATTTATGCCCTAAAATGGAAGTTGTAGAAAAACATCCAATACTCTAACCCAAGCATACATATTCATATACATTGTTAAGATAATGATATTTCACACCCTTACCTTGATTAATCCAAAGCTTGAGAGTTGTTCTTGATGATTCCAAGTTCTTCCCTCTGCTTCTTCTCTTTTCTCCTCTTTCTCCTTCTTTCTCTATTCTTTCCTTTATGTTTCCATCTTTCCCTTTTCTTTCCACTCTCCTTTTTAATATGTCTTGCTCTTCTAATTCTCTCCAACATCTATTAATTCATTTAATTAATTATCCATCAATTAAATAATTCTCATTAACCCATTAATTAATGCAAATAATTAATTAATGACAAATCGGACTGTTACAATGAACCTTAGGATAAGTAGTGCCTTCGTATTTGTCGAAATCAGGAACTTTGAATTTCAAAGGTACTTTCAAGTTTGGGATCAGCCCCAGATTATCCATGCCCAATCGCATGGAGTTATGATTTTCAAAGCTCCGCATCTTCTCTTCGATCAGCTTAAACCTCTTATCCGCCTCAGATGGCAACCCTGCATCAATATCCCGCATAGAGAACGCATCTTCCTGCTGATCTTCATCCCACTGAGGAACATTGTTGCCATGCGCAGCATATGCCATCTCAGGCATAGGGATCCCACCTACATTACCTCCGCCCAGAGGGATCACAATTGGTGGAATAACGTGAGCATGTGGCGTACCACTATCATTACGAGGAGGATTAGCAGTAGTTCCCTCGTGAAGTACACCATTACCATCAACTCTTGCAATAAGTGGTTACCCCAGAGTCCACAATTTCTCTTGACCATTTGCCACACCCTGCATCAATTCCATAAATTGAGCCATTTTGTCCCGAAGTTCTTGCATCTCAGCTTGCATCTGCTCCATGATCTTACGCTGATTTCCCCGAGTGGCGTACTGGTGAGTAGTCTGATGTTCAATCCTGAAACAAACTAACAAACCACGGAAACAAGGTTAATGGTCCCGGGCACCTGCGATGCAAAAATGCAAAATGATGCAGTATGCAGAAATGTATATATGCATTAGGGATATTTCCCCCTCGATTCTAGTTCCCAGAAGACGGCACAACAATGGGGAGCTAACAGATAAGCAACAGGCAAACTTCTCATAAATAAAACGAGAGCCAAGAGTCGGATACAGCAATGCAATAGAGTCATAATGACCTCAGCCAACGGATCTGGTGATGGTCAATACATACATCATAACAACAGACTGAAAAGAAAATACAATCACGTAAGATAACTAGACTGAAAATCCTCTAACAGCTCCTTCGTCTCTGGATGGTCAGGCCTGATAAGCAACCCTCAGATAAGCAACTATCTCCGGCTAATAGTGGTCTGCAAGTCCTGAGCATAATCCTCCCAAGCGCCCTCACCAAAAACCTCGTCAAGCTTACACCTCTTTGTATCAGCTCTAGACTTGTAATCATCCAACGTTGCAAGCACTTCGTTCAATCTACAATCACTGTCACATCGAAGTGAGGCTTCAGCTGTAATCTTATCATCCTTCACTTGGAGTTGAGCTTTTAGCTTGACAATCTGTTGTTTGAGTACATCCTCCCGCTCCTTTTTATTAGTGAGGTTAGCGTTCCACTGGTCATTAAACTTGGAAATCTCTAGGTAAGCTCTATCTAACTCCTTCTTCTTAGAAGTAAGGACATCACTAACAGCCTTCAAATCTAAACTCAGACGCTTACGAGCGTGAATCTCTTTGGTAAGATCTGTACCCAGCTTGTTGACCAACTCAGTTTGCCTCTTGCAGGAATGAGTAGCTTCAATCTTTTCACTTTGGAGCTGAACAATCTCTTTCTCCAACTCTTCATTTGCCTTGCGCAACTCGTCTTTCTCGGACCATAACTGATTACACCTCTGAATATCAACAGTAGTAAGCTCCTCAATCATTAGAGGATACAAAGGCTCACAAGGTGGAAAAGGCATCAACACTGTCTTAGCTCTCTCCTGAATCCAAGTCACATAAGGATCGTAAGCCCGACTGTTACTCTTCCCCAAAGAAGCTTTCCCTTTGCGATGAATTTTGTTCCAGGCTTTCTCAACTCTAGTCAAGGTATCATTCTCCAGCAAGCTGGTGAGATACAGAGATTCCTGTATCTCCTCTTCTCTCGGAGGTTCCTTCAAAGCATACCCAATCTGCCTCACTACAAGGGATGGGTTATAGTTAATGCATCCTTTCCTTCCGACCAACGAGACGTTAGGAAAACCACCACAGTTGTAGATAATCTTCGTACCTAGCTGATCTCTATCAAACCAAATGATACTCTCAGAAGTCAAGCCCATCAATCTCTCTGACCACTCTGAGGTACCAGCCGTATCAACAAAAGGACCGGATTTGGGAAGGTGAGTCACAAACCACCTGTACAATAAAGGTACGCAACAAGACACGTTCTTCTCTCTCCGATTCTCATTCTTGTAATGCACAAAATGATAAACATCACCCAAAAGCGTAGGTACATGATTCCCTGAAGCAAAAATGTGGAAGGCATCCACATCCACAAAATTCGGGATATTAGGAAACAACATGATACCATAAATGCACAGTGCCAGGGTGACATTAAACACAACCCAACAACCCTCCTTTGCAAAGTGTCGAGCTCTAGCAACCAGAAAAGACAGTGGAAATCCAGGCATTCCATTTCTCTTGACCAACTTCCCTTGTAGCTCAGAAGCATCCAAATGAAGGGAACCAGCAAGCTTAGCCAGATCAGACTCAACATCAGTGTGATAGAATGTCATCTGGTCCAATATAGGCACTCCAAGTAGCACAAAAAACTCCTCTAGAGTAGGCAGTAATACATATCCTGGAAAAGTAAAACACCGTAGCTGTGAATCATAAAACTACAGCAGAGTATGGAGACCACCCGACTCATATACTAAGGGCTTGCAGACAAAAATCAAAAGCTTCCCATATGATTGCTTGAAATCTTCCATCACCTACCTGTCAGCCATAGAGATCAAACTGAGTAAAGATCCAATGTCCGGAGTAGGGAACTTATATACCACTGTCTTCTTCAGGCTAGGTTCCATGTCAGCAGAGGAAACAGATCATTATAATCGAAGGGAAAATATGCACCTGCAACATAAATACATGTCAATGTTAATATGAAGATGAAAAATGCAAATGCAAATGCAATAGGAGATCAAGGATTATATGTTGTTGATGGAGAAGAACCAGCAATTCGCTTTGGCAAGAACATAGCATCATCATAAGGACCCTCTGTATCAAAGTCATAGGTTCATACTGAAGAGAAAACTGGGTAGGTTGGACGTCAAGGTTTCCTACATAACCCAATCCCTCTCACAGGTATGGACCTAATCACTGATAAAGGTTCGGCATCCTATGCAGTCATCAGCGTTACAGACTTTCGAGAAACGATGATACGTTCATCGTTTCCAGTTTGGCATCATGGTCTAACGAAGCGGCTTCACTTAGCTGACTCCCAAATGATCGGTCCCCAGAGTCGACAACCCTCAGATCCAACAACCTCTCAACTTTCCGAAACAGACTGGAAAGGAAGTCATCAAAGAGAATCTCGTCTGAGCGCAGATTTCATGGGAACTAGTGCATGCCAAACATACAGGTTCACCACTACTTTCCGCTTCTAATGCTATGGTTGTACTCAAGCCTGGGTTTGGCTTATCTCACAGTGGAACATTTCCCCCTAACAGCACAACACAATGATAATATACAATGCTGGAAAGTAAAATGCAAATGCAGATAAAGTATTACATATATATACACACCCAGAGATAAATACATAAGCGCTAGGATTGACTCACATAGGGGATGGAAAGAACCCTCAGCAAAGTCGCCAGTTGTCGCATCACTGCGAAGAGGGGCCGACAAGGACAAAAGACTCACCACCGTTTGTTATTTATCCCAAAAGTGGGAAAGGAAACAATCAGGGAAAACCTACGAAAAAGGGAGAAGACAGGTCATCGCAACCAAATCTTGGGTTCGGGAGTCGGTTACGCAAGGGGAAGGTATTAACACCCCTCACGTCCGTCGTACCCGATGGGATCCACGCTTGTTGTCTATCTAAAATGGTGTTTATCTATCTAAGCTACAGACCATAAGGACAAAAGAAAAGAAAAAAGACTCGATAGAGCATCGCCGCTCTATGCCTACGTACTCCCTCGTGCAATGGGAAAGTCAAAGTCAACGTAGTTCAGAAAACTACGGGTGAAGGCGGGGAAGGTTGCTCGTCAAGACATCGTCGTCTTGTGCCTATGTATCCTCATTTGGTATGAGAAATCAGAGCAAATGTAGTTCGGGCTAACAAGACCACAGGTTGGTTCAAGTGTTTTACCCGAGTAAGGTTAAAACTTAGTTCTAGTAGTTAGGTGTATGCAGCTTGACCATTGGAGACTTAGGCGTTACCTGTTTGCGGCAGAACCAAGAGTTAACAAAACTCTCCTTATGAAAAATGTTTCCAAATTAATCCTTGAACAAGAGAGATTAGAGGTCCTAAGGGAACATGGCAAAGAAAGAGGAAGAAGAAAGCATAAGTGAAAGAAGAAATAAGATGCAAACGTGCAATGCAAAAAGATGAAGAAAGAGGGAGGAAAAAAGTGTGGGGCAGTAGCCTCCACAAGTACATCTCAACCTCAAGCTTACAAATAAGATGATGCAAAACCAAAATGAAAAGCAAACCAAAGAACTAGGCAAGTTCACACCAAAAGAAAGTTCTCAAAATGGCTTTTCATCCAAGTCAAACTCAAAGTGCAACCAAGAGGCACCAAATCAACTTGGATGAGTCCCCGAAGTCCTAGGACAGAAGTGAGAACAAGAGAAGAGGATAGGAAAATTCAAGAAAGAAGAAATCCAACACAAGTTGCAACAAAAGGCATGGTAAAGGACCTAGGTCCTAAACACTTTCAACATTGAACATCAAATGGAAAGCCTAAAAAGAATGCAACTTAGCACATGAACCAAACAACTTTATGACCTATAAATTGGCACCCAAAAATTCTAACATGTTATGAATGTGAATCAAAAACAGTTGGAAGCATTTTGGATCCACAAGGGTCATTTCCCATCCAAACTAGGTCAAGTGTGTGTGTGAACCATCCTTAGGGGTAGCTTGACTTGCAAGCTACTCCAAAAATAGGAATATAGTTCAAATAAATCCAAATAAAATCCTCAAAGCTCATAAGGATGTTGGCAACCAGAGGCCAAAACAAATCAAACAAAGTCCATTCAAAACATCACCAAAGGAGTTAATCCACAAGGGTGCGCCATTTTGAAGGAGGGTTGTCGAGGGTCAAACAAATGGAAGAAAAAGTCAACTAAAAAAGGAAACAAACAGGGCCAAAATCATCCTCTAAGACCCCTCAACTCAACATTTAAATGAGGAAAAAGTCTCACTCATTGGAGATATCAATTGGCCAAGAATCAAGCATGAAACACAAAGGAACAAGGAAAAATCAATTCAAAAACCACTCCAATCAAAAAATCCCATTTTAATTGCAACATAAAAGAAAAATGAAAATAAAAATTATCAAAAATTAATTAACACATGGAAGTATCCTAAAATATATTTTGTGCAATTTTATCATAATTGGAGCTATTTTTAAATGATTAAAATCAAAACAGAAATTAAAATAAAATAAAATAAAAGAAAATGCAAGAAAAGGTGTAAATAGCAAGTTTCAACGTGGAAAACAATGGGCTCAGTCAAGAGTGGGGTGCAAAAAGCACTTTGAGCCCAACTCAATTCAACAAGTGAAACGTGTCGTTTCACTAATTGATGTGGAATTCAACAGATCCACGCAAGTTGGTCAAAACTGTAACACCCCAAATTTAATCGGAATATGTTAATTAATTATTTAATTGAAAATATTCATGTTTCGGTGAATTTCCGGCGGTTTTGTGAATATTGGAAAAGTGTGCATTTTCGGATATTTATTTGATTAATAGCATATAATATTAATTTATTAGTATTATTATTAATTAAATAAAATATAAGTGAAATAAGGGCAATTTGGGCATTTGAGGAAGTTAGTAAGGGTAATGAGGGAAAAGCCCAATGTGTGAGGCCCATGAGTAAGTTAGACAAAATAGAGTTCTTAGAGGAAATTGGAATTCATTTGTGCTTATCTTGAAAGTTTGGTGAGGCCAGAGCTCTGAAGGAAAGGTTGGAGGCAGAAGGTCCCAAAGAGAAATCGTGAAAGCTGTGAATCGACTAAGGTGTGGGGAGTATTCCTGTTCATGATTTTCCATTTATGCCTTTAGATGTACTCATGGTGGATTTAGGATTTGAGGGTTTCTGAATTGAATTGGGGAAACTAAGAGATTCGATTATAGAACTCTGAGATTGTGGGTTATGGTATGAATCACTGAATATTAATGTGAGGAAGGAAACTTTAGGTCTTTGTGGCCAAAACCTTGGATTGTGATATGTTTGACCCTGTAGGAATAGGAATATTCATATGCGAGTAACTCTGATGTACTCAGAGCAATTGTAGGAAAATAGTGTTTTAGGCAGTGCAAATGTTGCAGAATTAGCCTAATGAACCATAGAGTTTATACCATTATTGTCGTATAACCTTAGGGATGATTTAGGGATACTTTGGAGGCATTGGGTGAATGATTCGTATGAGTTTTTGGGTGGAAATCAGTTTTGGTGCGTAGCAAAAGTTGTTGTCATCGCATTGTTCGCCTAGCGAGCAAGCCAGCGAAGGTTCGCTACAAGACTCGCCTAGCGAGCAAGCCTGCCAGGATTCGCTAGAGGCTCGCCTAGCGAGCAAGCTAGCGAGGGGTTCGCTAGGAGACTCGCCTAGCCAGCGAGCCAGCGAATGTAGCAGAGTTCGCAAAATTAATTGTTGTGCAACAATGCCGTGATGTGTGATTTTGGGATTTCTGGTATGAGTTGCCACGAGTATGACAATAGGTCTTAAGTGATGTGTAAAGCATGTTATGAAAGTATTCCATGATTTATCGATTGAGTTAATATGATGAAACTACCATGGTTTGATGAACTATGTGATAATATGAGATATGATGCTTTATGCGATTTATGTGATGATGATGAATATGATGAATGATGATGCACCATATGTTGTATTGTAAGGATTATTATTGTGACATGTGCATCATGCATTCATGCGCATTCAATTTCTTTGGCTTCAATCCTACTGTGTGGATGTGAAGTGTTTTGACGTGCTCCGATCCTATTGATGGAGATCTATGGAGGGTTGATGGCCCAGTGTCCATCGAGCTGTGATGATTGGTACCACATGCATTGAGTTATGTTGCATTGCATTTATGAGTCTTTGTGTATAAATTATGATGTTGTGACCTTTGAGGCATATGTGAGTAATATGAATGTGTTGAATATGAACATGTTGCCGTTTATGCATTAATTGTCATACATTGATTATTATGAATTGTTTTACTCACCCTGCATGTTTGAATGTTACCTCCACGTGGGTAACGTGCAGATGATCCAGTTTAGCCGTGGACGCCGGCGAGGAGTTAGTTTTGAAGTTTTTAAGCGTTTTAGTCTTTTGGTCAGCTTAGAGAGTCTTGCTCTAATATGTAACATCGAGTTGGGTTCCTTGAGTTGATTTTATACTATTGATATTATTTTGATTAATTTCCCTCTTTGAGGAAGACTTTGAAGTATGTTTTGAATTCCGCTGTTTATGATGCTTTGATGTATTTTTGGGAAAAACCCGTAGTTACAGAGTATGGATCCTATTTTGATGACTTTGAGAAATGTATGCCCTTTTAGTGGCATTTTAATGAGATTTATTTATTTAGTCTGATTGATGTGTTCTTTTTCCTTGTCATTTTTGGGGTAGAAAAAGGGTGTTACATTAGTTGTATCAGAGCAGGTCGGTCTGTTCGGCCAAGTGTTTATGTTGTTAATCCCTTGTCAGTCGATAGTGTGAGAACATTATCGATGAGTTGTTTCCTTCTAACCTTGTTGGTGGTTGTAGATGGCAGGAAGGAATGATCGTGCTATTGCTGATGCGCTCGAGTCACTTGCCTAAGTGATGGCTCAGAATGGTGGACCTCCAGATGAGTTCCGTGCTTTGGGAAAGTTTCAAAGGAACAATCTGCCGACTTTTGTGGATACTCATGATCCTGATGGTGCGCAAAAGTGGCTGAAGGTGATTGAGAAGATTTTCTGAGTTATGGCGTGCACTGATGCGCAACAGGTACAGTTTGGTACACATATGCAGAAGAGGCTGAGGACTGGTGGGATAACACTCGTTAGAGATTGGGAGGTGTTGGCATTGCGATAACTTGGACTGTGTTTAAGGAAGAGTTTCTGAGAAAGTATTTTCCTGAAGATGTTCGGGGGAAGAAAGAGGTGGAGTTCCTTGAGCTGAAACAAGGTGATATGACTGTGGCTGAGTATGCGGCAAAGTTTGAGTCTTTGGTCAAGTTTTGCCCGCATTACAACCATGCTGATGCAGAGATGTCGAAGTGTCTCAAGTTTGAGAATGGTTTGAGACCAGAGATTAAGCAGGGAATCGGGTATCAGCAGATTCTTCAGTTTTCGGAACTGGTGAACAAGAGCAGAATTTATGATGAAGATAGTCGAGCTCGATCTACTCACTACAAGCAGCACAGTGAGAAGAGAGAGAAAGGTCAGTTCAGAGGAAAACCGTATGTGACTTCTGGTGATAAAGGGAAGCAGAAGGCTTCTGATGGGAAAAAGCCGAGTGGGGGAGCGGCTACTGCTCCAGGTAAGTGTTATAAATGTGGCGAGCAAGGCCACCGTGCTGAGAATTGTAAGGCGCTGAGGTGTCATCGTAGTGGCAAGAGAGGTCATAAGGCTAATGACTGCAAAGACGAAGCTCCGACTTGCTTCAACTATGGAGAGAAGGGGCATATCAGTACCCAGTGTCAGCAGCCGAAGAAGACTGCTACTACTGCTCAGACAAGTGGTAGCGTGTTTGCGTCGAGCGATGCAGAAGAAGCTAAGACGGATAACTTGATCAGAGGTACGTGTTTTATTAAGGATGTTGAATTGATTGCTATAATTGATACTGGTGCTACACATTCGTTTATTTCGCTTGAATGTGCCAAGAGGTTGAATTTGAATTTGTCTTCTATGAGTGGGAGTATGGTTATTGATACCCCGGCTAATGTATGTTAATCTGTTTGAGCTACCCTTTGACTATTTATGATAGGAACTTTGTGATGGACTTGGTCTGTCTACCTTTGAATCAAATTGATGTTATCCTTGGGATGAACTGGTTGGAGTACAACTATGTTCACATTGATTGTTATAGTAAGACTGTGAGATTTCCTAAGTCGGGCGATGTTGGAGAGCTAATGTTTGTATCTGCCAAACAAGTGGAAGAACTCTTAGAAGATGAGGCTAAGATGTTTGTTGTGTTTGCTTCGCTTCAAGTGGATGGTGAAGCAGTGGGCGTGGAGCTACCGGTTGTTTGGGAATTTCTCGAGGTGTTTCCAAACGACATGAATGACTTACCTCCTGAGCGTGAGGTAGAGTTTACTATTGAGGTGATACCGGGCACTAGTCCAGTATCGATGGCTCCTTATCGGATGTCTGCATCTGAGTTAGGGGAATTGAAGAAACAGTTGGAAGATTTGCTTGAGAAGAAGTTTGTTCGACTGAGTGTTTCTCCGTGGGCTGCTCCTGTGTTGTTGGTGAAGAAGAAAGATGGTAGTATGAGATTGTGTGTGGATTATCGGCAGTTGAATAAAGTGACGATCAAGAATAAATATCCACTTCCAAGGATTGATGATTTAATGGATCAATTGGTGGGTGCTTGTGTGTTTAGTAAGATTGGTTTGAGGTCTGGTTATCATCAGATTCGTGTTAAGCCTGATGATATTCCAAAGACAGTTTTTAGGACAAGATATGGACACTATGTGTATACTGTGATGCCGTTTGGAGTTTCGAATGCACCTGGTGTATTCATGGAGTATATGAATAGGATTTTCCATTCTTATTTGGATCAGTTTGTAATGGTGTTTATTGATGATATTTTGATATATTCTAAGTCTGAAGAAGAGCATGCGCAACATCTAAGAGTTGTATTGCAGGTTTTGAAAGACAAGAAGCTTTATGCCAAGTTGTCTAAGTGTAGTTTTGGTTGAAGGAAGTGAGTTTCCTTGGCCATGTGATTTCTAGTGGGGGTTGTTGTTGATTCGTCGAAGATTGATGTTGTGTTGCAGTGGGAGGCCCCAAAGTCTGTTACCGAGATTCGAAGTTTCCTTGGGTTGGCTGGTTATTATCGCAGGTTTATTGAAGTTTTTTCTCAGTTAGCATTGCCATTGACTCAGTTGACTCGAAAGGGTCAAGCTTATGTGTGGGATGTTGTTTGTGAGAAGAGTTTTGTAGAACTCAAGAAAAGTTGATGAATGCTCCAGTGTTGATTTTGCCAAATATGAGTGAGTCCTTTATGGTGTATTGTGATGCATCGAAGATGGGCCTTGGAGGCGTATTGATGCAGAACGGTCAGGTTGTTGCTTATGCTTCCAGACAACTGAAGATTCATGAAAGGAATTATCGTACGCATGATTTAGAGTTGGTCGCTGTGGTGTTTGTGTTAAAGATGTGGAGACATTATCTATTTGGGTCCAGATTCGAAGTGTTCAGTGATCACAAGAGTCTGAAGTATTTGTTTGATCAGAAAGAGTTGAACATGAGGCAGCGAAGATGGCTTGAACTTCTGAAGGATTATAATTTTGAATTGAGTTACCATCCGGGTAAGGCTAATGTTGTGGCTGATGCGTTGAGTAGGAAATCCTTGCATATGTCGATGCTTATAGTTCGAGAGTTGGAACTGATTGAGCAATTCAGAGATATGAGTTTGGTTTGTGAAGAGACTCCTGACAGTGTGAAATTGGGTATGTTGAAGCTTACTAGTAGTATTCTCCAAGAGATCAGAGAAGGTCAGAGATCTGATTTGAGTTTGGTGGATCGTCTCGCGTTGATTAATCAAGGTAACGAAGGTGATCTTCGGATTGATGAGAATGGTGTGATGAGGTTCTAAGATAGAGTATGTGTTCCCGATGTGCCAGCAATCAGGAAGAGCATTCTTGAAGAAGGTCACAGAAGTGGGTTGAGTATTCATCCTGGTGCCACAAAGATGTATCAAGACTTGAAGAAGTTGTTTTGGTGGCCTAGTATGAAGAAGGAAATTGTTGAATTTGTTTATGCTTGTTTGACTTGTTAGAAGTCGAAGATTGAACATCAGAGACCGTCGGGTCTGATGCAACCATTGAGCATTCCAGAATGGAAATGGGATAGCATTTCTATGGATTTTGTGACAAGTTTTCCGAAGATGGTGAAGGGATATGATTCGATTTGGGTAATTGTTGATAGATTGACTAAATCGACTCATTTTGTACCGATGAGGATCAATTATTCGTTGCAGAAGCTTGCTGAATTATATATTGAGCATATTGTGAAGTTGCATGGTGTTCCGTCGAGTATTGTGTCTGATAGAGATTCGAGGTTTACATCACGGTTTTGGGAGAGTTTGCAGGCAGCTTTAGGTACTAAGTTGAGGTTGAGTTCTACCTATCATCCACAAACGGATGGGCAGACAGAAAGAACTATCCAGTCTTTAAAGGATTTGTTGAGAGCTTGTGTTTTGGATCAAGGTGGATCGTGGGATAGCTATTTGTTGTTGGTTGAGTTTACCTACAATAACAGTTACCGTTCTAGTATCGAAATGGCACCGTATGAGGCTTTGTATGTGTTGCACCCTAAAATTTGACCAACCGGGTCCCGTATCTGGCTCGATGTTTCGACGCATGACCGCATTCGCATCTGCATATCGCATACAGTGCATTTTTCCAGTTATATTGATTTTATCGGGATCACAGCTCTCGTCTCGCGTCTTAGGTGTTTTTAATCAGTTTAGATAGGTAGAATCGTATTTTCGGGAAGCCATGCTCTTCCCGGTGTTTTCAGTTCGCGCTGTTGTTTTTAGGGATATTTCGGTGTCCGTTTATTTTTACCGGCTATTTTGTTGCGCTCTCGCAGTATTATTTGTCGTTTCGGTGCTATTTTTGTTCCTTCGGGAATTATTGTGATTTTTCTGGGTTTTATTGGCCATTATTAGGGTTGTAATAGATTTTAATCATTTTAGAATATTAATAGTTTTTTTATATAGATTTTTAACCATTTTAGGATAATATAGAATATATTTTTAATAGTTTTAATCTTTTTTAGAATATAATAGATAATAAATAGATTTAAATCATTTTTTAGCATTTTATAGAGTTTAATCATTTTCTTAATAGAAGAATATAGATTTTTCTTTTGTTAATAATAGATTTTCTTTTATAAGATATAATATTTTAGATATAGAAAATATAGGTTTTATTAGGGATTTAATAGGAATTATTAGAGTATTAGGGGATTATTAGAGTATTTTAAAATAGGGAATTATTAGAGTTTTTTAGCTTAATTCTAGATTAGTGGAATTATTAGAGTATTAGGGGATTTATTAGAGTTTTGTTAGCTTAGAATTTAATTAGGGTTAATAGAGTTTTTTAGGTTATTTCTTTTTTAGGTTAATTGAGATTTAGCTAGATTAATTAGGTTTAATCATTAGTAATTAGTCTTTAGTTTTAATTCATGCAGTTAATTAACCCATTAATCCAGGTTTATTTCATTTTTTCCATTAATCCATTATTATGCAGTTTTTGGGTTTTTGTCATGCTATTTCCGTTTGGGCCCGGTAGTGTTTTTGGAGGCCCAATTTGTGGCCAATTTCTGTCCATTTTCCAGAAAAATCCAGAATTATCCATGTGCTATAAATAAGTCAGCGTCCACGTGTAAAAAAAAGGAGCTAGCCACATATCATCACCCACATCACGCCACTACATTCCACACTTCCCTCTCTCTGCCACGCCACACACACGTGGCGTCCATGCATTCATTCCCTCCACTACCATGCCACTTGTCCTCCTCCTGGCCTCACCAGAACTCCACCGGTTGCATGGCCGGCAGCCATGCAACCTCCGTAACAACCCGCCGGCGACAACCCTAACGACCTCCGGCCGCCGTGAACTCCACCGGAAAACACAAAAACTACCCGAAGTTCATCTTCTTCTCCAATCACCTCCTTTTCTTTAGATCTTCATCCAGTTCATCATGTTCATTAATGTTCGTAGTTTTTTTTCCAGAATCATTCAAACTACACTCACTCTTCATACATTATTTCTGATTTACAAACTTCACATCAACAACTCTTTGAACCTTCATCCACCTGTTGTTCATCGTAATTATCACCATCAGTTTTTCCAGGAAACTTCACAAGATCTTCAAGAGCGTTCTTCCGAATCTCCAAACGAATCTTCTTACAGCAATTTCAAGACCTAGATTCACCGATCACCGCCTTCGTTGTTCTTCGGTAAGCAACAACGATCAACATGCAACTTACATCGCTCCCGGATGCAACAACCTTCGTCAATCTTCAAGAGCTTTCCAGCGCCGGATTCTGTGAAATATAACCATGCAATCTCAGATCGAGAATAACTTCGTCAAATTGAAATCTCCTTCAAATGATGTTAATGATAGCTCTATCGATCTCTGAGAAAAGAAGAAAAGGAAGCTTGAGACCGGAGTGAGAGTGGCCGAATCAGAAACAGAGAGGGAGATTGTAGGTTGAATGAAGAAAGGTTTGAGTCGAAGTAAACGGTTGAGGTTGAGGGGAGTTTTTACCGGAGGAGATGGGGAGAGGAGGAGAACGGCGGCGGCGGTGTGGAGAAAGAGAACTAGGGTTTTCTGAGAAAGATGAGAAGGAGAGGAGGGAGTGGACCGGGTTGAATTGGGCCGGACCCATTAGTGTGTTTTCGTCCATCCGCACCCCCCATTTTCCATGCCCCTCCGTTTCTTGGCTGAATGACTCTGGGCCTGAGCCCACGTGACAATTGCTGGACTACACCCTGCGTTTCAGCATCATACCCCCCCCCCTCCTGTATGGACTGTGTACCCCCTCCCCTCCTTTGTATTTTTTTCTTTATTTTTATGTTGTTTAGTTTTTCTATTGAAAAAGAATATAAAAAAAAAATAGAGAAAGAAAAAGAATTTGAAAAGAAGAAAATATTCAAGAAAAGAATATGAAAAAAATAGAGAAAAAAGATTGGAAAAAGAAATATTCAAGAAAAGAATATTGAAAGAAATAGTGAAAAAGAATAGAAAAAAGAATATGAAAAATATTTTGAGGAAGAAGAAAATATTCAAGAAAAGAATATTGAAAGAAATAGTGAAAAAGAATAGAAAAAAGAATATGAAAAATATTTGAAGAAAGAAAGTGAAAAAAAAGAAGAAAATAGTTGGAAAAGAATAAAAAAAATATTAGTGTAGATTTAATATTTTTTAGAGTACTTTTTTTTCATAGAGTTTATTCAATTTCAGGGATAGTTTAGAAGTCCAATTGTTAGGGGACTATTTTTCATTTGATTTTTGTGGATAGGATAGGATAGTATTTCCTAGGAGTTTATTTTCCGTATTCGATCATTGTAACCATTTTTCAGAATGTTAATAAAACGAGATTTGAGCTGTGGTCCCGAAAGTAGCCGAACTACAGCTGCTCTGATTTCTCGTACCAGACGAGAATATGTAGGCATAGGATGCTATATCCTAGCGAGCACACTAACAGTTAACCTTGTGTTCTCTCGCGGCTGTGCGATCGAGACTTTCCCGCTGACGACTGATTGTTACCCTTTTTCTCTCTTGCCCGAGTGCATTTGAGACCAGACCGTAGTTTTCCCCATAGGTCCCCGTACCTTTGAAACCAGTTTGATTTCTCGCTGCTGTGTGAGAACGCCCTGTTTAGCCGTAGTTAGCCTGAACTACGTCAGCTCTGATCTTCCATGCAGTGTGGAAGTACGTAGGCACAAGACGCGAGGTCTTGGCGAGCCAATTTTCCCGTAGTCCCGAACTACGTTGACTCTGACTTTCTCTCTTGAGAATACGTAGGCATAGAATGCGACGCTCTATCGAGTCAATTCCCTTCTATGTAGACTTAGCAGCCGTAGATAGATTGTTTTTGCATCCTGTAGACAACCCAAGCAAGCGTGGATCCCGTCGAGTACGACGGACGTGAGGGGTGATAATACCTTCCCCTTGCGTAACCGACTCCCGAACCCAGGTTTTGGTTGCGATGACCATACCTTTTCCCGTTTTTGCGAGGTTTACTTCGAGCGTTTCCTTTCCCTCCGTTGGGATAAATAACGCACGGTGGCGACTCTTCTGTCAGCCGGCGCCGATTTTCGCAGTAGCGACAGTATGGTAGACGGTGTAGGACTCTGTTGTGTTGGTATGAATCAAGTGAGAGTGTTGTGCTCGGACCTGAAATTGTGCAAGAGACGACTAAAAAGATCAAGTTGAACCGTGAGAAGATGAAAGCGTCGCAGAGTCTTCAGAAGAGTTACCACGATAAGAGGAGGAAAGCACTTGAATTCCAAGAGGGAGATCATGTGTTTCTGAGGGTTACGCCAGTAACTGGTGTTGGTCGAGCTTTGAAGTCTCGAAAGCTCACATCGCGTTTTGTTGGTCCGTATCAGATTTTGCATAAGGTGGGGGAAGTAGCCTATCAGATTGCTTTACCGTTGTCGCTCGTGAATTTGCATGATGTGTTTCATGTGTCCCAGTTGAGGAAGTACATTCCAGATCCGTCGCATGTGATTCAGATGGATGATGTACAAGTGCGAGATGATTTGACTGTTGAGGTGTTGCCTATTCGAATTGATGATCGAGAAGTGAAAAAGCTACGAGGTAAAGAGATCGCCTTGGTGAAGGTATTGTGGGGAGGACCAGCTGGAGAAAGTTGGACTTGGGAATGTGAAGATCAAATGAGGGAGTCGTATCCGACTCTGTTTTCTGCAGGTAATTTTTGAGGACGAAAATTCTTTTAAGTGGGGGAGGGTTGTAACACCCCAAATTTAATCGGAATATGTTTATTAATTGTTTAATTGAAAATATTCATGTTTCGGTGAATTTCCGGTGGTTTTGTGAATATTGGAAAAGTGTGCATTTTCGGATATTTATTTGATTAATAGCATATAATATTAATTTATTAGTATTATTATTAATTAAATGGAATATAAGTGAAATAAGGGAAATTTGGGCATTTGAGGAAGTTAGTAAGGGTAATGAGGGAAAAGCCCAATGTGTGAGGCCCACGACTAAGTTAGACAAAATAGCATTCTGAGAGGAAATTGGAATTCATTTGTGTTTAACGTGAAAGTTTGGTGTGGCCAGAGCTCTGGAGGAAAGGCTAGAGGCAGAAGGTCCCAAAGAGAAATCGTGAAAGCTGCGAATCGACTAAGGTATGGGGAGTATTTCTATTCATGATTTTCCATGTATGCCTTTAGGTGTATTCATGGTGGATTTAGGATTTGAGGGTTTCTGAGTTGAATTGGGGAAACTAAGAGATTCGATTATAGAACTCTGAGATTGTGGGTTATGGTATGAATCACTGAATATTAATGTGAGGAAGGAAACCTTAGATCTTTGTGGCCAAAACCTTGGATTGTGATATGTTTGACCCTGTAGGAATAGGAATATTCATATGTGAGTAACTCTGATGTACTTAGAGCAATTGCAGGAAAATAGTGTTTTAAGCAGTGCAAATGTTGCCGGATTAGCCTAATGAACCATAGAGTTTGTACCGTTATTATCGTATAACCTTAGGGATGATTTAGGGATACTTTGGGGGAATCGGGTGAATGATTCGTATGAGTTTTTGGGTGGAAATCAGTTCTGGTGCATAGCAGAAGTTGTTGTCATCGCACTGTTTGCCTAGCGAGCAAGCCAGCGAAGGTTCGCTACAAGACTCGCCTAGCGAGCAAGCCAGCGAGGGGCTCGCTACGAGACTCGCCTAGCGAGCGAGCCAGCGAACGTAGCAGAGTTCGCGAATTTAATTGTTGTGCAGTGATGTCGTGATGTGTGATTCTTGGATTTCTAGGATGAGTTACCACGAGTATGACAGTAGGTCTTAGGTGATGTGTACAGGATGTTATGAAAGTTTTCCATGATGTATCAATTGAGTTAATATGATGAAACTACCATGATTTGATGAACTATGTGATAACATGAGATATGATGCTTTATGCGATTTATGTGATGATGATTAATATAATGAATAATGATGCATCATATGTTGTATTGTGAGGATTATTAGTGTGACGTGTGCAACATGCATTCATGCACATTTGATTTCTTTGGCTTCAATCCTACTGTGTAGATGTGAAGTATTTTGACGTGCTCTGATCCTATTGATAGAGATCTATGGAGGGTTGATGGCCCAGTGTCCATCGAGCTGTGATGATTGGTACCACATGCATTGAGTTGTGTTGCATTACATTTATGAGTCTTTGTGTATAAATTATGATATTATGACCTTTGAGGCATATGTGAGTAATATGAATGTATTGAATATGAACATGTTGCCGTTTATGCATTAATTGTCATACATTGATTATTATGAATTGTTTTACTCACCCTACATGTTTGAATGTCACCTCCATGTGGGTAACATGCAGATGATCTAGTTTAGCCGTGGACGTCGGCGAGGAGTTAGTTTTGAAGTTTTTGAGTGTTTTAGTGTTTTGGTCAGCTTAGAGGGTCTTGCTGTGATATGTAACATCGGGTTGGGTTCCTTGAGTTGATTTTATACTATTGATGTTATTTTGATTAATTTCCCTCTTTGAGGAAGACTTTGAAGTATGTTTTGAATTCCGCTGTTTATGATGCTTTGATGTATTTTTGGGAAAAACCCGTAGTCACGGAGTATGGATCCTATTTTGATGACATTGAGAAATGTACGCCCTTTTAGTGGCATTTTAATGAGATTTATTTATTCACTCTGATTGATGTGTTATTTTTCCTTGTTATTTTTGGGGTAGAAAAAGGTTGTTACAAAAACAATCTCAACCGCTCATCACCTCAGGTAAATAAGTCAAATGGAAAACACATCAACACGCTTGAGTTTAGACCAGACGCTGGAGTCCTAGCTCCGGTCGTCTTCTCCGGCGAGGTGGCTGGAGATCAGCTTTGAAAATCTCACCAAACCTTATCATGCATAACAAGGGAGAATCGAACGGTTGAAAATTTGAGTGCACAACTGGAATTTCATCAATCATCACAATTAAGATGCCAAACATTGCCTACAAGATGTAGGACTTCAGATGCACCAACAATGACCTAAGTTTAGTGCCTAGTGTTGTGGTGGAATTAGGATATCAAACTATTAATTAATTTGAATTGCATCTTTAGTTCACAACCACTTTTTGATTTATCCGAAGGAAAAGGTCAAAACAAGAAAAGCCTATTTTTGCATCGTAAACACGATGCGGGGAGAGATCTAGGTAAGGGGTAGGTTAAGCTTAGGGAAGGTATTAGCACCCTAAACTTCTGTAGTACTCTACAGGAACCTTTTGTTTATTTTTTGCTATTTTGCTTTATTATCTACTTGAGGTATATACAAAGGGTTAAAAGTTAAGCAAAAGACCTAAGGGTTAGTCCTAAGTTTACTCAGCAAGATTCGCATCTTATGCCTACGTATCCTGGATAGGGAATGGAATCAGAGTAATCGTAGTTCCCCTCGAAAGGGAGGCTAGAAACGTCTTGACTATGGTCAAGGTTTCAATGGGAAGTAAACGTATCTTAAGGACGCGCTTACGTGGAGTGCGAAAACTCCAATCTCTATGTTGAAATTGTTAAATAAAATTAGGGTTAAATTAGGGATTCCACGGCGGGAAACCCTAAAACAGAGTACGGCAACTCTTTGACCTAATGCTAGGGTGAATGGTATTTTCGTTCACGACAGGACACCTAGGCAAATTAGGGTTTGAAAACGTCAAAGGTTAGGGTTATTGACTCGGTGGTCAAATGGCTAGACCTTTCCTTCGGAGGGGATAATGTTGCAATGTAATAAACAATGAAAAATTAATAAGTAATGAAGATGATTGAAATAATGTACAAGTGATAGCGGAGTGAATAGCGTGAATAAAATGTACAAAATAAAGAACGTTAGTAAGCCACGGATACACGAGAGCGAAAGTTAGGCGGTTAATTGTAATGAGAACAATAATTCTACCTTTTGGATTTTTGTTATAAAGGGAAGATTATTTTAAAATTAAAGTTTTTCTTTTATATTTACCAAAGCGTTTTTAAAAAAAAATTTAACTTAAAAAAAAAGCTCTAAGTTTTAATTTAAAAAAAAAAGAAGAAAGTCTTACTTTTTAATTTAAAAATATTTTAATTTGGAAAAAAGATTTAGCTTTAAATTTCAAAAGAATGTTTTAGTTTTAAATTTTAAAAAAATGTTTTAGTTTTAATTAAAAAATGTTTTTCTAAAAAAAGTTGGTTTTATATTTTATAAAAAAGTTAGTTTTATTTATTTACAAAAAAAACATGTTAGTATTAGTTAAATTACTTTTTTTGGTTAAGAATTACAATAATAAAAATAATTAATAAAACAAAATAAAAAATAAAGAAAAATGCATAATATTAAAAAACGGGTCGGGCTGGGTGGTCAGGCCCAAGACCTGACCCGGTTTGCCCAACACATAAAAAAGGAACTGGAAGCTTTTTAGGGTTTTAAACCCTATTTTCAACACAGCGGCGGCGCTCTCTCATCTCTTTGTGGCCGTGTATCCTCTTCCTTCTCATACTGGTTTGCGAATGGCTTCCTACTTCTTCTTGCATGTACCGTTTCATGCTCATTCTTCTTCTTTATCCCTAAAAAAATCAAATAAACCGAAAGGTGTTAGACATTGTAGTTTACGGTTCAGTGGATTTTTCTGGCGATGAAGAATGATTTCCGAGCCGGATTCGTGGTTACTTTATGATGTTTTACTTCTGATGAGTTTTGTTGGTGGTGATTTCTGTGTTGAGTTGGTGAAACGACGATGATGTTGGTATTCTGAGCCAACAAGGTTTCAGATCCGTTGAAGATTCTCAACCGAGAATCTCCGGATTTCATTGAGACAGTGGGATTTAACGGTGCCTTTCAGTTGGTGGCTCTTGCGATTGCGAGTTGTTCTGAGCTATGACGGTGATTCATTTGCTCTTCGCCGGAGGTAACAGTTATTGACGAACTTCTTTGGATCTCTTTCCTCTCTCTCAAATGAAGGTGATGATGATGAACTCGAGGAGTTCTTCTCAACCTCCTTCAGTTTTGCGCCGCCGTTTTTTTTTATGTTTGTTAAGGGTTTCCGTTTTTCCGTCTTTGGTGAGTTCTTTCCTGTTTATGTAATTAGGGTTCCCCTCCATTTCGGTGAGTTTGTTTCGTTTTGATGATTTATGGCTGCCGTTTGGCGGTTCGTTCTTGTTAGGGTTTGTCGTCCTTTGATCCCTTTCTGAACATTTGTTTTATATTCTTTCTTCTCTACTCATGTTGGGCTTGGATTTCACTTTTACGTTACTTATTGATTGAAAAATCTTAGATTGATTTTGTGATTTGGTTTTGTGCAGATATGATTGGATTCAGATTTGTGATGATTTTATTTTCGCGGATTTGGTTTGGAGGCATTTTTCTTTTGATCTCGGGCAATGATGTGTAAACTGAGCCCATGGATTCATATTTACTTGATAGGATTGTGTTGTTTTCATTTTCGGAACCAACTTTGGATCTGTTGATGGTCGCGAACTTGATTTTTTTTCTGCTGTCTGGACTTTGCGATGCTCAAATCTGATTATTGATTGAATCTGGATTTTCCATCTTTGGATTGAATCTGTTTGGCTGAAAAATCACTTTTCAAAAGCGCTTATCCAAATAATCACTTTTCGCAAAAATCACTTTTTTTTATCTTCCTCTGGCCGTCTCAAAAATTAAGAGCAGATGCTGCCTATTTTGTGCCGAGGTTGAGAATATGAGTCGGGAGCCGGCTTCGACTTTATCATTGCCCTCCCGACGTACCCGATGATGAATAACCGAGGGTATCAGAACTATCAAAAAAACCACTTTTTATTATTCTAACATTACAACTTTTCTCTGCTTTTGTCTGATTTACGTGCAGGTACGAAAAATCGAGTCTCGAAGAATCGACCTTAGAATAATAGAACCAATAGAACCTTAGGATTTCAAACATAAAGATGTATTTTGTTTTTCTTTGTAATTTGTAACAAAATAAATATGAATAATAAAAATTCACATCATTTTCATCCAATTACAATTCTTTCGATTATTCCTTTCAATTTAACTTTGTCGCGTCCGAATGGCTCTCATAAACAAAGAATATCCACCTGATTAAGTGCCTCCAAATAAATTCAACTGATTAAAATTTAACCGAATCTCAACCAACCAGATTAAATTCACCAAGTAAAATCGTACGAATAAATCCAAAAAAAAAATACTCGAATCAACTCTTGTCATTCCAAAACATGTTGCTCGATTTAAAACTGATATAACCTTCTATTCTAATCCAGTGTTTTCCCAAATTAAATCCTTCCTGACGATAGAATCAGTAATGACCTTGAACGAAGTAAAACAGAAAAGAAACAGAGAAATCCAATTAACAGCAAGGCAGAATTAAACTCTGCACTAAAATTCGATCTCTATCTCTGATAACTAAATCCAATGCCCTGAACCAATTCATCCCAAAAATAACAATTAAACAGAAATCATAGACCCGAACATGAATCGAAATTTCCACTGCTTTGACTTTAAAATTGACTGACAGATAGCAGAAGAACATCAAATAAACGCCTGTTAAAACAAAACTCCGCAGAATGATATTTTGAACTGATTTGAGCCGAACCAAATTGATATCTCAATATAATCAAACCCATATGATAAAGTAAATGTCTCGAAAATCCACTGACGACAAACCCTCGGCCCGTTGAATTAATTACCGTATCTCAAAAATCCCGATGCCAAAATTACCGTGAACTTCTGTTCATCTTCAAAGAAAATAAAGAACTCGTAAATGGAGGCTCTAATTGATCAATGGATTCATGGCGATGATTCAGCTTCATGAACTGTCAGCAAACGGTGAATAAATGACCATTTCACCCCTCAACAGTTAAAGTGCGCCTGACGTGATTCTCCTGCAAAAAACAACAGACTATGCAATCCGTTAGTGGTTAGTTAATATGTAATGCAAAAAAAAATGAAATGTAACGCGACATGAATCGACTAATCCAAGGGTAAATTTTGGGGTATTACAGTTGCCCCTATTTAAATAGCTTCACCAATTTATTTGAGCGATAGCGTCTCGAGGAATCACGGTGGAGGGATTTAAATACAGATAACCGAAAATTTTTCCCTTAGACGCAGTGATATTCGATGTTATGGACAAAACGAAACGAACTATAATGCTGACAATGCCATGAACATGGTATGATGCGTATGCTGAGAAGATAAATGCGAGAATGCAGACGACACGACGACACAGGGGACAGACGCGACGAGTAACTGCACTGGGGAAAACGATGTACTGGAGACACAGCACGAAACTTGGGGAATTCTAGAGTGATGGATCAACCGGTGCAAGCACAACCAGTTGTCACTTTAGGAGGAAACGGTAACACAGGATCCACACTGGGGCAGGATCAGGTAAACGACAAGTGCTGGAATTTCCGGGTCATTCCTTTAAACGAAGAGATCGAGCGGGATCTTCAGGAATGGTCGGAAAATATACAAGGAGAAACAAACATCAGAAACATCCGGAAGAACATCGAATGAACTTTGAAACACACCAGAGATATTCGGAAAAACATCGAATAAACTCGGGGACAAAGAACCACATTTCAGGGACATTCGGAAGCGCATCGAATGAACTCTGAAACATACCAGAGATACTCGGAAAACCATCGAACAAACTCTGGGACGCATCCAGAAACAAAAGAACAACATCTATAGGAGCATGAGATGAAGACAAGTCTCTGAAGGTAAACCCGAAACATTTAGGAAAGCAATAAATGTACTAGACAAGTTGATGACATATCTGGAAGAACGTCAGATAAGCACCAAAGGGGTTCTAGAAGAACGTCAGACTAAAAACTCTGTCTGGGAAAACATCAGAAAGAGGTAGATCCGGAAAAACTTCGGATGAGATTCTGGAAAACCATCAGAATCACAGGGTTATCTGGAAAACTGTCAGATAAGTTCTGGAAGAACATCAGAACAAAGACTCGATCTGGAAAACCATCAGAAGGAGGAATGTATCTGGAAAACATCGGATAAGATTCTGGAAAACCGTCAGAATCACAAGGAATTATCTGGAAAACCATCAGATAAAGACTCAATCTAGAAAACCATCAGAGAGAGAAATAAATCCCCAATGAAGTTGCCATTTTCTGTTGTGGTGGAAATAGGATATCAAATTATTAATTAGTTTGAATCACAATTCAAATCACAACCTCTCTTTGATTTATTCGAAGGAAAAGGTCAAAAGAGGAAAAACCTATTTTTGCATCGTAAACACAATGCAGGGAAAGATCTAGGTAAGGGGTTGGTTAAGCCTTTGTAGTGATCAGCCTTTGTTGAACCAGGTCAGGATAAAGTTCTGTGTAAGTCATGGGAATAGGATCAAATTGATTCCTATTCCGATACTGGTTTTGTCTAACAACTGGATGTTGAGGAGTCTGAGCTGGCTGTGGAGCAACAACAGGTTGAGATCCATGGCGAGGCTTTCTTGATTCAGACATAACAGCATTGATTTGCTCCTCTTTCTTCTTATGGAAATTCCCATAGGATTTCTTTGCCCCATTAGAAGATTCGGCAACTTTGGATACCTTACCATTTTTCAAACCTTCTTCTAACCTTTGGCCAATAGTTACCAGATCTGTAAAGCTTGAAGAGACACTCCCAGTCATCATTTCCCAATAGAAAAGAGACAAAGTATCCATGAACATTCTTGTTAGTTCCTTCTCTGCTATAGGGGGTTCAACTTGGGAAGCTAACTTTGTCCAACACTGAGCATATTCCTTGAAATAATCTTTTTCCTTTTGTGACATACTTTGAAGTTGACGGCGATCGGGAGCCATGTCCAAATTGTATTTGCACTGCTTCATAAAAGCATTGGCAAGATCCTGGAAGTAGTGGACGCTGTTATGCTCTAAGTTCATATACCATTTTAGAGAAGCACCACTCAAACTATCCTGAAAGCAACGGATGAGCAGCTTCTGATTGTTGGTGTAAGCTTCCATCTTTCGGAAATACATGACTAAATGAGCTCTTGGACATGAGTGACCCTTATATTTCACGAACTCGGGAGTCTTGAATTTGGAAGGCATAACAAGACAAGAAACTAGGCACATATTGCCTGCATCAACGTTGAAGAAGTCAGTACCCTCGACAGCTTCGAGTCTCTTATATATGATCTGAAATTGTTCACGGTAATCTCAGGCTCGAAAAAATCTTCATGGTCTTCCCCATGAACACTGGCAGCATTGTGCTCATATAGAGGATTCTCAAAGGGAGCTCGGACAGTCTGGCTAACAGTATGGACCACAGGTCTGGGCTCGGTAAGGACGGGAGCTTGAAACATCGGTCCGATAGTCTGACCAATCATAGTAGTAGATGCAAGAGGGGGAGAGTAGTTAGGAGGTAAACCAAACTCTGGCCAAGTAGATGGTGGCATCTGAACAGGAGGCGGATCAACACTTGAAACTTCCTGAATAACAGTCCTCTGAGGTGGCTATCCTCTGGAAATCAGTACTTGAAGCATCTCGGTGAGCTTGGTCATGCCTGATTTCAACTCATCGATCTCCATTCGGATTTCCGCATTATACGTTTCTTTTTCTGACATCTTGCATCTATAGTTAGCTCTGGTCTAATATCTATGTCGAGGAATCAGCTTGACGTCTCAAAGGGACACTGGAAGACGAGAGAATCGAGAATGAGAAATCGGGGGGAAAATGTAATGCAAAGATATGATTTTAACGTGATGCAATAGTTTCAAGAACATCAATGGTCGACTGCAAATATTCCTTTTTTAGGAAAGCTGGAAAAGTTTTTTTTTAGACTTTAAAATGTAGGACTTTTTGAATTTGCAAAGGACAGTTGAATTCCTTGAAACTAGGAATGATATGATGCTTTGTGGATGCAATGCACAAACACAAACAACAAAAGGTCCTAGGTTAGAGGAACAATGAATGGAGTTAAGGTCTACCCATCCCCAAAAGGTATGTACTATAGGGTAGTTGTACCTGCAGAACAAGGTTCTAAAGCGGTGCCCAAAGTCATCAGTCCATCCTTCGGATATTATCAACTTCCCGACTGACTCGAGGATCGATAATATTCTCAGGAGAACCTCTTTTGAGTGTAGCATCGCGTAGCAACCATTGTAGGACTACTCCCACATAGTTCCCACACTACGTCCTAGATAAGGCCAAGATGGTGTAAAGATACTACGGTTCCCAGTATCACAGACTCCAATCGATAATAGTAAAAGTTTTCATGACTACACTCGTTCAACCGAACCATTTTCGAAAGGGTCTCAACTGAGTGGTGATTCTCGAGTCAGCTTGGTTCGGACTCACTCCCTATAAGCCTCGTCGAATATCTCACCATCCTATAATAATGTCACTCAAGTCCGGGTGTAGGACTTATCTCACAGCAGCAGATACCCCAAGCAAGGTATAAAAGATATATATGTACAAATAAATAATAATGAAGAAAATAGCATAGCAAATAAACAAGATAGGGGTAACCCTCAAAAGATAGGACAATCCTCAGTGAAGTCGCCATTTTTTGTTGCGGTGGAAATAGGATATCAAACTATTAATTAATTTGAATCGCATATTTAGTTCACAACCACTCCTTGGTTTATCCGAAGGAAAAGGTCAAAAGAGGAAAAACCTATTTTTGCATTGTAAACACGATGCGGGGAGAGATCTAGGTAAGGGGTTGGTTAAGCTTAGGGAAGGTATTAACACCCTAAACTTCTGTAGTACTCTACAGGAACCTTTTGTTTATTTTTTGCTATTTTTCTTTATTATCTGCTTGAGGTATATACAAAGGGTTAAAAGTTAAAGAAAAGACCTAAGAGTTAGTCCTAAGTTTACTCTGCAAGATTCGCATCTTGTGCCTACGTATCCTGGATAGGGAATGGAATCAGAGTAATCGTACTTCCCCTTGAAAGGGAGGTTAGAAACGTCTTGACTATGGTCAAGGTTTCAATGGGAAGTAAACGTATCTTAAGGACGCGCTTACATGGAGTGCGGAAACTCCAATCTCTACGTTGAAATTGTTAAATAAAATTAGGGTTAAATTAGGGATTCCACTGCGGGAAACCCTAAAACAGAGTACGGCGACTCTTTGATCTAATGCTAGGTGTTGCACCCCAAAATTTGACCAACAATTATTTACCCATCAAGTGTTTAAAAGAGGATGCCTTCATCAGAAAGTTCAGGAGATCCTCAGAGGAGTTGTTTGAAACCAAGGTTGTGTGCTTCATAGCTTGAGAGTTGTAGGTGCTCCCCAGATGGTTCTGAGACTTTTAGGGTGAACTTGGAGATTTGAGAAAGCCTATGAGGGGTCTTGAAAGTCATCATGAAGCCCAGAGAAGTCATTGTGCAAGAATTCAGAAGATTCAACCATGAATGGTAGAATTAGGGTTTTGACTGGGTCAATCCTAGATCAGCTGAAGATTTGGAGAAGGTTGAGACCTAATCCAAGGGCCATGAGATCATGGAGTGATGTATTAAGATGTTATAAAGGTGATTCCTACACCAACTCATCATGACTGAGGAGTTTGAGAAGTTTAGAGTTAGGGTTTCCAAGGATTGTCAGTGAAAAAACCCTAGTTTGGTCCCTATCTTCCAGGCAGTTTTAGCTCAAGATGTGATTGTCATCTCATCTTCCCCATAACATTAATGTTGTAGAGCTTGTTCTTAGCTTTAATTTGAGTGGTAGAAGTCCTTGATAGGATTTGCAGAGCTCAAGTTATGGTTTTGACAAATTACAGGTCAGCTGAGGTGTGTGAATCTGGGTCCTTGAAAGTCACCCAACTTGCAGACAACTTTTTCCCTAGTAGGATGATTCCTATGATTTCTTGGTCAACATGAATGTTGAAGAGAATATTATTAGCTTTCTAGAGAGTACTACAAGTCCTTGATAGGATTTATAGAACTCAACTTATGGTTTGAACAAGACAGGGGTATTTTGGTCATTTGGAAGTTATAGGTCATTTTAAGCAAAGGCCATATCTCCTATTTCCAAGCCTCAGATGAAAAAACTCAAAACATCAAAGTTGTTCAAAATGGGATTTTAAGCCTATAAAAGTGGTCATGAGTTATTAAAAAAGCTTGTAGCAAGGATTTTCATGATTGGGTAAAAATGACCTAAAAATGGCTTATAAGTTAAAAAAGTTGAAATGGAATTTTGGTTTAGGAGATGTACAAATCCAAAATGGGTCATCCAATATGTCATTTTGACTCCAAACATTATTTTAAAAACAATGGTTTAAGTAGAATTTTGATTTGAGGTCTCAAAATGGAGGTTGCTTTGTAATTTTCATTCTTGCATAATAAGGCAACTTGCAAATCTTCACATAAGGCAAAACCAAGGCTTGTTTTTTCACTCATTCTCTTTCAATATCTCACAAGGGGAGATTTTAAAGCCAAATTGAAAGTCTTAAGGCATGAAAGGAGATAATCCAATGTATCACTTCATGAGAAATTCCATAACATTCTAGCTCTTTCCATGAGTTTCTAGACTCTTCTTTTGGTTGTTATAAAAAGAGTGAATCACCATGAAGAAGAGGTTGGTGAAAGTTGCTGAGTTCATTGGAGAGAGATAGAGAGAGAGTGCCATTTCAAGGTTTCTTCAAAATCAAGCAAGCCTCCATTTCTTCATCCACAAGCCTCATCCATCTCAATTCTAACAGAAAGGTGTCCACCATTGGAGGAGCATTTGGAGAAGATTTCAAGTGCCAGATCAAGCTCTAACACCACTCACCATTGATTCTTGACAGGTTGGTAGTTTTCACCATAGATCCTTATTTAGGTGCATACTGTTAGATTGCTAGGTGTAAGGATAACATGTCAGGTTAGGTGATGATTTTCTGAGGATTTGAGAGAGATCCATGGAGTTTCATGGCAGGGTGCCATTTCTTTAAGATTCGAGAATAGGCTGTTCATGGAGTTTTAATGGACATGGTATATCATAGTGTAGTTAGGGCAACATGTAGAACAAGTTTGGATCATTAGACTGAAGTTCTACCAAGGTTGCTAGCAGAGAAAAAGGTTGAAACCCTAATGTTGGAGCTTTCTGTTTGAACGATTTAAGGAGTTTCAGGGAAAATTACTTGTATGGTTGTGTTCGTGGTAATCAGTAGTACAATTTTGCTTTTGGAATTTTTGAATTTCATCGAGGAATCAGAGAGAACGAGTGGATTGAATTCATGCATGGAAATGAGAAAAAAACTGAAAACCCTAGCTCACTTGGGGACGATGAACTCCCACCGTTGGATCTTCCCAGATATTTGACTTCTTCATCTAATCGCACGGCTCCAGTTTTATTCAGGAAACGGAGGGAATTTTGAAAGTAAAACGCAGCGTTTACTTAAGTGGTATGTTCTGGGCTCAGCAAACCAATTCTATTCGCACCCCACCCAGGAGCCCAATCCAAAAACCAACTGAAAATGATTGCTATTCGTACCGTTTCTATTTTTATTTTCTTTTGATTTTCCTTTCATTTTCTGATGGTAATTGGGCCCAGGCGCGCCATGCTAGGCGCACCCCCCTTCCTGGGCCCATCATGGAAAGCAACTGAGCGCTTCTACTATCACCACCCCCTCCCCTTTAATTCAATTTCTTTTATTTTTATTTCTTTTATATTTTCTTGCATGTTATAAAATCCATATAAAATTGAAAAATGATTATTTTTCACTTCTTGTTTTTTTCACATATTCATAATCATGTCTAGAAAAATGTAAATAAATAAAATTCCATTTTATTTTTCTTTTAATATTTTTAGCATATTATTCTTGTAATTAGTCTTTTTTAATTGTTTTTAGTTGATACTCAATTTTGTATAATTTCTTTTAGGACTCTCCCTTAGGATTTTTGAGCCATTCTTTTTGGCATAGTTAGATACTGAATCATAGTTCCTATAGGATTTAATTCACAATTTGTAGATTAAAATTTGATTAGTTTGTTAAGCATAGTCTTAGTGTACTCAAATTAGGGTTTTAGGTTGCATAAGTAGATTTGAACAATTTTGTCTTGGGTTTTATAGGCCAAATTAGTGTATGGGGAATATATGGGTTAAGGGTAAGTATGTATAGAATCCCCTTGAATTTTACTAGAATATTATATAGTGTTTTAGCATTTTTAATTGATTTGTGAATGTATGGTTAGTATGTGTGTTGCTTAAAGGCATAGTTTGTATTGTTGTGCTTGTTCTTCTTCTCCTTTGAGTGTGTGAGCCTTGAAGATTGAGTTGAAGACCTTGTGGATCATCATTGAAGCTTTGAAGACCTTGCAGAGGAGCTTAGTTTTAGCTTTTGTTTGTTGTGTTTATAGGATCATAAGTACATAGGCAGAGCTTTAGATAGTATACTTCCATTCAATAAACAAGGAGTGTCTTGTTCACCTCCTTCCTTCTCTATGACATAAAGTCCCTTAAGGGTATTCACCTCTCTCCTTTGGAGGGATTAGTGACCTTGCCCTATAAGGTAGAACTTTGAGAGAGCCTCTCCTTTTGATGTTAAGTCCTCAATGGCATCCTTTGGAAGTCAGTGAGCACTCTAACATCCTCACCTCATCTTGTTGATTAAATCTTGTCTGCTGAAGCATTTGGGTTGTTGAAGAAAGCAATGAAGAGTATTGAAGATTTGTTTGAAGATCTAAAAGCCATTGAAGGTAGAAGCTGAAGCTTTGAAGTGGATGATTCCTTGGAGATTGTTGAAGTCTGAAGACTTTGTGAAGATCAAATTGATACCTGAATACCCCTGAAGATAGTGAAGCCTGAAGGTGGAGCTGATCAAGGAAGCTGAAGCTTAAGGGAGAAGATGAGTTGATACTCATGTTGTAGGGTTGATACCTGGGAAGCAATTGATGACTGAAGCCTGAAGACTGGGTTGCTGCTGGAGGAGCTGAAGCTTTCTCCTGTTTTTCTTTTCTGTATTGTTTGTTTTGTTTGATTTGTCTGTTGCATTAGATTAAGTCCATCTAGAATAAGTAGAATCTAGAAGCATGATTGCATTAGAGGTTGAGTTGCTCCCTCTGCTTGGATTGTTATTGAGTGGCTTTGCTTGCGGGTATTCGGTAGAGCCCAGCTCCCTTGCCCATGTGTTTATTTTGCCTGAAGGCATTTTCATTCCTTTTATCTGTATGATTGCAGTTTACTGTTTATTGCTTGATAGCATGTTGTTTATTTTTCAGTATGATTACTGTTATTTCATGACTGGCTTGAGGTCGAGACGAGCTTGTGGAGGCTGAAGCCCCACACACATTTCCTCCCTCACTTGCATTGCATGCATTTTACTGTTAAGCTGATGTTTTGTCTGTTTTGGTGTATCATTGACATGATCCCTTAGGACTCTCATTTCCTTTGATAAGGATTTGATGATAGACTTTTAGGTTGAAACCTATGCATGACAACATCTAGGAGTTCCCTGTTCAAACCTCAACCATAGGATGAATCCATGGCATGATAACAGTAAGACTTGATAGTTTCCTTCCTAGTTGGGCATGTTCTCATCTCATCTCAAAACAATTTAAGATACAGTAATCAGGAATGATTTCTTTCGTACGTTACGAGCCTTAAGCTATCTGAGAAAGGATTGTGGAAGAGTTTCTTTTCCACAGTCTGGATGTTTAGTATGGTACCCTGTGGGTGACATGCGACGCATTCACTCTCAGGTCATAGTCTCTAGTGCGGTTGAAATCACAAACACAATAAAAAACACTTCTTTCGTAAAAGACAGGAAATAAACCGTAGTTTCCCGAACTACGTGAGCTCTGATCTCTCATACCTGTTGAGAGTACGTAGGCACAAGATGGCGATGTCTTCGCGAGCTACCTTCCCCCATAACCCTTCGTAGGCCGAACTACGTTGACTCTGATTTCTCATTCTCTGATGAGAATACGTAGGCATAAAGTGCGACGCTTTGCCGAGTCATTTTTCTTTTCTTTTTCAGCCAGCCTTGATAGGTAGATAGATTATAACCAACCCGTCCAAGTAAACAAACAAGCGTGGATCCCGTCGAGTACGACGGACGTGAGGGGTGCTAATACCTTCCCCTTGCGTAACCGACTCCCGAACCCAGACAATGGCTGCGATGACCTTGTCTTACCCTTTTTACGTCAGGTTTTTCCGCTCGTTTCCTTTCCCGCTCTGAGGGATAAATAACGAAAGGTGGCGACTCTTCTGTCATGCCGGCACCTTATTTTCGCGAAAGCGACAGCTGGCGACTCTGCTGGGGACTTCAGGTGGTTCCCTATGCGAGTCTCGCCTTGGATTTCCTTCCTAGCTGTCTGGGACCGTCCCCAGCAGCTGGCGACTCTGCTGGGGACTCCAACGGTTCCCTGTGTGAGTCAATCCTACCGCTTGTATGTTTACCTGCTGGGTTGCGTTTATTTATCGCATTTTTACTTCTCGCACTTTATTTCCCGCATTTTTATTTTCAGTATAATATGATTATTTGTGCTGTTATGGGATGGGAGTTCTGATGAGTGAGAAGCCAGACCCAGGCTTGAGTGCACCATAGACTTAGAGTGGAAATTAGTGGGCGCGTGCTTGCTTTGCAGGCACTAGTGTCTCATGAAATCCACGCTCAGACGAGGTTCATCCGGTTGGCTTCACTTTCAACCCTTTGGGTTGAGACGGTTGCTGGTTTGGTGGATTGTCGACTCTGGGGACCGATCATTTGTGATTCAGCTAAGTGAGGCCTCTTCAGGACTTGATGATGCCACTCCTTCTGGGAATCGTATCGTCAGTTTTGAAAGTCTGTGACGCTGATGAACGCATAGGATGCCGTACCTTAAGTCAGTTTAGGTTCATACCCGTGAGCGGGATTGGGTTTATTGTAGGAAACTTTGACCTTCAGACTACCTGGTTTTCTTGACAGTGAATCAGTTATGTTGGTGTCAGGGTTCTCAGTTGCAGACTCGTCTGTTCTTGACAGAGCAAGTTTTGATCAGAGGATCTTATCATCGGGTGTTTGTCTGTTCTTGATAGAGCAGGTTTTGATCAGAGTATTGTCGTCAGTGGTTTTTGAGTGGGGTCTGAAGATCTCATCAGCAAATGTTATTTGTTCTTGATAGGGCAGATTTTGAGCGGGGTCTGAAGATCTCATCAGCAGCTGTGTGTTTGTTCTTGATAGGGCAGATTTTTGATTTGGGGTCTGAAGACTTCATCAACAGATGTTTCTCGATCATGCATCCGAGATCCTTATTATCAGACGTTTGTTCTTGACGGAGCAGAATTTTGATCTTGGTCCTATCAGATGGTTGTTCTCAGCAGATCAGATTAGTGGTCTTACACCGGGGTTTTCTTCTCATCAGTGATTGTTGATACAGAATCTCCATAGCAGCTATCCGGATATATTATTGCATGCCTGCATTTTGCATTAGTTTGCATGTTCATTTGCATTTCATTAACGTGTGTCTGTGTTGCAGGTACCGTTTCCCCGATCCAGGATTTCCCGCCTCTTACTGTTATTATGGCCTCTCTCAGGAAGACTGTTGCGTACAAGTTCCCGACCCCTGATGTGTCGAAGCTGACTGGTTTGATAGCCCTGGCAGGTGATTCTGTGAAGGATAGGTTCAGGAAGTCTTATGGCAGGTTGCTCAGTCTGGTTTGCAAACCTTCTACGTCCGAGTTGAATGGGTTACATGCTCTTCTGCAGTTCTATGACCCTCCTCTGAGGTGTTTCACTTTTCACGACTTCGTTCTCGCGCCGACGCTGGAAGAGTATGCTGATATGCTGGGTGTGCCTATCAAAAGGCAGATGCCTTTTGTCCACATGGAAGTCGAGCCTGATCTGGCTGGTTTAGCTTCTTCACTCCATTTGAGCGCCTCTGAGTTAGTGGTGACGAGTTGGAACAAGGTTCCTGGGTTCTCTTTGCAGTTTCTGGTAGCTAAGGCTCAGCAGTGTGCTAAGGACAAATGTTGGGATGCATTCAATGCCATCCTTGCTTTATGCATATATGGTATTATCCTGTTCCCCAACATGCCTGATTTCGTGGACTTTGATGCATTCCACATCTTCGCCTCAGGGAATCCAGTCCCTACTCTGATCGGGGACGTATATCACTCAGTGCATTACAAGAATGAGAACCGGAGAGGGAAGAATGTCTCATGCTGCGTACCGTTGCTGTACAGATGGTTTGATAGTCATTTGCCCAAGAGGGGTTCTTCCGTCTTGTCTGCAGCCACAGCTGAGTGGCCTGAGCGTCTGATGAGCTTGTCGGCAGAAGATATCGATTGGTTCGTTGACAGAGACAGGTTAGGCACCGAGGTTATCTTCAGTTGTAGTGGGTTTCCTAATGTACCTCTGATAGGTAGGAAGGGTTGCATCAACTACAATCCGTCATTGCTAGTTCGTCAGTTCGCATATGCTTTGAGGACTCCACCGAAGGAGGAAGAGGTACAGGAATCTCTGTACCTCACGGTTACTCTAGAGGGGGATTTGTTGTCCAAGCTTCAGCGTGCGTGGAACAGTATCAGCAAGAGGGGAAAGCCTTTGTTGGGAAAGAGCAACAGTCAAGCCTACCCTCCTTATTCAGCTTGGATCAGAGCTAGAGCCAACGCCATAGGGATGCCATTCCCTCATGTCAGACCAGAGAGTCCTCCACCAGTTGAAGAGCCTACCACTGTGTCCATTCATCAGCACAACCAGGTATTGGCTGAGCGAGATGAACTGAAGCGGGCGAACGCAGAATTAGAGAAGGAGTTAGCTCAGCTTCGAAGTGAACGGAACGAAGCCGTGCATGCTCTCAAAAAGCAAACAGAGTCGGTGAACCAACTGGGTGCAGACTTGGCAAAGCAGATTGCTGATCGGGAACGCTTGGGTCAAGACTTCAGGGCTGCTAATGATGTACTAGCTACGAAGAAGCAGCATTTGGAGGAGGCATATCGGAGGATATCTAAGTTCGACCAACATTGGAAGACCTCCATGGCCACCAGGAAGGAGCGAGAGGACAAGCTGATGCTGCAGATTTCTAAGCTGGAAGCCGAAGTGAAGGACAGTGAGCGGAGGTTTGATGAAGAGACCGCCCGCAGATACGCCGCCGAAAGCCGACTCAACAAAGCTCTTGCTAACCTGAAGGAGCATAAGCTGATGTTTGAGTCTAAGAAGCGGAAACTGGAGGATTGCTTTGGTGAAGGAGCTTGGGAGAGTTCAGTTCAGGGGCTTCAGCATACCATCATGCAGAGGGAACTACTCGTCGAGGGGTTGCTCACTTTGCCAGATCATCCAGAGACGAAGGAGTTATTAGCAGAGTATCGCGCCCGTGGCCGTACTTGACTAGTTGTATTCCTGTTGTTTTGATCTTTGATGTATGCTGACCATCACCAGACTTGTTGGCTGAGGTCATGTTGTTGATTTGTTTTGTACTCGCTGATACTGTGTATTGCCTTGACAGGCCTTTCCATATATATATGAGATTGATGTTTCCATGATTGGGCTCGGATTTCTTCGTCTTCTTATTATTATCAGCACTGGCACTAAGGCACTAGGATCGGGGGAAATCTCCCACGCACACAGACACACGCATGCATCTGCATGAAGCATATTTGCATGGCGTACATTTTATTGCTTTTCCTAACCTTTATTGTTGACAGGTTTTTCAGGTTCACAGGTTCCGAGCTGATTCCGGTCATCAGGATTGATCAAAGACTCATTCACCGCTACTCAACTCGCGCCAATCAGACAAGGATCATGGACCAGGTGCAGTCAGATGTTCAAGAGCTCCGTGAACGGATGGATCGTTTTATAGAACTGATGCAGGTGGTCGCTAATGGTCAGGACCAGCTTCGTACTTTGGTTCAACCTTTGATCTCCAGGGTTGACAGTAATGGCATACTGCACGGCGGGGCTGTGCCTACTCCTCCTCCAGTGGATGCTCCACAGAATGTTGTTCCTGTTGCCGGGGGCAACGACAGTGCTAACGGAAATCTGATGACTAATCTCGGGCTCAATGCGGCAGGCATCGACAATGGTAGTCTGGGAGCCAATGTTAACATAGGGCCGGTTAACGGCAACGCTGGTGTCGGAAATCTATTGGTGCCTCAACCGTGGCTGGAGGACCATCAGGATGACGTATTCTCTCAGAGAGGTGTAGAAGCAGAGTTGAATGCTGAAGCTCGGTTAAGGTTCAAAGCGCTGGAAGACAAAATGAGAGACATTGAAAATCAGAATACATTGGGCGTTGATATGTCCAAGCTCGGGTTAATTGCTGATTTCAAGGTGCCTCATAAGTTCAAGGTGCCTGTCTTTGAGAAGTATAAGGGTACTACCTGTCCCCGGGTCCACCTTCGATCTTATTATAGAAAGATGTCCGCCTATTCTGACGATGAGAAGTTGCTGATGCACTTCTTCCAAGATAGTCTTTCTGGTCCATCACTCGAGTGGTATATGGGCCTGGAGCCCGCTATTGTGCGCACCTGGAAAGACCTCACTGAAGCGTTCGTCCTCCACTATCAGTACAATAGCGACTTGGCCCCCAACCGAGTTCAGCTTCAGAATCTTTCACAGCGGAACAATGAGAGCTTTAAAGAGTACGCCCAGCGGTGGCGTGAATTGGCTGCTCGGGTTCAACCGCCGATGGTTGAGCGTGAGCTAGTGCAAATGTTCGTGGCTACCCTTCCTGGAATCTACTACGAGAAGCTGGTCAGTGGCATGTCTAGGACATTCTCGGCTCTCATCACTATGGGCGAGCATGTCGAGAACGGTATAAAGATTGGAAAAATTCAAGGCGAATCATCCTCGGCTGGAGGAGGTAGTACGAAACCCTATGCTGGCAAGCGTCGAGAAGGGGATGCAAATGCTGTCACTAATGCTCGGAGAAAGGGCAAGGGCCCTCAGCAACAGATTGCTAGCATAAATATCCCAGCTGCTCCGCCGCAGCAGCAGCAGCAGCAGCCTCAGCAGCAGAATCAGCAGGGGTATAGGAAATATCAGAACCGGGCTCCTTTGGCAAACCGTCATTTTGAAGCTCCACCTATGTCGTATGCACAGCTTCTGCAAACATTGCTCCAGCTTCTGCAAACGTTGCTCCAGCTTCAGCTAGTTCAAAAGAGGACGTTGGCTCCCTTAACAGGGGCACCACCACCGGGGTATGATGCAAATGCTACTTGTGATTTCCATACTGGGGCACCAGGCCATACGATTGAGAACTGTAAAGCTTTTAAGCACAAAGTACAGGACCTGGTAGACGCAAAGGTTATTAATTTTTCTGATAATGTGCCCAACGTTACCAAAAACCCTATGCCTCACCATAGGGGAGGCGGAGTGAATGCCGTTATCACAGGGGAGAGTGCAGACTTGCTGACTAATGTCAAAGACTTGAAGACGCCGCTTAGTTTTGTCAAGGCTAAGTTGCTGAAGAAAGGCTTCTTCCCTGGATGCGAAGAGTTATGTATGGCTTGTGCTACACTTCCTGATGGGTGTGAGAAGCTGGTAGAAGGTATCCAAAGTCTGATGTCTGAGGGTATTTTGCAGTTCAGCCGAAGCGTTGAGAGTGTGTCAGGGGAGGTCGTGCTGAAGCAGGCAGATGAAGTTGCCACCATTACCATTCCCCGTCGACCTATTACTATTTCTGCGCCCCGACCGCCTACAATCACTATCACCAGGGCCGGGCCAATCCCATTCGAAAGCACTAACGCCGTTCCATGGCATTACGGCGCCGAGGTCTACTGCAATGGTCAGAAGATAGAGCTTGAGCCGTACGGATCGACTGTGCAAAATCTCGCTAGGGTCAGTGGTATTACTCGAAGCGGTAGAGTGTTTGCGCCAACAGAGGTTGTGTCAGAGAAAGTGGTCTGAGCTGACGTTGTGGATAAGGGTAAAAGCAAAGCTGTCGAAGAGGTCCCTTCTGGGGTAGAAAAAGATTTGCTAGTTAAAGATGCTGAAGAGTTCATGCGATTAATCAAGAAGAGCGACTACAAGATTGTAGATCATCTTCACCAGACTCCGTCAAAGATCTCTATTCTCAACTTGTTGTTGTGTTCTGAAGCGCACCGCAACGCATTGCTGAAGGTATTGAACGCTGCCTACGTGCCGCAGGAGATATCAGTAAATCATCTAGAAGAGGTGGTAGCCCATGTCAACGCTGGCAATGGGCTAGGATTCACAGATTTAGAGCTGACTCCTAAAGGAAGAGATCACAACAGCGCCTTGCACGTCTCGATAGAGTGCAGAGGCACGACCATGTCGCATGTCCTGGTGGATACGGGTTCGTCGCTTAATGTGCTTCCGAAAAAGGCATTAATGAAGTTGGACACTCGTGGATTGCTTTGCACGCCCAGTGATTTGGTAGTGAAAGCATTTGACGGAACTAAGCGCCACGTTTTCGGAGAGTTGACCTTGCCGATTCAGGTTGGTCCGGAGACGTTCGATACGGTTTTCTATATCATGGATATCATGCCTGCCTACAGTTGCCTCTTAGGTCGGCCATGGATCCATGCTGCTGGTGCCGTGACGTCCACGCTGCATCAAAAGCTCAAGTATGCTGTCGGGGGCAGCATAGTAACCGTCTGTGGTGAGGAGGACATCATGGTGAGCCACTTGTCATCCTTTAAATATGTTGAAATGGATGGCGAGATCCATGAAACTCTCTGCCAGGCATTTGAAACTGTCAAGGTGAAAGAGGTAGCTCCTGTCGTCACAGAGAAGCAAGAGATGAATCTCTCCTCATTCAAAGAAGCTCGGGTCGTTGTCGAAGCCGGTTCCACCCCAGGCTGGGGGCATGTTTTGGACATACCAATCAAGCAGGATAAGTTTGGATTGGGGTATTCTCCTGAAGCTGAAGCTTCATCTTCTTCGTCTTCGTCTCGTGGGAAGGGGCCGATCCTATTCACCAAAGGCGGGGTGATTTTCGAAAGCATCAACGCAGCGTCTGAGGACAGCGGGGATAGTGATTGTGATCTTGACGCCTGGATTCAGCCAAGCAAGTCGGGCGAGCGCCTCAACAATTGGACCATCAAGGAGATTATCCAGCTGACAAGTGAAGAGTAATGATTTGCTTTTTACAATCTTTGTACAACCCTATGTCCTGCCCGGGGCATAATGGTTTTATTGTCAGGGCCTTGTTGGATTATGTACATGCATTGTGTTAATAAATAAAAGGCGTTTTCTTCGTACTCAAATATTGTGTTCTCTGTTATTCCTGTTTTATGTTTATTTTGAAAAACAGCAAAATGGCAACGGGGTTTGTGCTAACCTGCATATTCTTGCTTTAAACTTAACCCTTGTTATTGCAGGATCCACATAACAGATGACATCGACTCTGGACCCTCTACGGCTCACTACGACTTCGATTGCCCGATCTATCAAGCCAAGGATGAGATTGATGAAGACGAAGACCTTCCGGAAGAGTTGGCCCGCTTGTTGAGACAAGAGGAAAAGGTTATTCTGCCTCACGAGGAGGATATTGAGATCATAAATCTGGGTTCTGAAGAGCACGTCAGAAATGTCAGAGTAGGGGCTGCGCTGCAGAATGATGTCAAGCATAGACTGGTCGAGATGCTTCGAGAGTATAGTGACGTCTTTGCTTGGTCATACGAAGATATGCCCAGACTTGACACTGACATCGTGGTTCATCGCTTGCCGTTGCGAGAAGATTGCCCTCCAGTCAAGCAGAAGCTTAGGAGGACGAGACCAGATATGGCTGTAAAAATCAAAGAGGAAGTCCAGAAGCAGTTGGACGCAGGATTTCTAGCCGTTACCACTTACCCTCCGTGGGTCGCCAACATAGTGCCTGTACCGAAGAAGGACGGTAAGGTACGCATGTGCGTCGATTATCGGGATTTGAATAGGGCGAGCCCTAAGGATGATTTCCCGTTGCCTCATATCGATGTGTTGGTCGACAACACAGCCCAGTTTTCCGTGTTTTCGTTCATGGATGGCTTCTCCGGTTACAATCAGATTAAGATGGCACCGGAAGACATGGAGAAAACAACGTTTATCACCCCCTGGGGAACATTCTGCTATAAGGTAATGCCCTTCGGTCTGAAGAACGCAGGGGCCACTTACCAGCGAGCAATGGTAACTTTGTTTCATGATATGATTCATCATGATATCGAGGTCTATGTTGATGACATGATTGCAAAGTCTCAAACGGAGGAAGAGCATCTGGTCAACTTATTGAAGCTTTTTGAGAGGCTTAGGAAGTTCAGGCTGAGGCTGAATCCTAACAAGTGCACTTTCGGAGTGCGGTCCGGAAAGTTATTGGGGTTTATCGTTAGTGAACGAGGTATTGAAGTTGATCCTGCGAAAATAAAAGCTATTCAAGAAATGCCAGCGCCGAAAACAGAAAAAGAAGTTCGTGGTTTCTTGGGCCGAATAAACTACATTGCGAGGTTTATCTCTCAGCTCACGGCCACTTGTGAACCGATGTTCAAGCTTTTAAAGAAAGATCAGGCGATTACTTGGAATGAGGATTGCCAGAAGGCATTTGACAAAATAAAGCAGTATCTTCAAGAACCTCCAATCTTGATACCCCCAGTGGCTGGACGGCCATTAATCATGTACCTGACGGTTCTGGAGAATAGTATGGGGTGTGTCCTCGGTCAGCACGACGAGACGGGCAGAAAGGAGCATGCCATTTATTATTTGAGTAAAAAGTTCACTGAGTGTGAGTCTCGATACTCGATGCTGGAGAAGACGTGTTGTGCACTAGCTTGGGCTGCCAAACGTCTACGACAGTATATGCTCAATCACACCACTATGCTAATTTCGAAGATGGATCCGATCAAGTACGTCTTCGAGAAGCAGGCTCTTTCGGGCAGGATCGCCAGATGGCAAATGGTGTTAACAAAATATGATATTCAGTACGTCTCCCAGAAAGCCATTAAGGGAAGCGTATTGTCTGATTACCTTGCCGAACAGCCAATCGAAGACTACCAGCCGATGAAGTTCGAATTCCCTGACGAGGATATTATGTTTCTCAAAGCGAAGGATTGCGATGAGCCATTGCCCGATGAGGGGCCAGATAGGAAGTCTCAGTGAAAGTTGATATTCGATGGAGCGGTTAATTCCTATGGAAGTGGCATCGGGGCTATCATCACGACTCCTCACGGATCCCACATCCCGTTTACTGCGAGACTGACGTTTCCAGTTACCAACAATGAAGCAGAGTATGAAGCATGTATTATGGGTCTAGAAGAGGCAATTGATTTGAGAATCAAGAATCTAGACGTATATGGTGACTCAGCACTTGTAATCAATCAGATTAAAGGGGAGTGGGAAACTCGTCAAGCTAATTTGGTGCCATACATGAATTATGCCAGGAGGCTGCTTCCTTTCTTCGATCGAGTGGAACTCCATCATGTACCCAGGGCTGAAAATCAGATGGCCGATGCCTTAGCCACGTTGGCTTCAATGTATAAGGTCAATTTTTGGAATGAGGCTCCAAGAATTGTTCTTTCGCGTCTTGATAGACCGACATTTGTCTTTGCAATCGAGGATGCCGCCGACGGCAAGCCATGGTTCCACGACATCCAGACCTTCCTTATGACTAAGGAGTATCCTGCGGGTGCGTCAACCAAGGATAAGAAGACTCTGAGGAGGCTATCTGGAAACTTTTATCTCAATCCCGATGGAGTGCTGTATAAGAGAAACCACGATCTCGTGCTACTCAGATGTGTAGATGAGAAAGAGGCGAGTATACTCATGGAAGAAGTCCATGAAGGCACATTTGGTACGCACGCCGGCGGGCACGCTATGACGAGAAAGATCCTGAGAGCAGGATATTACTGGCTGACTATGGAGTCGGATTGCTTCAGATTCGCGAAGAAATGTCATAAATGCCAGATTTATGCAGATAAAGTTCATGTGCCGCCGTGCCCATTGAATGTCATGTCCTCCCCTTGGTCGTTCTCCATGTGGGGCATAGACATGATAGGCAAGATCGAGCCCACTGCATCCAATGGTCATCGTTTCATTCTGGTAGCTATCGACTACTTCACCAAATGGGTGGAGGCAGCCTCGTACGCTAATGTGACCTAGCAGGTGGTAGCTAAATTCATAAAGAGGGACATCGTCTGTCGCTATGGAATTCCCGAGCGGATCATTACTGATAATGGTTCGAATTTGAATAACAAGATGATGAAGGAGTTGTGCCAGAGCTTCAAGATTGAACACCACAACTCATCTCCTTACCGGCCGAAGATGAATGGCGTTGTTGAAGCCGCCAACAAGAACATCAAGAAGATTGTTCAGAAGATGGTTGTGACGTACAAAGATTGGCACGAGATGCTGCCGTTTGCCTTGCACGGTTATCGTACGACGGTGCGTACGTCGACCGGGGCAACTCCTTTCTCCTTGGTGTACGGTATGGAAGCTGTCCTACCGTTAGAAGTGGAGATTCCTTCTTTGTGAGTTTTGGTTGATGTGAAACTCGACGAGGCAGAATGGATTATGAATCGTCTGAACCAACTCAGCCTGATGGACGAGAAGAGGTTAGCATCGATTGCATTTGGTCGCCTGTACCAAAGCCGAATGAAGAAAGCTTATGATAAGAAGGTGCGTCCTAGAAGCTTTCAGACGGGTGATCTCGTCCTGAAGAAAATTCTTCCACCACACTCCGATCACCGGGGCAAGTGGACTCCGAATTACGAAGGTCCGTATGTCGTCAGCAAGGTCTTCTCAGGAGGAGCTTTGTTGTTGTCCACAATGGATGGTGAGGATTTTGCATCCCCGGTGAACGCGGACGCAGTTAAAAAATACTTTGCTTGAAAGAGACCCGCTGGACAAAAAAGAGAGAGTCCAGGCAAAAAAGGGGCATCCCGGCGAGCCAAAAACAGAATAAAAGGTTCGGGCAAAAATTAGGGATATATTGAAAAAATGTACACCCGCGAAGTCGAAAACCTACACTGGGCGGCTTCGGCAAAAAAGGGTATCCCGGTGAACTGAAAACCCGTAAAGGGCGGTTCACGCAAAAGTTAGGGATTTGAATAAGCAAATGACTGCGTTCCGCATATGGACTTTCATTGTTTAGTGGTTTGGAAGACCTGAGGGCCGTTTATCTGAATCAATCTCTTCCAAAGCTGAAGCGTCGGAGAAGTATCGAAGTCGAGTGGGTCTTAGAGGGATCAACTCATGGTGTTCGTCTAAGCCTCGTTGCCGACATTTGTATATACTGATGTATATTTATGTTTTATTTTTGCGCGGCTTCCTCATTCCAGGAGCTTGCCTCTGTTGTAAAACATTTTTGCCCATTCAGGGGTTCACCATCAATAAAATACATGTTATTCAGCAATTCTGCTTGCCTATTTAGCATTTATCTATTTTGTTTGCGAATGAAAACGCCGATGTTTTTTGATAAAATGCGCATACATAAACTTGCGGGCCTAGGCCCATTGATTGTTGAAACAATTAATTACCCGAATATTATCACGAGATAATAACCTTTATAGGCCCTTTGAGGAGGGTATCTTGTCTGTTTGTTTGTGTTGTTGCAGGTGTAGCACCTTCCAGACAGTGTGCCGTGCGCATCCCCGAAGCAGGGTGAGCCCTCCTTCTTCAGCAGTGTTCAGTAGTTTCTCCTCCGCAGGATCTAAACGCAGAATAGTGAGCATTGATATGTCTCCCCAGGCAGAGATGATTCTCTTCCCCAAGCAGACGCACCCTGAAGGAACGTCACCTCATCAGAAGTGTTCAAGCGCCGAAGCTCATATGTCCCCCAGCACCGGGTCACAAGTGCAGATTTCATAGAAATGTTCGGTTGCCGAAGCTCGTGTTTTCCCCAGCAAAGTCGCCGAAGCAGGTGTCTCCCCCAGCATCGGGTCACAAGTGCAAGTCTTGCAGGAAGATGTTCGATGCAGTAACTGATGGTGCCAGACTGAAGTCTCCAGCGGAATTGAAATTCCCCACCAGAGCTGTATTCCCTCCCGAGGTCGGATGATTCCCTCTTCCTCAGGGGAGTGCTGAGCAGCTGAAGTTGTTTCCCCACAGAGTTATCCTCCCCAGAAGAGTAGCCGAGAAGGCCCTGCAGTTTACTCTCGCGATGGACATCGCCTTCCTTCAGCAGGTCCAAGTTCTCGTAAAGCTTCGTTCCTCGGCAGTAATCAACTGAAGTTGTTTTCCCTGCAGCAGTCAACTGAGGATCATTTCCCCAGACAGAGTCCGATTGATATTGGCGTGTCCACGCTCTCCTCAGCAGGATGATTCCTCTATCTGAGTAGTTATTTCTCCTTGACAGGAGAATTTCCCCCTCGGCATTTATTTTGCTGACGGGATCGCATCATTGTGCATGATTGCATAGCATTTAGCATAAACGCATAGTATTCCCACCGTTTGGGGCATGGCGCTGAAGCATAGGCATCATACGCATGATCTAGGTTATTATCATTCTTGTTTACAGGTGCATCACCGAAGGATCAGTTGCTCAGGATGATTCCTGATATTCTCCCCAACAAGGTCGTTTTCTTAGGATGATTCTTAAGACCCCGGTGTGATCCCTGCAGTCGCTCTCTCAAGATGATTTTTGAGATCCCCAGCAAAGTCTTCAGTTCGAAACGATTCTTGAATTTCTCAGCAGGGCCATTTGCTTAAGATGATTCTTAAGACCTCAGCGCAGTTTCCCGAGTTGTTTGCTTAAGATGATTCTTAAGACCTCAGCGCAGTTTCCCGAGTTGTTTGCTTAGGATGATTCTTGAGCTCCCCAGTAGCGTCCCCAGCAAGAGTTGCCCAGGAAGATTCCAGGGATCCCCAGCAGAATAAAGTCTCCAGAAAGGTCAGCAGTTCAGGATGATTCTTGAAGGTGCCCGACGAAGTTGTTCGTTCAAGATGACTCTTGAAGTCCCTAGCGGCGTGATATGCTTGCTCCAACAATGATGTCTAATCTGAAGATTGGCTTCGTAAACGCCTGAAGGCGGTACCAGAATGTTCCTGTGGATTCGGATATCCATGTTGATGAATCAACGTGTGTCTGAAGACAAAGTTCAAGAGTTTGTAGACGCAGCTTTTGTATTCAAGGTGATCCGTGTTGGCCTGAAGACCAAGTCAGTTATCCTGAGGTGATGATTGATTGCGATCAAGTGAATAGTTTTTCTTCTGACTGAAGTCGAAGATGTTTCTCCAGCTGAAGCGGAGTTTGCCTGAAGGCAAAGTGTTTGAATCCCCGTAGAGTCATGAATGACTCAGGATACCACTTCTATGACTGAAGTCACAGATTTCCCAAGCTGAATCGAAGGTGCCGGAAGGCAAGGTTATCCCCAAGGTCATGAATGACCTAGGATTCATTTTTCGGACTGAAGGCCGAAGTATATCCCTGACTGAAGTCACGGATACTCTATAGTAGAGGCGGAATTTCCTGAAGGCAGATCCATGTATCCTTGAAGGCCAAGGACCATTTCTTCAGACTGAAGTCGAAGATACCTCCTGCAGAGTTGCCGACAGGCAAAAGTTTACATCCTTGAAGGCCAAGGATGCTTATCTTCAGAAGTACTTGAAGATCTTTTCTAGCTGAAGCTGGAAGTGGCCAGGGGCCAGGGTTTCATATGACTTTGATGCTGAAGTTCTACGGTGGGATCAGTGCAGTAGTAGTCCGATGTTCGTTATGATTCTGAGGGAGGACTCCAGATCAGAGTGTGCTCGGTTAAGTCTCTCATTCCCAGCGGAGTAGTTTCAAATACGCAAGTGTACCTTTTGTTCCAGTTACCAGGGGTGAACCCCAGGTCGGAATTGTTCAATGTTTGTTTTGACGGCGAGGTCAGATCATGTTTGTGTTCGACGGCGAGGTTGAATGTTTGTTCGACGGCGAGGTTGAATGTTCGTTTTGACGGCGAGGTCAGATCATGTTTGTGTTTGACGGCGAGGTCAGACTCTTTAATCCCCAGCAGAGATGATGTTTGCACGGCGGCGATGTCAAGTGTCTCTCAGAGTGATGGTTGTTTTCGACGGCGATGTTAGATTCAGTTTTCCAGCAACTATGTTGGGTGTGCCAGATGATTTAGTTCTCCAGCGGTGACGCGGGGTATTTTGATTGTCCGACGGCGATGTCAGATGGTTTAGTCTTCCAGCGGCGAGGTTGGGTGTGGTGGTTGTCCGAAGGCAATATCAGAAGAATTTAATGTGGATAACTGACGGGGGTTTCAGATCATCATTTCCCCAGCTGGTTGCCATGCGGCTAGTATTGCAGTATTCGAAGAGTTGAGCAGTTGGCAAATTTTCGGGTTTACCGGTATTCAACCGTCTCGCACCTTGATCGGCTGAGAGCCGTTCGCTTCTCGCCCAGTCAGGTTCAAGCCGTTTGAATAGGGGCAGCTGTTGCACCCCAAAATTTGACCAACAATTATTTACCCATCAAGTGTTTAAAAGAGGATGCCTTCATCAGAAAGTTCAGGAGATCCTCAGAGGAGTTGTTTGAAACCAAGGTTGTGTGCTTCATAGCTTGAGAGTTGTGGGTGCTCCCCAGATGGTTCTGAGACTTTGAGGGTGAACTTGGAGATTTGAGAAAGCCTATGAGGGGTCTTGAAAGTCATCATGAAGCCCATAGAAGTCATTTTGCAAGAATTCAGAAGATTCAACCATGAATGGTAGAATTAGGGTTTTGACTGGGTCAATCCTAGATCAGCTGAAGATTTGGAGAAGGTTGAGACCTAATCCAAGGGCCATGAGATCATGGAGTGATGTATTAAGATGTTATAAAGGTGATTCCTAGACCAACTCATCATGACTGAGGAGTTTGAGAAGTTTAGAGTTAGGGTTTCCAAGGATTGTCAGTGAAAAAACCCTAGTTTGGTCCCTATCTTCCAGGCAGTTTTATCTCAAGATGTGATTGTCATCTCATCTTCCCCATAACATAAATGTTGTAGAGCTTGTTCTTAGCTTTAATTTGAGTGGTAGAAGTCCTTGATAGGATTTGCAGAGCTCAAGTTATGGTTTTGACAAATTACAGGTCAGCTGAGGTGTGTGAATCTGGGTCCTTGAAAGTCACCTAACTTGCAGACAACTTTTGCCCTAGTAGGATGATTCCTATGATTTCTTGGTCAACATGAATGTTGAAGAGAATCTTATTAGCTTTCTAGAGAGTACTACAAGTCCTTGATAGGATTTGTAGAACTCAACTTATGGTTTGAACAAGACAGGGGTATTTTGGTCATTTGGAAGTTATAGGTCATTTTAAGCAAAGGCCATATCTCCTATTTCCAAGCCTCAGATGAAAAAACTCAAAACATCAAAGTTGTTCAAAATGGGATTTTAAGCCTAGAAAAGTGGTCATGAGTTATTAAAAAAGCTTTTAGCAAGGAGTTTCATGATTGGGTAAAAATGACCTAAAAATGGCTTATAAGTTAAAAAAGTTGAAATGGAATTTTGGTTTAGGAGATGTACAAATCCAAAATGGGTCATCCAATATGTCATTTTGACTCCAAACATTATTTTAAAAACAATGGTTCAAGTAGAATTTTGATTTGAGGTCTCAAAATGGAGGTTGCTTTGTAATTTTCATTCTTGCATAATAAGGCAACTTGCAAATCTTCACATAAGGCAAAACCAAGGCTTGTTTTTTCACTCATTCTCTTTCAATATCTCACAAGGGGAGATTTTAAAGCCAAATTGAAAGTCTTAAGGCATGAAAGGAGATAATCCAATGTATCACTTCATGAGAAATTCCATAACATTCTAGCTCTTTCCATGAGTTTCTAGACTCTTCTTTTGGTTGTTATAAAAAGAGTGAATCACCATGAAGAAGAGGTTGGTGAAAGTTGCTGAGTTCATTGGAGAGAGATAGAGAGAGAGTGCCATTTCAAGGTTTCTTCAAAATCAAGCAAGCCTCCATTTCTTCATCCACAAGCCTCATCCATCTCAATTCTTGCAAACAGAAAGGTGTCCGCCATTGGAGGAGCATTTGGAGAAGATTTCAAGTGCCAGATCAAGCTCTAACACCACTCACCATTGATTCTTGACAGGTTGGTAGTTTTCACCATAGATCCTTATTTAGGTGCATACTGTTAGATTGCTAGGTGTAAGGATAACATGTTAGGTTAGGTGATGATTTTCTGAGGATTTGAGAGAGATCCATGGAGTTTCATGGCAGGGTGCCATTTCTTTAAGATTCGAGAATAGGTTGTTCATGGAGTTTTAATGGACATGGTATATCATAGTGTGGTTAGGGCAACATGTAGAACAAGTTTGGATCATTAGACTGAAGTTCTACCAAGGTTGATAGCAGAGAAAAAGGTTGAAACCCTAATGTTGGAGCTTTCTGTTTGAACGATTTAAGGAGTTTCAGGGAAAATTACTTGTATGGTTGTGTTCGTGGTAATCAGTAGTACAATTTTGCTTTTGGAATTTTTGAATTTCATCGAGGAATCAGAGAGAACGAGTGGATTGAATTCATGCATGGAAATGAGAAAAAAACTGAAAACCCTAGCTCACTTGGGGACGATGAACTCCCACCGTTGGATCGTCCCAGATATTTGAATTCTTCATCTGATCGCACGGCTCCAGTTCAATTCAGGAAACGGAGGGAATTTTGAACGTAAAACGCAGCGTTTACTTAAGTGGTATGTTCTGGGCTCAGCAAACCAATTCTATTCGCACCCCACCCAGGAGCCCAATCCAAAAACCAACTAAAAATGATTGCTATTCGTACCGTTTCTATTTTTATTTTCTTTTGATTTTCCTTTCATTTTCTGATGGTAATTGGGCCCAAGCGCGCCATGCTAGGCGCACCCCCCTTCCTGGGCCCATCATGGAAAGCAACTGAGCGCTTCTACTATCACCACCCCCTCCCCTTTAATTCAATTTCTTTTATTTTTATATCTTTTATATTTTCTTGCATGTTATAAAATCCATATAAAATTGAAAAATGATTATTTTTCACTTCTTGTTTTTTTCACATATTCATAATCATGTCTAGAAAAATGTAAATAAATAAAATTCCATTTTATTTTTATTTTAATATTTTTAGCATATTATTCTTGTAATTAGTCTTTTTTAATTGTTTTTAGTTGATACTCAATTTTGTATAATTTCTTTTAGAACTTTCCCTTAGGATTTTTGAGCCATTCTTTTTGGCATAGTTAGATATTGAATCATAATTCCTATAGGATTTAATTCACAATTTGTAGATTAAAATTTGATTAGTTTGTTAAGCATAGTCTTAGTGTACTCAAATTAGGGTTTTAGGTTGCATAAGTAGATTTGAACAATTTTGTCTTGGGTTTTATAGGCCAAATTAGTGTATGGGGAATATATGGGTTAAGGTTAAGTATGTATAGAATCCCCTTGAATTTTACTAGAATATTATATAGTGTTTTAGCATTTTTAATTGATTTGTGAATGTATGGTTAGTATGTGTGTTGCTTAAAGGCATAGTTTGTATTGTTGTGCTTGTTCTTCTTCTCCTTTGAGTGTGTGAGCCTTGAAGATTGAGTTGAAGACCTTGTGGATCATCATTGAAGCTTTGAAGACCTTGCAGAGGAGCTTAGTTTTAGCTTTTGTTTGTTGTGTTTATAGGATCATAAGTACATAGGCAGAGCTTTAGATAGTATACTTCCATTCAATAAACAAGGAGTGTCTTGTTCACCTCCTTCCTTCTCTATGACATAAAGTACCTTAAGGGTATTCACCTCTCTCCTTTGGAGGGATTAGTGACCTTGCCCTATAAGGTAGAACTTTGAGAGAGCCTCTCCTTTTGATGTTAAGTCCTCAATGGCATCCTTTGGAAGTCAGTGAGCACTCTAACATCCTCACCTCATCTTGTTGATTAAATCTTGTCTGCTGAAGCATTTGGGTTGTTGAAGAAAGCAATGGAGAGTATTGAAGATTTGTTTGAAGATCTAAAAGCCATTGAAGGTAGAAGCTGAAGCTTTGAAGTGGATGATTCCTTGGAGATTGTTGAAGTCTGAAGACTTTGTGAAGATCAAATTGATACCTGAATACCCCTGAAGATAGTGAAGCCTGAAGGTGGAGCTGATCAAGGAAGATGAAGCTTAAGGGAGAAGATGAGTTGATACTCATGTTGTAGGGTTGATACCTGGGAAGCAATTGATGACTGAAGCCTGAAGACTGGGTTGCTGCTGGAGGAGCTGAAGCTTTCTCCTGTTTTTCTTTTCTGTATTGTTTGTTTTGTTTGATTTGTCTGTTGCATTAGATTAAGTCCATCTAGAATAAGTAGAATCTAGAAGCATGATTGCATTAGAGGTTGAGTTGCTCCCTCTGCTTGTATTGTTATTGAGTGGCTTTGCTTGCGGGTATTCGGTAGAGCCCAGCTCCCTTGCCCATGTGTTTATTTTGCCTGAAGGCATTTTCATTCCTTTTATCTGTATGATTGCAGTTTACTGTTTATTGCTTGATAGCATGTTGTTTATTTTTAAGTATGATTACTGTTATTTCATGACTGGCTTGAGGTCGAGACGAGCTTGTGGAGGCTGAAGCCCCACACACATTTCCTCCCTCACTTGCATTGCATGCATTTTACTGTTAAGCTGATGCTTTGTCTGTTTTGGTGTATCATTGACATGATCCCTTAGGACTCTCATTTCCTTTGATAAGGATTTGATGATAGACTTTTAGGTTGAAACCTATGCATGACAACATCTAGGAGTTCCCTGTTCAAACCTCAACCATAGGATGAATCCATGGCATGATAACAGTAATACTTGATAGTTTCCCTCCTAGTTGGGCCTGTTCTCATCTCATCTCAAAACAGTTTAAGATACAGTAATCAGGAATGATTTCTTTCGTACGTTACGAGCCTTAAGCTATCTGAGAATGGATTGTGGAAGAGTTTCTTTTCCACAGTCTGGATGTTTAGTATGGTACCCTGTGGGTGACATGCGACGCATTCACTCTCAGGTCATAGTCTCTAGTGCGGTTGAAATCGCAAATACAATAAAAAACACTTCTTTCGTAAAAGACAGGAAATAAACCGTAGTTTCCCGAACTACGTGAGCTCTGATCTCTCATACCTGTTGAGAGTACGTAGGCACAAGATGGCGATGTCTTGGCGAGCTACCTTCCCCCATAACCCTTCGTAGGCCGAACTACGTTGACTCTGATTTCTCATTCTCTGATGAGAATACGTAGGCATAAAGTGCGACGCTTTGCCGAGTCATTTTTCTTTTCTTTTTCAGCCAGCCTTGATAGGTAGATAGATTATAACCAACCCGTCCAAGTAAACAAACAAGCGTGGATCCCGTCGAGTACGACGGACGTGAGGGGTGCTAATACCTTCCCCTTGCGTAACCGACTCCTGAACCCAGACAATGGCTGCGATGACCTTGTCTTACCCTTTTTTCGTCAGGTTTTTCCGCTCGTTTCCTTTCCCGCTCTGAGGGATAAATAACGAAAGGTGGCGACTCTTCTGTCATGCCGGCACCTTATTTTCGCGAAAGCGACACTAGGGTGAAGGGTATTTTCGTCCACGGCGGGACACCTAGGCAAATTAGGGTTTGAAAACGTCAAAGGTTAGGGTTATTGACTCGGTGGTCAAATGGCTAGACCTTTCCTTAGGAGGGGATAATATTGCAATGTAATAAACAATGAAAAATTAATAAGTAATAAAGATGATTGAAATAATGTACAAGTGATAGCGGAGTGAATAGCGTGAATAAAATGTACAAAATAAAGAACGTTAGTAAGCCACGGATACACGAGAGTGAGAGTTAGGCGGTTAATTGTAATGAGAACAATAATTCTACCTTTTGGATTTTTGTTATAAAGGGAAGATTATTTTAAAATTAGAGTTTTTCTTTTATATTTACCAAAGCGTTTTTAAAAAAATCTTAACTTAAAAAAAAAAGTTCTAAGTTTTAATTTAAAAAAAAAAAGTCTTACTTTTTAATTTAAAAATGTTTTAATTTGGAAAAAAAGATTTAGCTTTAAATTTCAAAAGAATGTTTTAGTTTTAAATTTAAAAAGAAAAATGTTTTGGTTTTAATTAAAGGTCTCATCACATAGGTTCCAAATCTAGTCTTCAAATTCATTTATCATGCATAACAAGGGAGAATTGAACAGTTGAAAATTTGAGAGCACAACTGGAATTTCATCAATCATCACAATTAAGATGCCAAACATTGCCTACAAGATGTAGGACTTCAGATGCACCAACAATGACCTAAGTTTAGTGCCTAGCATGAGAGAAATATGAGGAAGAAGATTACCTAACGGAGACACTCCGTTGGTGCTTCAACTGAGGTTAAGCTTGCTTGCAAACATGCAGATCAACTCCAAATCACTTGAGGAATAAGAAGCTTGCTTCAATTTGGCTTGAATTTATCTAGATCTGAGTTTCCAAATTTGAATTTCTCTCTTGAATTCCAAAATTGGTTCTGCTCTTCCCTCCACTAATTTCACCTTCTGAGCTCTCAAACTTGATTTTGAACTTATATATTATGGATATTTGATGAATTGGAGGCCCAATGAGGCTTGATTCATTTGAATTTTGAAAATGCCCCATTCTTCGCATGTTCTCACGCACACGTGAAATTCAGTTCATACACACATGAATTTGGCATGGTTTTGCAGCTGGGAGTGTGAACTTCACATGTGGATTGAATTTGGGCCTTGAATTGGTCCAATTATGAAGATTGGAATGAAAACTTTTTCATGAAGCAAGCTTCAATTTCACATGTTTTTCACTTCATACACCAAAATAAATTTGTGCACTTTGTTTGTTGGTACATTGTGAACCATTTTGAATATAAACATGGCATGAAAAAGTCCTAAAACTAAATCAATTGAATTCATGATTTAAAGCTCTTTTTTACTTGAAATTTTTTCACCAATCTCTCTAACCAGTCATTATTCATGCCAATATTGAGTTTCATGATGAAATTGAGGTCATTTGGAGCAACTTTCATGTTGGTGAAAGTTTCATTTGAAGTGCACAAGTGTATGTAAAAGACCCATCACCAAAATTACTTATAATCAAAGTTTCCCAAAATACCTCTGCCTTACAAGCTTCATAACTTGAGTTACACGAATGATATGAAGTACTTCTAGGACTTTTTGGAAAGCTATGGTCGTGAGGAATAACTTTCATGTTCATCAAAAGTTGAGGAGAAACATGGTTCTAGGTCAAAAGTGCCTTGGAAGTGAGTTGACTTTTGTTGACTGAAAAATATGTTCATCTAAGACCTCTAACTTGATGGCATCATAACTTAAGTTCCACAATCCCAATGGATGAGTTCTAGTACTCAAAAGAAAGATAAGAACATGCCCTACAAGTCTCATGTTTATAATAAAATGAGATTCAACTTGCATCTTGAGATATGTGGTCTTGAAGTTAGGCACTAAATAGGGGATTTTACACTGACAACCTTCTGAAACCCTAAGTTAGTAATTTCTCACACTCTTGATTCTTCTTGATTTGAACTTGAAATAACATTCTAGATGTCTTAATATGACTTCCCATGACTCCAATAACTTAGAACCAAGTCTCAAACTCCTTCAAGCCAACAATTGACCTTGCACTAAGCAGATGAAACCCTAGATGCACAAACTTTGACTGCACCCTCTTGCAAATAATATAATCACTTGGATAAGCTTATTCATGACTTCAAAGCACTCAATGAGATTCCCCAACATATCATATCCATAACCATGTCCTTGATAACCCCTGATGATCTTCAGTTGACCTCCAAGATAGGAGGTAAGCAACACATACCAATCCACTTTCTCAAAGAGCTTTGACTGCCTCTTGGTGACTATAAGCACTTTATGACTTGAGTAAACACTCTTGCTTGAGCTTGGAACCCTTGATAACCTCCTCTTTAGTAGCACACCTCTCTTGATCCCCTGAAAAGGACAATGCTATGCAGATGTAAATGCTAAAGCAATGAAATGAACACAAGCCAAGTAAAGAAAAAAGTTGGGCAAATTTTGGGGTACAACACTTAGGAGCTTAGGCAATGCCCTCAAAGGGAAGAAGAAGGAGCTAGAGAAAGCACACTTGGAGATATTAAAGTTCAACGCTCAGTGGAATGCCATCTTGACTAACAACTAAGAGAGAGAAGATGAGCTTTGCCAGCAGATTGACAGGTTGAAGACTCAACTCCGAATTAAAGATGAAAAAGCTCTTGGAGAATCCTCTCGTCAGTACGAGAGCGACCGCAAGCTACGAGAAGATATTGCAACGTTGGAGGAATACAAGTTAAGAGTAGATCTAAAGAAGCCCATACTTGAAAATGCTTTCAGAGAAGGCGCTTAGGAAGACTATGTTCAAGGTTTGAAGGTTATCATCCGCAGGAGGGAGTTGTTTATGCAGGACTTGGTTGCCCGACCTGATCACCCAGATACGAAGGAGTTATTAGAAGAGTTCCAGACTTGTTGTCGTGCCTGATGTAGTTCTCCTTATGTTCTTTTGTATTTGTTGTTATCTTGTATTCCGACCAACACCAGGATTTTGGATGAGGTCGTGTTGATGACTCTGTTGTTTTCCTTGGTGCTATGTTGTATATGATGACTCTGATCCTCATTTTATTTATGAGAGAGGTTTTTTGGCTCCATCTGTTGACTCTTCACTCTCCTGTTCTTCTGTGGAACTAGAATCAAGGGGAAAATTTCCCTGAAACATATTTACATGCTTGCATTTTGCATCATTTATCATATTGCATTGCAGGTGTTCTGGTTCCGTTGACCTTATTCTCTCTGTGGTTTTTCTCTCAGCAGTGTTTCAGGATTGCAGACCGGACAATTCACCGTTACTCGACTAGGGGAAATCAACAGAAAGCAATGGATCAGATTCAACTTGAGTTACAAGAGTTCAGAGATCGCATGGCGCAATTCATGGATCTCATGCAAGGGGTTGCTAATGTAGAAGCATGCTTCATTTTTAAGGTTTTGATGACGACAACAACAAGACTCAAGATCATTTCATCTGTACAAAAAGTAAAAAGCTTTCAAAAGACCAAGATCAAAGTATTATGGAAGTGATCAACATTCAAGCTTCATGTACATTTGCTCGATCATCTTTCAAGACTTGGACACAAGCTATGGTAATTCTCTAATTTAATTGATATAGAAGTGTTCAAATATTTTATCATTTGATCATAATGCATAAACATGTTTTTTAAACAATTGGAATTGGTATAACATTGTTTTATTAAGTATTTTTCTGAAAAATAACAGTGTTAACCGATTAACCATAGAGGTTAACCGGTTAACCATTTCAAAACTTAAATTTTCTGGCCTAACGTTCCAGTGTTAACCGATTAACCATATAGGTTAACCGATTAACACTGAACGTTTTCTGAAAAATTGCTTTGTTTTGAATTCAAATATTGTGTAATTGTTATACCATTTCATCTTATGAATTGTACTTTAATATACCCTTTTGAAATGGTGTTTTGGCTCATATAAATTCTGATAATTTCAAATCAAAAAACACCTCCAACAATTTTCAAAAAATAATCGTTGAATCATATTCACTACTTTTCAAATAATTTCATATACATTAAAAAAGTGTTCATACTTGCATAACCTTTCATATCCATTTGTTTGAACACTTGTATTGAGATTAAGTTGTGAATTCTGATTAAAGGAGAAGATCAATCTCTGTATTGATATTACTATTGTACTTTCAAATTATAAAAAGAATTACAGAATAGTCTGTTGTGACTTGTGATCCAGGATTGTTGGACACAAGGGTTAGTGTTTTGCAAGAGGATTGTTCTTGCACACTAGTTTGTTTTGTTGTTAGATTGTAGGCCTCACCGGTCGATGGTGTGATAGGTTGTACTTTCTAAAACAATAGTGAAAACTCTCTTTTATGTGGAAAAGGGAGTGGAGTACCTTCGAATTGTGAAGGGAACCACTATAAATCTTGGTGTCCACTTTCTTTATGCTTTCTACTGCATCCATCACCAAGAACATAACCAAAGAAAAATTAAAGAACACCAAAAATCTGAAAAAAGTTTTAAAAGGCCTAATTCACCCCCCCCCCCCCCCCCCTCTTAGGCATACTCTGAACTTACAATTGGCATCAGAGCAGGTTAAGGTAACCTGTTCCTAACGATTCAGTATGGCTTCCGCAAGTACCAACCCGGTTTTTAAAGATGGTGGAAGTAGTAACAAGCCACCACTCTTTTCTGGAGAATATTTCGATTTTTGGAAAATCCGTATGAAAGCACATCTTGAGGCTCAAGGAGACGGTATATGGGAAACCGTAGAGACTGGTCCACATGTTCCTACAAGTGTGGTAAATGGTGTTGGAACTCCAAAGATAAAATCCTCATATGATGAAGATGACAAGAAGAGAATTTTGAATGAGAAGAAATCAATCAACATACTTCAAAGCGCTCTTAGTATGGACGAATTCTTCCGTATATCATAGTGTAAATCAGCAAAGGAGATTTGGGACACCTTGGTAGAAACGCATGAAGGGACAGCCGAAGTAAAAAGATCAAGACTTAATACTTTAAGTCAAGAATATGAAATGTTCCGTATGCAGCCTGGTGAATCCATTGTTGCCTTACAAAAGAGATTCATTCATCTAACAAATCATTTGATTTCTCTCGGGAAAATCTTCACCAATGATGATCTCAACTTGAAAGTCCTAAGATCCTTAACAAGAGAATGGCAACCGAAGGTGACCGTTATTTCGAAAAAAAAGAGTCTTTCAACGATGACTTCCGCTTCCTTATTTGGCAAACTTCAAGAGCATGAACTAGAACTTGGAAGGCTTGAGAAGCATGAAAGTCAAGACAAGAAGTCCAAAGGAATTGCCTTGAAGATTGACACAAAGGATGACAAAAATGACGAATCTTCCGAAGACGAAAATTTCATGCTTCTAGTAAAGAAGCTTGGTAAGTTTTTTAATAATAATAAAAATTCCTCTTTTTCTAAAAAGAATAGACATTTCAGGAAAAAGGAAGTATCCACATCAAATCAAGAAGTTACATGTTACGAATGTGGGAAACAAGGTCACATAAAGCCAGATTGCCCGAAACTCGCAAATAAAGGAAAATTCAAAGGCAAAAAGGATTTCAATAACAAAAAGGCTTATGTTGCATGGGACGATAACGAGATAAGTTCATCATCGGAATCGGATAGCGATGAATATGCAAATATGGCTTTAATGGCGTCACACCACTCCGATGAAGAAAATGAGGTTAGTAGCAATTTTTCTGTTTATGACAACGATGCACAAGAAGTTATAGATGAACTTCTAAAAGAATGCAAGACTTTGTATAAAAGCATCTCAGCACAAAAGAAAAGAATTTCATCTTTAGAAGAACAAAATTCTGTTTTTATGAAAAATATTGAAAATGAAAAACAGAAATTAATAAATGAAAAACAAAGTCTTGTATGTAAGAATTGTGAATCCCTATCTTTTCAAATTGTTCAACTTAAAAGAGTTTTAGAAAGATACGAAAAAGGTCAAATTGGCTTGGAAGAAATTCTTAAACATCAAAGATATCCTAATGATAAAAGTGGATTAGGATATTTTAAATTTTCAAAACCAAGTACCAATGAGACCATTTTTGTAAGAGCAAGTGAACAAGTTGCTAAAGAAAAGGGGAGCACTTCTAAAATTCAGCATCAAAATCATAACAAGATAAAAGTTGCGAAGAAAAAGAATTATGTTCCTAGATATAGAAGTCACTTTCAACCTACATGTTCTTATTGTGGAATTAAAGGCCATACACCTAATGCTTGCTATGTGCGCAATATTGGTGTTGCTAAAGGGCATTATGTGTGGGTTGAAAAAGGTACTAACTATCAAGGATAGAATCAGGGCAATCGTAGTTCGCCTTACAAGGGAAGAAGAACACTTGATTATGATCAAGGTTCAAAGGGGAACAAACATGACAATGTTTGTATAGAGTTTGACAAAACTCCCTAATCTAAGTTGTAACATTCAAAAGGGGAAGTAAGAAATCATGACAATGATTCTTACACAGAGTTGACAAACTCTTTCCTAGGGTTTTAGTTGAAGAACACTCCTAGTACAGGTGGGTTTTTTAGACTTAAAGCAAAGTCTAACAGCTTCTAAACTAAGATTCAAGTGACTTAACAAAGTCAAGGGAATGGGTGAATGAGCTATCCATAACATAAGGGTTATTGGGAAGACTGTTCCTTTGGAAAGAGAGGGGGGAGGCAACTTGGATGAGAGCTAACAAGCTTCATCACTTGGTGTAAGAAAACAATAAGCAAAGTAACAACATGATAAATATACATTCATGGTGACAACCATTAAATGAGCATGTGAAATGATAAAAATAAAGATGCATTGATGACAATCAAAGCAGTTGATTAAGCAGGAAGTGTGACGACAGATCGAGCTTAAGTAAATGCAACAGGGGGGACAAAATAAACATGTAACAACCAAATATGAAATCCTATCATGTTGACTAACATTTAAGGATATGAATGCAAGCAAGTATCACAAATAATCACAAGTATAACAAGAGAAAAATTCATCTGCATACGCGAAAACGATCACAGAATGCATTTAACTTGCAATTAGTCAAAAGTGATGAAAAATTAGGCAAACATGGAATTTAAAAATATGGCATGAAAGTAGGCATCAATATGAACATAATTCAAAAAGAATGGGTGAAAGATGATAAATATTGAAGGAGATATGAATTTTTGAAAATGGGATGAAAAATAGCAAAAATTGGTAAAAGGGTTGCCTTCCTCAGGGGTCGAACCCAGGTTCAGCTGGTACAAGGCGCTCAGGTGACAAGTTGATTACCACTGGGGTGGCTATACATCCGTTTGTAAATGCCACCCCATAAACATATAGGGCGAAAAACATGGCAGGCTGGGCAAAATAAGAACATCCAAACATGGTTTGCATTTTCACATGTAACTCACTCAAATCTCAATGGTTTTCCACAAATTTTAGGTCTAATTTGCATAGAAAAACACAAGGAACATGATGGCACTTTTAGATTTTCAAAATAATGCACACACTGAAAAATTCGAAGACAAATGCATTGTGAGTGTCTGTTGTGCATTTTGATATGCAAGTCCAATTCCAAACAGTTTCAGGTCAAGTCAAGCATTCACACATATTGCATACATATTAATGAGTGAATTTGAGCACCAAGTGGGGTCCAAAACAGGTTGTAGCATGATGTAGTGTTCAAGTGGCTAAAATGTGCTTGTGAAGTGCATGAGACTGTCAAATCTCAGTTCCAAGTATTTTCAAGTAAAACAAATCATGTGCACATACCATATACATGCTATCGAGTAGATTCAAGCAATCAATGAGGCGAGAAACAGACTGCCATGGAAAGTGTTATGCAGATTGCAAAAATGGCATGTTACTATGCATGAAGACATTCAGTTCAGGTTTTAAGCATAGTGTTGGCAAATAAATCATGTACACACATTACAAATGAATTGATGAATGATTGTGGGCACAAAGATGGATCCAAAACAGGTTGCTATGCAAATTGACATGAGTTGCAAAAATTGACATAAATGTGATGCATGAAGATATGAATTTCAAGTTCTAAGCACATACCAATCAAATGAATCATGCCTACAAGTTACATATATGCCACTAAATGAGTTTAGGCCCCAAAAATGGTTCAAAGTGGTTTGTGATAAAAAATAGCTTTCAAGTTGCAAATTTGACAAGTATGATGCACAAAGATTTTCATTTCATGTTCAAAGCAGAATCAGTTAAATTGGGTCACATACACACATTGCATATATGTCATTGGATGAGATTGAACATAAAATGTAGTTTAAAACTGGTTGTTGTGAAATATGGTGCTCAATGTGCAATTTTGCTGAGTGTGAAGTGCAGCAGGATTGTGTAGTTCATGTTTCAGGCATGTTTAAACCAGGTAGATCATACATTCAATTTGAGAACATGTTAACAAGTAAGGATCAGGCAAAGAAGAGGTCAAAAAAGTCTGTTATGAGAAAATGATTATGGCAATTGCAAAGTGGTATTGATGTGTTCATGAAAAATGCCAAATCAATTTCTAGGAAAAGTGATGTCAAGTTAACTACACATACATGCCACAAATATATTGCTAGATGTTTTCAAACACAAGAAATGCTTCAAACAAAACTGTAAAAGAAAATGGCATTTGGGATGTAATGCAACAGTTGGAATGATACTTGATGCAGCAGGGCATTTTTAATGATGAGTGAACAAGCCAGGTGAAATCAATTTGTGCCAAACACATACACACAACACAAACAGGATTTAAGTCCTGATCAAAGTCCCAAAATAGGCACTCCACACTTAATGCAAGAATTTGATATTTTGGTTGTTTAATGCAAAAGCCAGTTTTGATGCAATGATGTAACAGCAGGGGATTCATGCTACAATGATGATACACACACACACACCATATATGTGCCAAAGGATAAACTCATATATTAAAACCAATTCCTAACCAACATCCATTAGGACAAGGTATACTAGCTACTAATATAACACAAATGAGAAAGAATCAACAAAGTCCAAATGCAGTAGAACATGTTATGGCAGGGGAGACAATCATACATCAATTTTAAACATGTAGCATGAAGTTTAAACATCCAAAGATCAAGCAGAAATAAGTGGTAGCAGAATATGGCAAGTGACATGCTTATGATACATACTTCCACCATCACAACCTCAAAATGCCAATACATGAAATTATGGTGCAAAGAAAGGATGGAGTGTCTACATACCTCTAGTAGATTGTGTTGAGCAGGTTTGATCAATAAGAAACCCAGAGAAACTTCAAATGCACCTAGCTTTGGAGATTTCTTCTTCTTGAAGCAAGAATGCAAATTTCAAGACAGTTGGAGAAATAAAGTCCACCAATGATCCTTAATACGTTAGACAGTTGAGAAATGATATATGTGAGGTGTTTGAGTGATTAGAACATCAAGCAAATGCCTAGAACAAGTTTTGACAGATTTTGTGCATCATAGTCAAAGTAACTTGGTATGGAAGTTGACTTTTTGGAGAATGAGGTTTTTGAGTGGTTCAATGGTTGGAACACCTTCTATATAATATTTATGGATTGTGGGGATGATGTTTGGTGAGTTTGAGTGTGGAGAAATGGTTTTGGCAGCTGGACTGTCAAGGCAGATTTTTCATGGTTTTGGTGGATTTGTGAGTTTGAGAATTTGGAGTCAAGAGTGAGAAAACCCTAATTTCCCGATTTTTTCGATTACTCCTTCATCCTTGATCCAATGGTCATGAAAATTGATAGGCAAGTGCAATATGACATAAGGATAATTTTTGAATCACACTTTGAAGTCCAATTCCTTAAATTTGAAGAGTTGACTTTTCGGTCAACCGTACGATCGATCGGTGACTACCGAGTCGTCTGTTGACACTCTGGACCTCCTGAGACTTTGAAACTTCTTGAATGAACTTTATTAAGCTATATGACCTTCATGGATCGTGATCCCACCATTAAAACACCTTCCAACACCAAAGTCAAACTATAGTTGACTTTTACTAGTCAAAAACCCTAATCGGGTACCCTGAAATGCACTGCTCTTGATTCTGGGGTAACAACCTCAAATTGGATTCTCAGTTAACCTCATATAACATCCTTGATCTTGTTTCATGATTTAATTAGCCTAAAACTTTGATTGATCACAAACCCTGAAGCTTCGATTTGACTGTACACAACCCTGATTCATCTGTAACTTGACAAAGACAAATTTGCACTGGGTTAGGGTTAGATAATTTATGAGTATGCTCCTAAAATGATAATGAGAATCTAAGGGGTCAAAATTTGGGGTGCAACAGTTGCCCCTATTTAAATATCTTCCCTAGATGGAACTGAGAGATGACAATCCTCGTAGATTTGCAGTGAAAGGTATTTAAATATAGAAAACCGAAAATTTTGTCCCTTAGATCCGATGATATGCAAAAGGACAGGTCATGATATGCCATGAATTCTAAATGATGCTTTATGATGCTTGGATGCAAGACATGTGCAGATGGAAGAAAAATAAAACAACGAGTAACTACTCATGGGACCTGGTTATTGTGGACTCGACACTGGGGAAAACCGAGGTATAACAACCAATAGTTCAAACATGACTAGCGATAACTGAGAGGATAATTTTACATGGGGATACAAAAAGTCCAATGAAGATGACAATCTCACTAGGAAAGAGCAAATAATCCACTGGGGAGAGAAGTAGATTTCCACCGGGAAAAGAGCGACTTTCTTTTGGGGAAGTGAAGAACTAGAGACATGAACCTCACTGGGGATGATCAGATGAGGAACTTTCTATAGTGAAGAGTTCGAATGGGATCTTCAGGAATGGACTAGAAACAAGACCAAACACACCGGGGATACTAGTGACAACTAGATCGCCGGGACCGGACTGGGGAACAAAGGTTTCACTGGAGATACTAACGTCACTCAGCTTTTAACAAACAGTTCAGACAGTGCTAGTAACCACTAGACTTTCCGGAGGTAATGGTAACGACCAACCTGAGATAATAACAAATGAGATTTCTCAAATCCAATTGGTGACACATAGGACTGCGACTGGGGAAATTGGTGACGATCAAATTTCCAGCAATGCCATAACCACTGGACTTAAAGGAGATTGGTAACGACCAAGTCCGGGTACCAATGACGATTGGATTTCAAGTAACGCCAGTTACGACTATGCTTTGAAAGAAAACATGGTGACGACCAAATCAGGGTATATCAACACATGTGGTTATGAGAATGCTATCAAGCTATTAGGCTTTTAGCTGGGGAGGTTGGTAGCAACCAAACCAAAGGATACCAATAATAATTGGATTTCAAATGATGCCAGTTACGACTGGACTTCATGGGGAAGGTTGGTAACAACCAACAAAATACCAATGCCAATAGGATTTCGAACATCTACCAGTTACGACTGGACTTAAACGACAATCAACTAGTAACGACTAAATCTCACAAGGGGTTTGCTAGTGACAACTAGACTTCAAAAGGGAAAAAGTTGGTAACGATCAAACCAACAGATAATAACGAGTACAGTTAGGACAATGCCAGTTACGACTGGACTTTAAAGGAAAATATGGTGACGACCACAAGAATACCGATAACGATTGGATTTCGAACACTGCCAGTTACGACTAGATTTAAAGGAAAAAGGGTGGTAACGACTGAATCAAAAGATACCAACGAGCGGAGTTGAGACAATGTCAGTTACGACTGGTCTTAACAATGCCGGTTACAACTGGACTTTAAACGGGAATTCACTAGTAACGACTAGACATTCACGGGGAACCGACAGATATCACTCTACCCGAGAGACAAAATGAATCACACTGAACCCATGCTGAAGGGTGTATGTAGATTTGGGAAATAAATCGGGTCCTAACAGGGGAACAGAGCTTTAAACAAGCTAGTCAGAGATGACAAAGCAAATTCAAACAAATGCTCAGACATCTTCTACTGGGGACGAGTCTTCACATCATCATAAGAATTTCTTGAGAGACAGTCTTCAAGCTTTGATAGCCACACATGACCAAAACAAAATCAGCAGTTCAACTTGCTTACGTTCCACCAGGGAGTGCGATAGTATTGCGTATCAAAGTTTTTGCTACCCTGAGGTTTCGGGGAAGTATGATTTTCCTCGACTCTTTTCCATGAGTTAAAGTTTTTTATGTTTGTTAATCTCTTCAAGTTTTATTCAATAATTTGACCCCTATGCTTTCAAAATTATCGTTGATCAACGAATAATACTTTGCATAACAATAAAAGAAATGATAAATTTGCAAAAGAAAGAATGGCTCAAAACTGATTTTATTCAAGAATGAAATCTTGCAAATGACAAAATTCCATAGAAGTTTTACAAGTGAAAAAAAATGGCAACATGGATAAGGTTACATTGAATCCCATGGCCAACTATCCCTAAAGACTAAAACTCCCCAAAATCCTTGCTTCTGAGAAGAGCGATTAGAGTGAATTCTTGTATAATCTTCGGCAGTGGTGACAACTCATCTGATACAATCAAACGCCTTTGTCCCTAACTTTTGCCTGGATCGCCCTTTCGGGTTTTCAATCCACTGGGACGCTCATTTTTGCCTAAGCCGCCCTTTGGAGTTTTCAACTTAGCGAGCTCTTATTTTTTCTTTTTCTTCTTTCTTCTTCTTTTTCTCAACCCTAACTTTTGCATAAGCCGCTCTTTTGAGTTTTCGACTTATCGGGTTTTTTTAGGCGTAATATTTTCGTACTGCATCAGAATTCACTGGATGAGTAAGCTGCTCTCCATCCATGGTGGTGAGAATTAACAAGCCTCCTGAGAAGACTGTTTTCACAACAAACGGGTCGTCATAATTAGGCATCCATTTTCCCCGTGCATCCTTGTGAACTGGTAAAATCTTTTTGAGTACAAGCTCCCCTTCTTGGAATTCTCGAACACGAACTTTCTTGTCAAAAGCCCTCTTGATCCTTTTCTGATATAACTGACCATGACACATCGCAGACATGAGCTTCTCATCGATAAGATTCAACTAATCAAACTTTTCTCTCATCCATTCTGCTTCTTCAAGCTGGTTTCCATTATGACTCTCAAAGAAGGTATTTCGACCTCAATAGGAAGTACCGCATCCATTCTATATACCAAAGAAAAAGGGGTTGCCCCTGTTGAAGTGTGGACGGACGTTTTGTACCCATGCAAGGCAAATGGTAGCATCTCATGCCAGTCTTTGTAAGTTTTTACCATCTTTTGCAAAATCTTTTTGATGTTTTTATTCGCAGCTTCTACAGCCCCATTCATCTTGGGACGATAAGGAGAGGAATTGTGATGTTCAATTTTGAAGTCATCGCACAACTCTTTCATGATTTTGTTGTTCAAATTGGTACCATTGTCCGTTATAATTCAGCTCGGAATTTCGTAACGACAAATAATCTCCTTCTTGATAAAACGAGCCACCACTTGTCGAGTAACATTAGTGTAGGATGCGGCTTCAACCCACTTTGTGAAATAGTCAATAGCAACCAGAATAAATCGGTGTTCGTTAGAAGCTTTTGGCTCAATTGCCCCAATCATATCAATGCCCCACATAGAGAAAGGCCACGGCGATGACAACACATTTAGCAACGTCGGAGGTACATGCATCTTGTCCGCATATATCTGACACTTGTGACATTTCCTGGCATATTGAATACAGTCAGTTTCCAAGGTCAACCAGTAATAACCAGCCCTCAAAATCTTCTTGGACATGGCGTATCCATTGGCGTGAATGCCGAAAGTTCCTTCATGAATATTTTGCATTAACATCTCTGTTTCTCGCCTGTCGACACATCTAAGCAGGACCATATCATGATTTATTTTGTAAAGCACATCATTGCTGAGAAAGAACTTGGTTGCTAATCGTCTCAGAGTTTTCTTATCAAGTGATGTAGCATCTGCTGGATACTCTCGTTTTAACAGGTAATTCTTTATGTCATGAAACCATGGCTTGTCATCAGTTTCTTCTTCGACCATCTGACAGTAAGCTAGCTCGGTCTTGCGTTCAATTAGAATGAGAGTGGCATCATTGACATTCCCGACTTTCCACATTAAGGCTAACATGGCTAGGGCATCGACAATGTGATTCTCGGACCTCGGAACGTGCTCGAAAGTGATTTCATCAAAATACTCCATCATCTTGACGATGTAGGCTCTATAAGGGATCAAGTTTTCATGCCTAGTTTCCCAATCACCAGCAACTTGATAAATAACCAAAGTTGAATCCCCACTGACTTCACGAAGTTTAATTTTGAGGTCGATAGCTGCCTCGAGGCCGAGAATGCATGCTTCATATTCGGCGATATTGTTTGTACAGTCAAAATCTAACCTGGCTGTGAATGGAGTGTAACCACCTTCCGGACTCATTAAAACGGCGCCTACACCATGCCCACTGTAGTTGGAGGAACCATCAAACATCATTTTCCACCAAAGACCTTTCTGCGGACCCTCATCAGGACCTGGCTCTTCACACTCTTTTACCAACATAATGTCTTCATCTGGGAAATCAAATTTGAGAGACTCATAATCTTCCACTGGTTGATCTGCAAGATATTATGACAAAACACTACCCTTGATAGACTTCTGGGCTACATACTGGATGTCGTATTCTGATAATAACATATGCCAACGGGCGAGCCTTCCAGTCTGAGCAGGCTTCTCAAAAATATACTTTATCGGATCCATTTTTGAAATCAACAAAGTGGTATGACAAATCATGTACTGCCTCAAACGCCTGGCAGCCCATGCTAAAGCACAACAATTTTTCTCCAGAAGTGAATATCGACTTTCACAATCAATGAACTTCTTACTTAAATAATAAACAACATGTTCTTTTCGTCCAGACTCATCCTGCTGAACTAACACACAACCCATGGAATTCTCGAGCACTGTCAAATACATGAAGAGAGGTCTTCCTGGAACAGGAGGTATTAAGATCGGAGGCTCTTGAAGATAGCCCTTAATCTTATCAAACGCTTGCTGACAATCTGAATTCCAAACAACCGTCTGGTCCTTGCGTAACAATTTGAAGATGGGCTCGCAAGTAGGAGTCATATTGGAAATAAATTTGGATATGTAGTTCAGTCTTCCAAGAAAACCTCTGACTTGCTTCTCAGTCTGCGGAGCTGGCATATCTTGAATGGCTCGGACTTTATCGGGATCCACCTCAATCCCTCGGTGACTGACAATGAAACCGAGTAACTTCCCAAATCTTACTCCGAAGGTACACTTGGCTGGATTCAGCCTCAACTGATATTTTCTGAGTCTCTTAAATAATTTCAAAAGATGTTCCAAATGGTCCTCCTCACTCTGAGATTTGGCTATCATGTCATCAACGTATACCTCTATCTCCTTGTGCATCATGTCATGAAATAAAGCCACCATGGCTCTTTGATAAGTAGCACATGCGTTCTTCAGACCGAAAGGCATAACTTTGTAACAGTAAGTCCCCCACAGAGTAATGAAGGTAGTTTTTTCCATGTCATCGGGATCCATGTTAATTTGATTGTAACCAGAGAAACCATCCATAAATGAGAAAATTGCAAAGTGAGCCGTATTATCCACCAACGTATCAATATGCGGCAAAGGGAAATCATCCTTCAGACTGGCCTTGTTTAGATCCCTATAATCGACGCACATTCTGACTTTCTCATCCTTTTTCGGTACAGGTACAATATTGGCCACCCATTCGGGGTATTTGGACACTGCTAAGAAACCGACGTCAATCTGCTTTTTCACTTCATCTCGAATCTTGAGAGCCATGTCAGGTCTTGTTCTTCGAAGCTTTTGTTTAACCGGTCGGCATTCTGGTCGAAGCAGTAATTTGTGAACTACTATGTCAGTGTCTAAACCCGGCATATCTTGGTATGACCAAGCAAATACGTCCACATACTCTTTCAGAAGCTCTTCTAGTTGCTGCTTGACTTCTGCCCCCAGGGCTGCCCCAATCTTGACTTCTTTCTTGTCTTCTTCGGTGCCAAGATTAATGACTTCTACCTGTTCTTTGTAGGGTTGAAGCTCTGTGTACTCATGGTGTGCCCATTTTACTAGTTCATCAGGGATTTTAAAATCTTCATCCTCATCTTCAGCTTGGTATATTGGTGAATCAAAGTCAGGAGGGAATGCAAAGTCATAGGATTCAATGGGTTTTAGGACATCACTGCACATTGGAATGGCTTAATTTATTAAAACACATAAAGACAAATGCAACACACAAAAGAGAAAATTGTTTTGGGTTTTTTAAGATTGCCATTTTTTCTTTTAAAATGAAAGTAAAAGCAGTCAAGGAAATAACACAAGGAAATTAACAAAATAGTTCGTTTTTCATTGATTTTCTTGAAAGCACGGGGCCCTTACAAAACATTCCTATAGCCTTGGGCTCGGCTATGGAGATTCAAAACAACAACAAGGAAAGAAAGACAAACAAATTACTTTAACTCAGGAAAGACCATAGGAATCTCAATAGCTTCCCAGTTGCTCAAGGCAGCGTTGCAATGATACATTAATTGTTCAAGGTCTTCATCTTCAAAATCTTCCTCCACAACACTGACTTGGAATCCTCCACTGATGAATACTTCTTGTATAGTCTTTAGGCGTCCTTTGTCGTGTGTCGGTGCTTCATCATGAGTTGGTTTGTAACCCAACCCTTGGCGATCCATCTTTGGCTTCACTTCAATAACCTCTCCCCAACCTGCAGGAGTACCTTCTTCTAGTGTAGACTTGATGCTTTGAGCGGATGCAAAAGACAGACCACTCTTAGCCACTGTTTCCTCTAACATCACTGCATTAGCTATCTCGAGTTCCTGAAAGGAAGTTTCTAACGCGCCCTCATCTGCTTCAATATACTTGAATGATGACAGATTGCTCACCATTAGGTCCTCTTCACCGTGTACAATCACTAACTTATCATTCATAACAAATTTCATTCTCTGATGCAATATGGAAGTCACTGCCCCAGCCGTGTGAATCCATGGTTGTCCAGTAAACAACTATAAGCTGGGTTAATGTCCATGACTTGGAACGTAATATCGAACACATGAGGCCCTATCATGATTGGCAATTCTACCTCTCCTACAATCGTTCTTCTTGAACCGTCAAAAGCTTTTACAATCAATGACGTCGGTTTCATTTCTGCCCCTGCATATGCTAACCTTGCGAGCGACCTTGTGGGCAACACATTCAATGAGGATCCGTTGTCGACTAAAACTCGTGCCATTGTGTCTTCTTGGCACCTGACAGATATGTGTAACGCACGGTTGTGATTGTGTCCTTCTTTTGGCAGCTCTGCATCACTAAAACTCAGGGTATTACATGCAGTAATGTTGGCTATTACTGAGTCAAATTGGCCGAGAGTTATATCTTTTGTCACATGTGCCTGCTTCAATACTTTTTGCAGAGCTTCTTTGTGGGCTGGAGAGTTCATCAAGAGAGACAAGATCGATATCTTTGATGGGGTTTGGTGAAGCTGATCAATACGCTGTAATCACTTTTCTGAATAATCCTTAAGAATTCTTCGTCGTCTCCCTCAGTACTTGGTACTTCTTTTTCTTTTGTCGCAGCAGGGGTAACCTCTTTTGGAGCGGCTACTGTCATCTTTGGCTGATAGATTCGACCACTACGAGTCATTTTGCTTGTACCTGCAATATTTGTCACGTCCACTTGGTCGTCTTTTACTGTCTCTTTCTGACTAACCTTCCCAGATCCTCGGTCTTTCACAGTCATGTCATACTTCCATGGAACAACCTTTGTGCTTTCAAAAGGAAATGGTCTTGGTCTTTGAATAATAACAGGTCAAGGTTGATCGATAGCCGACTTGTTGAAAACGGGCTTCATACTTTTGTTGGCCATTTTGAACACCAGAACTTTCTCACCTTTCTTTGGTAAATTAAAAACAGGCTCAATTACCGAAACTTCCTCTTTCCTCACCTTACTACACACTTGCAATACTCCATCATCAATCAATCTTTGTATATCTCCTCGTACCACATTACACCCTCTAAAATCAATAGAACATTCTTCACAATCATTATGGGTACCTTCTACCAATCCTGCTTTCAACAGCCTCTCGTGAAGTAACTTTACCGGAGTCTTGATCTCTGACACACCTTAGACTATCCTTTCATCTGAAACTTCTTCTACAGCATTAACCCCTCCATGGTTCGGCAATGGATTACTTTTAACGTTAGGGGGTACATCATCAAAAGACAAGATCATCTTTTCCATTAACTCCCTAACAAGATGTTTTAAGGCAATACAACCTTCTAAATCATGACCGGCAGGGCCTTCGTGAAAGGCACAATGAGCATTTGGATTATAATAAGGAGATGTAGTGTCTGGATTTAGAGGTCGCATTGTTACCAACCCTTGCTGCACCAAGGAGGGGTACAACTCTGTGTAAGTCATCGGTATCTGAGGAAGTGGAGGTTTTGTTGTTGACCTCTGATTCTGATAGTTCTGTCTGAGTGCCTGAGCTGTAGGTTGATGTTGTTGATAGGGTGGAACATTGGGCACTCATTGATACCCTTGTTGAATTGGCTGATATACAGGTGCTGGTACTGCCTGATAGCTGGGAATAGGATTATTGAAAGTCTGAGTTACAGCTGCCACATATGGTTGTTGGGCATACTGCAACGGATACATTGGTCGTTGTTGTTGGGGTTGCTGAACATAACTTGCTTGAGGCTGCTGAGCAAAGCCTTGCTGAGGTTGTTGAACATAACTCTGTGGATACTGTTGGTAAGGCGGTCTCCAGGTGCGACTCTTTCTTCCCACGGTTACTGCATTTGTCTCTCCTTCCTTCTTTTTATGAAAATTACTGCTGAACTTCTTGACATTGTTGTTACCAGAACTGCTGGAGCCACTAGCCACCTTTCCATTCTTCATTCCTAACTCCACTCTCACCCCCACTGCTACTATATCTGAGAAACTTGCGGTTACACTACTGATCATCTTCTCATAAAACTCTGGTCTCACTGTATCGACGAACCAATCTGTCAACTCTTTTTCACTCAAAGGAGGTTCCACCTAAGAGGCGGTTTCCCTCCACCGTTGTGCATATTCTTTGAAAGATTCCGAACTCTTCTGCGACATACTTAGTAGTTGTCTTCTATCAGGGGCTAAATCCATGTTGTACTTGTAATGTTTTACGAAAGCGTCAGCCAAGTCTTGGAAACTGTGAATACGAGACTGATCCAAACCTAAATACCATTTAGCAGGAGCTCCTTTCAAACTATCCTGGAAACAGTGAATCATCAACTTATCATCTTCTACATGAGCGGCCATTCTTCGGTAATACATAATCAGATGCGTTCAAGGACAAGTAGCACCAGAATACTGATCAAAATTGGGAACTTTGAATTTCGGCGGAATTACCAATCCAGACACTAAGCACATATCTCTGGCATCAGTACCAAAGATGTCATTCCCTTCCATTGCTCTGACTTTCCTGCCTATAGTCTCTACACTTTCTTTCAATTTATCATGTCGTCCACTCTCCTCTTCATACCCATCAAGACCTTCGTACACTTGTGGAGGATTATGAAAAACAGGGCGCGCTTGAGTGTAAGTAGGAATAGCTTGAGGAACTTCTGCCCCTAGGGGAACTGCTTGTTGGTTGACCGCTGGTGGAGGTACAAAGCCAGGCGGTAACCCATATGGTGGAACATATACAATAGTGACTGCCGTTGGGATCGGCTCTACAGCTATGCCAGTGATTTCAGAAACAACAGTGGCTTGAGTGTCCAACTTTGCACGAATGACTTGTAGGGCTTCCATGATCTGCCCCATGCCTCCTCGTAGCTCTCCAAGTTCATTATTAATTTTGTCCACATCCAAAATTTGTCCTTCCATTCTCAGGCGAGCTTGGGCTCGGGTGTTGTATCAGTGTTGAGGATTCAGTGTGATTCTTTCTGGAGACAAGACAGCGAGATGAGACACAACACAAGAACATGCACATGCAATGCTTATGAATGCAAAACGCAACAATGCAAAATTAATCATTCAAGGAATCAAAGAAATATTTGCAAAAATTATAATAATGGGGAAATAAAGCAAATTCAAAGTCTTCATAGATTAAGAACTGAGAGTTTTACAACAATGATTCTGAAACTGAAATACAAGTCTTCAATACAGATACATGATGAAATAAAACGGAAAACAAAAGGATTTTAGGTCTTCTGGTTGGATGGCCCTTCGTCTTCTGGCTGACTTTTCTTTCCACTTTGACGGGTCAACTCTTGAAGTTCTTCCTTCTCTTGCATCACCTTGAAATACTTATCCCTCCAAGTCTTTCCTTCTTTTTCAGCTTTTGCTAAGGCAGCTTTCAATTCTTCTATGAGAGTAGGTTTGGGTGAGTCAGGTTCAAAGCGAGTATAGAACATCTTCAACGTTGCTTCTTTTACCCATGATAAGTAAGATTCTGAAACAGTAGTGTCGTGGTAACCTAAGGCAGTTACTCCCCTCGTGTGGACATGACGCCAAGCATACACAATCTGAGCCCTGTAAGCGGGATTCTTCCCCTCTTCAATGTAAAAGCTTCTCAAAAAGTCTGGGTCTGGTTCATTCTCCATTGGGTGCCCCAACTAGCGACGAGCTAAAATAGGATTATAGCTGATGCAACCATTAATGCTGATGAGCGGTACATTCGGGAAATCCCCACAGCTTTGGATCATGGCAATCCCCCCATATCTAGGGTCATACCACTTAATATCTGAGTGTTTGAGCAACAACAGCTTTTCTGTCCACGAGAGCCCATTTTGCTTATCCCAGATGGCTGGAATTCTTGGCAAGTCCAAAATAAACCACTTGTGCAAGAGAACGGTGCAACACTCAATCTGTCCAACTCCATAACGGTTCCTACAGTGGATGGCAAAGTACATATCAGCCAATAAGGTAGGTACATGATTCTTGATTAAGAAAGGTTGATTGCATTTGCGTCCACAAAATCATTAGCAGTCGGGAACAGGAACAGTTCATAGATTAGTAAAACTAGGATGGCCTCAAATGCTTCAATATTCTTCGACATGGCATAACCTTTAGCTTTTTCATATAGGAACATAGCTGGAAATCCATACAACCCTCCCTTAGCAATCATATGAGATCGTACCTCGTCCACCTCCAAATACGCGGCCTCTGCAACTGCTCTTTCATTAGGAGTCCCTTCTCTTCCAGAAAATGGTCTAGGAGTGACGCCTATTCCCATCAGGGCGGAATATTCTTCCAAGGTTGGCAGCAACTGATAATCTGGAAATGTGAAACAGTGATAGGTTAAATCATAGAACTGCACGAGTGCGGACAACATCTCTTCATATACTTGAACTTCTAGTAAAGACAGCGTATTCCCATACTTCTCTCTGAATGCCTCGGGGTCTTCTACTAAACTTCCCAGTTTCTTCAAGTTCTCCAATTTTGGTGTTCGGAACACAACCTCTACTTTCTTTCCAGAATCCATCCTATAATATCTGCAAAACAATCTTTAGTTCCTTGAATGATTAATTAATGAGAGTGCAAATGCAAAGGTTTTATGGAACTCAGATTTTGTAAACATCAAAACATCATTTCATTTCATTCATTTTCA